>BSBM01001606.1:4880000-5316282 GCA_027924585.1 Larix kaempferi
ATCCCTATACCATGATTGGGGAGCTGTAAAGATATGGCATACCTCAACCGAATTGAGCTCAGCTTCATTTCTCCAATGGTGCTCTTCATCAGTCGAGTTTCCCGCCAGTAACTTGCATAGACCTTGTCCTTTGATGATTGTAGCCGGTTTAAATTCCAGATCATACTCCTGCAGAGCTGTGACCCAGTTTCCTCTCCTCTCTCCCAATTCCTTTTGAACGAACAGGGATCTAACAGCTGGATGGGGAACTATGACCTTAGTTCTGTTTTTCAAAATGTATGGCCTAAACTGCTTGACTGCTTTGAAGACTGCGTAGGCATGCTTGTCAACTACGGGGTAATTCAGCTCAGCCCCTTGCAGACCAGTGCTCATAAACGAAATTGGGTATTCGTCCCCCAACTCCACCTTTTGCGTGAGTACAGCTGCGAGAGAGTCATCCGAAGCGAAGGTATACAAGATGAAATCTTTATCAAAATCTGGACTTCTTAAGGAAGGAGCTTTAGCTACAGCTGCCTTGATATCTCTAAATGCGTCCTTCTCCAAATCTGTCCACTTAAATTGTATGCTTTGTTTAACCATCTGTTGCAATGGCTTAACAATTTGTGCAAAATCCGGCACAAATCTGCGGACAAAATTGATGGTGCCCATGAAAGACTGCATAGATTTTTTGTTGTGAGGCATCGGAATCTTATTAATAGCTTGGACTCTTTCCTGGTCGATTGACACTCCCCCTTTGGAGATGATATGACCCAAGAGCTTACCTTCGGGTACAGCAAACACGCTCTTCTTGGGATTCAAGGAAATACCATACTTCCGGCAACGGTCAAAGATGTGCCTCAGATGAACAACATGATCTTCCCTGTTCTTTGAAAAAATTGTCACATCATCCAAGTATACCACAACGCATTGCCCACCCAATCCTCGGAAGGCAATATCCATGGCCCTTTGGAATGTAGCTCCAGCATTTATCAGACCAAATGGCATTCTCCTGTAAGCGAAAGTTCCCCACTTAGTCCTGAAGGTAGTCTTGAGACGATCTTCCTCGGCTACTAACACTTGATTATAGCCAGAGAAACCATCGAGTAGAGAAAACAATTCAGATCCAGACACCATTTGTAGGATATGCTCCATTGAAGGCACGGGGTAGTTGTCTTTATCTGAGGCTTTGTTTAAATTTCTGAAGTCTACACACAGCCTAATCTCTCCTGATTTCTTCCTCACGGGAACCAAGTTTGCAACCCATTCGGAATGCCGAACTTTGAATATTATCTTAGCGTCCAGGAGCTTCTTTAATTCCTTTTGGATCAGCGGTTCAAGAGTGGGATGCATCCTCCTTAACTGCTGCTGAAATGGCTTGACGCCCGCTTTCATTGGTATAACATGCTGGATGATGCGGACGTCATATGTTTTCAGATCTTCATAGGTCCATGCAAAAACATCCTTGTACTGTTTAAACAGCTTAATGAACCTATCTCTTTCTCCTGGTGAACAACATTTGCCAAGGTTGACAAATTTTGGTTCTGCCTCGGTACCCAAATTGACCAACTCATGTTGCATTGATGAGCTGTTAGTTTTGGTATTAGCTGGTCTTTTGAACTTATTTTGAAGGTCGAAAAGCATTTCGAGGGACCTTACCCCCTTTGGCATGAAATTTCCTTTCTCGTCTTCCTTCTTCATCAAATCAGCATCATGTTCTTCCTCATCTATTGCAGCTCCTTGAAAACTGTCTTCGTTTGTCAGGAAACTGATAATTTGCTCATCATCATCGAATACTCTGAAGTTGGTGATGTTATCGGGAATGGAAGGCCTGAAAATCAATTCAATAGAGCACTTGTTATTTGACGGCACCAATCTAGAAGCAGATGTTGCTAACAAATTAGCAGCAGCATTTTGCAATCTGGGAATTGATTTTATATTGAAAGCTTCAAAATACATGATTAAATCCCATACCTCAGCCTGGTAACCTTTCAAGTGGGGTGAGAGACAATGAATGGTGTCCCTTACCTGTCTGACAACGATCTCGGAGTCACCAAAAACCTTCAGGTACTTAACATTTAAGCCAATGGCCTTCTTTAAACCATGTACCAAAGCTTCATATTCAGCGGTATTATTAGTACAATCGAATTCTAATCTACAAGACAAAAAATACTTGTTCTTCTTTGGATCCATTAGAACACAACCGGCTCCGGATCCTTCCAGAGTTTTAGAGCCATCAAAGTATAATGTCCAAAAGGTATCTTTAGATTCAACTAAGTTAGTTTCTTTGTGGTCTATGTCAGCAACTAAATTGACTATGTTACAATCAACCTCATCAGTCCGAGAGAAATGAAGGAGATCGGACTGTTTGTCTGATTCATGGCAAAAGGTTTCAGATTGATAGTTACCCGGATCCATTTCTAAGAAGTAATTTCCCAGGACCGAGGAAGAGAAAGCTACGGCCTCATTCTTTTCTTCTAGCTGGGTTACGTTTTGTTTCATATGAGGTTCCCTAAGAATTTTAATCTGATTCTGCCTGTTCTGATAAGGCAGCCATAGATGAGACCAATCGGTAGCGAAGTAGCCACTCAACTTGGTAGACCAATCCCTACTCAAAATCAGCCCATAAGCTTCAGGGATATCGACCACCATTATGTCAATAAATTGACAGACTCTAGGGTCGGCTGACAGTCTAATTAAAACATCTTTCATCTCCCCTATAACCTTGACAGCAGTCCTGTCTAATTGTATGATTTGAGCTGGAGATGGTACGGGCTGTCCATTAATTTTCTTACAAATTGAAAGTGGCATAACGTTTGAAGAAGCTCCAGAGTCTACCAGACAGTTATGAACATTGTGATTAAAAATTTCGAATGTCAGCAGAAATGGCAATGTTTGGGACTTGGATTTCCCACCGATGCTAGCCTCGTTAATTTCAGGATTGTCTTGAGAATCTGTTAATGTAGCGCTGGGTTTTGGTTGTAAAACATGCAGTAGTTTGTCTCGTTGATGGGGCAAGCTACACATGTCAAATATTGATACGTTCGCTTTAACTTTCTTGATATCTTCGATAATATCATACCCTATATCGGATTCATTCCCAATTCGAATGGACTGATCTGTTTTGTTCATGGTTTCTTTAGGCGGCTGAACTGTGTTGTCAGCGCTTGACTGTTTGGCAGCTGTTTGGTTTACTTTGGGCTGTGGTGGGATGATTGGTATATGCCTCCTAGGCGGATCTTTCAAAATTTTAGGCTTATGGGGAATGGTGACTGGTACAGGATCCGCAATTGGGCCCTTGCTGCGAGTGGCAACATTTATGGTAGAGGGAGAGCTATCTACATGGTCTTCTTCTACTAATTCAGTCATAGGTACCCAATCCCACAACACCATAGTAGTGTCCGGGGTTGGTTCCTGCAACTCAGGGTTTGATTCTTCTGGAGGATCATCCTGGTCCGGGATCTGAGAATCTAACATTTGGTTCATGACCAAGCTCATGGAATTGATCCATTGAGGGCAGCTCTTCTCCGAGTGTGGTTCTTGGTGAAAGGTGCAGAAATTTTCCATCCCAATCTCATTCAAGTTTAAAACAGGGGCAGTGTTCATTGGTGGGTGAGACTGTTCCCCGTCTTCCCTTCTTTTATAGAATGGCTTGAAAGGTTTCCTAGATGTACTAGCAGCCTTGTCTTTCTCAAGATCTACGATTTTGTTAGATAACTTCTGCATCATCTTAACTACATTTTCCATATCCGTAGATGGCTCTTCTTTGCCTCTTGTGAGGAGCAAAGGTTTCTTGCTAGCTGCTGGTTTTGTTTCCATATCTAAGGCATGTTTAGCTATGCTATCAGCCTCTTCCTCTACCTTTCGAGCTTCCTCAAAATTCTCTATCAGGGTCGTTTTCTTGGATCGTTTTACAAACATTGCAATTGGACCTTCAATAGCTGTTGTGTAGTATTCAATCAAAGACTCTTCTGTGGGTTTGTTAGTTTCACTAAAGTTATTTAACAGCGTTGTGAATCTTTGATTAAAGTCTTGAACCTTTTCCTTCTTCTCCATTCTCATGGATAGGAGTTCTTTCATAAGCGTGGCGACAGTCTTTTGGTTCCCATACTTCTTAAGGAAACACTTTTCGAAATCATCCCAACTAGAAATTGAGCTGGGTTGAAGGCTAAAGTACCAAGATGATACCTTAGGCTCGAATGTGTACGGAAACAACCTACAGACTACGTCTTCATGTTGGACATTCAACAGGTTCAGAGCTAAGTAGAAACTCTTGAGGTGATCCTCCGCCGAAATGGCTTTCCCTGGATCGTACTTAGGCAAGACCTTTTCTGGGTTTTTAGGGAGGTTATGGAATGGTCCAGCGAGGCTCAGCGCTCCCCTTGCTCTCCAAGCAGGTACAGCCATGTTTGGGTTTGGACGTGGAGACCCTGGTGGAGAATTGCAGGGTGAATCTTGTGGAGTACTTTTGGGAGTGGTAACTTCTTCGGGATTTTCTTGGTCTGCCTTGTTAAGAGTGCCGGAGATTTCTTCCAACGTCAGATTTACCAGTTCTTCAAAACTTTGAACGAGGATTGAATCACGGGTGTATTGCGGCTCCTTTCTGGGTGTAGTTTTCTTAGGGAGGAAGTTGACAGCGTTTAAACCACCTAGCTGTCTGACGTAAGATCTAGTATGTCTTCTCAAGTCCTCTATTTCCGCAAAAGGAACAGCGTACAAAGCTTCCTGAGGCTCAGGGTCAGAAATGAGGCGTTCTTGGTCTGTTAATCCAAGATCTGGGCTGTTTGAAATTTTTTCTTCAAGCGGGTTTTCAGTGTTATCTATGACCGTGGAAGATTTTCCTCTATCAGCCATGCACTTCAGGCCCTCCTTCTAGCGCCAAAAACTGTTGATGCCTCGGATATCGTAGCATCAATCAGAAAGGGATTCTCCCCGAGAGACGGTCCCAATTAGACTATCTCCCGTTTGGTGTAGGGAATCCGTCCGGTTAGCGGTTCCGGCAACCGTGGTTTTGGACTTTAAAACCGATTCTACCGGTTATGGCCCGATCCACCTTTCTTTTGGGTTTTATGTGTTTTATATGAGATGCACATGCCTAAATTATATTTAATCTAAATGCAACTGAAACAGATCTAAATCTAGAAACAGGAACACATCTATTTATCCCTGCAGGGGAACACGCTTAAGGGGAGCAATCAGCTGTAACAGCCATCGTAATCAAAGAACAGGTAGCTATTATTTCTCACGATGAAAGCTACAGCAATATGAAGATCTTGAGAAGGTAGCTTCTCAATCAGCACGGGACGCACCTATTGCTCAGACAACAGAGGGAAACGAAAGAATAAAGAACGCATCTATTGATTATGAACAGAAGAAAGCAAAATTATCTAATCTATGTACAAAATAAAGAAACAGATCTAAACGTAACAAAGCTGAAATTAGACTCAAAGATCCCTGCAAGGAGCAATTTAAAAGCATGAACAATGAGCCATACGAATTATCCTGAAGAAAGAGCAGTTAGCCATTCGATCTAGAAGAAAAAATCTACAACAATGATAAAAGTATCAGCAGGTAGCTCCTGATTTAAGATGGAACGCATTCATCGTTCATGAAATAGAGAGAACGCATGCATAGATGAGAGCAAAATCATTAATACAAAGAAACAATTCAGAAGTCAAGAATGATCTCACATTGCAGAATTGCAGTCATTAGAATAATCCAACATAAAGCAACCCAACATTCCAAGCAAAACGTCCATCTCCCGTGGCTTCTATTAGAAAATTCAATTTACAGACCCGATACAAGATAGCTCATATCATTTGCCCAAAATTTTCATTCCCTGCCAAAAGTCCTTTCTAATCTTTCCTAGCTCCTATTTATAGTTACAAATTTGCCCTCTGGGCTGACACCTAGCATTCCCCACCTGTCATTTACAGGAATTTCCACTATATTCGACCCCCCCAAAAATGGCCGCTTCATTTACAAAAATATTTTGACAAGAAAATAGGGACAGCTGTCCCTAGGCTTACGCCTTACATATAACAGAAAATTTGCTAAACTTAAAGCGTTCCCTGCTGGGCACGTGTCTGGCTGAAGAGAGTGGCTCACTGAATTCATCTTCTTCACTCCTGTGCGTGAGCTTCTGCTGGCAAAGGGTCGCCTAAGTTGATTGTTACTGGTGCTGCCTGGGAGAGGCCTTTGAATCTCCTGTTGATGCTGCTCCTAATTGGGAAGGGGGGAATGAACTGGCCGGCTTTTCTGTCATTGCTGGGAAAGAAGCTGTTGGGAGAGAGGCTGCCGGATCTACTGATGTTCCTGCTGCTGCTGCAGCTTTCCTGTTCTCCTCTTCAATGTAGCTGTGCCACACACCTGTGTCCCTTATGATTACGTTTGCTGCAGCAGGGAACAGGATTTTCTGGGAAGTCACATTCTTCCCGAGCTCTGCTTTAATGCCTTGGACTTCTGCTTCAGCAGCTTGATGCGCTTCCTTCAGCAGATGGTTGTGAAGTGTTGATGAACCAATGTAATGCTGGAGATCATCCATGGCCAAGACATCAATCCTTCTCACATATTCCATCTGGACGCCTAGATCTTCTTTCAGTTGAGACAACCGCTGTTCCTTTTCCGGGAAGTCTTCTAGGGTCTGAGGGAAGCTCAATGTGCAGTTGTCATGGACTCCTTTGAGCTTTTGGTACAGGACGTTGATTCTATCTGTTGTCCTCTGCACACTGGCCATCAGCTTATTGGCACAGTTCCAGCCAAACTCCAACAAGGCTATATCTTCATTAAAATCTTCCACGGCCTTAAAAGGAAGATGCGGGGGGAAACCTCCTCTCCCTTCTCTCCATGCCATCTGATTTATGACATTTTCCTTGACACGGGTATTCTTAGCTTTGAGCCTGTGGGCTTCCATATTAACCTCTTTTAATCTGGCTGTCATGGCCTTGAGTTTGCAAACCTCGTCAGTGATCAGCTCCTGCGTGTCATTGATTTGTTTCAGAATGCCGCAGGACAGCTCATGAAAGGGAGCCAAGTCTATCGCTTTGCTCTCAGCCTGCTCTAACCGCTCGGCTAATGTTTGCTTGTCTGCTTCTAGCTGAGAGGCCTTCTCTTCTGCTCCACTCTTCTCCGCTTCTGCAATCATTATTTGGAGTGCTAGCTGGTCCTTTTCTTCCTCCAGGTAGCTGTACTTGTTTGCCAACTCCTTATGCTCAGCGTACAAGCAATTGTATTTGTTCACTGCCAGGTCTCTTTGGGCTTGCTCATTAGCCACATTTTGTTGTAGGGTACGTGCTCTCTTCTTTGTCAATATATTTTCTTTGACTATAACCCCCACATTGGCAAATGATGCCTGTGCTGTTGCTATGGCTGCGGATGCCATGGCGACGGGATCTGCGTCTGTGTTCTGCATGACAGCGACCTCTCGGCGGGTGACTATGTCATCATGGAAGGGACTTTTAATCCTCTCTTCTGATTGGAGGACCATTGCTTTTCTTTTCTTATCATAAACGAACTCATTCCATTTGGACACCGTACGTTTCCCCGATGGAGTGTACGGTACAATTGGTCGGTTTATGATGTCTATGTCTTCTTCCATAGGTGGGGTCCGGACTTCCTGAGCGGGGTCTGTTCCTTTCTTTTGGGTACCAGAGCCACCTGCTTGAGAGGTGTCTATCTCCATGTCTTGCACACCGGACCCGCCTGCCTCGGTATTTTCCCTTGTCTTCAATTCTTCCTCCGCCTTCTTCCTTGCCTCAGCTTGCTCAGTCTCTGCTATTTTCTGCTTTTGGGCTTCTTCAGCCTCCTTCCGCAGTCTTTCATTTTCAGCGTCTTGTTGCTTTCTCGCTTCCTCAGCTTCCTTTTGTAACCTTGCCTCTTCTCTTAATCTGAGCTCTTCCTGAGCTCGGGCATCCTTGGCTTCTTTCTCCTTTTGCTGGATGGTCTTCTGGGCTTTGGTTGAGCTAGAGCTCGCTTTAGTACTTTGGCGACAGATCCGTAGCTCAGTCATGTTGCTGATGCCTCTGAAAGCTTCCTCCTCGGCATCGGGGTAGTGGGAGTATTCGAAGTTAGCATAGTTCCCCTTGCAATGCTCGGCCACCTTACCCTTTCTGTCGTTCCTGTGGAAGATGACCTCACCGAAATGGAAGGCCTTCAACTCTTGAACAAATTCGTCGGCAGAGGCCACCCCTGAAAACTTGTAAGCACCTATGCAGAAAGGTAGGGGGGGAAAGGAAGCCTTGTGTAGCTTGTGGAGGAATGCTCCAATCCCATCCAAGAAGAGTTGCCTTACCGCTTCCTTGAGCACCACATAGTCTGTGGCATACTGCGGCAATATGTATGGGGGTTTAGTCCCCCCGAACATTCTCAAGTAGGTACCTTGTTCTGAAAAGTAGAAGTCCCCATAATCCTCAAGGACTTCCAAAGCGTTTTGTGACAGGCAACTTGGTTCTTCCTTGAACATTTTCTGGTATAGGGGCATGATGAACCCCTCACAGATGAGTTTGTAGCTGGGCTTGTAATTCTGAGCCCACAACATCTTGAATGCGATGTAGACCGGGGCTGTGGCCCTATCCCATGTACACCCCAATCCGGGGAACTCTATCTTGGCCAAGATACAATCTATCAGGTATGAAGACATGAAGAATTCAGCCTTCTTCAAGGCTAGCCCGGGCTTAGCAGCACTTATCATTGAGGCCAGACTATCTGACAAGATAGTGGCCCAGTCAAACACTGTCCCCTGAAAAGCCACATAGTGAATGATAGGGACCCACTGAATCTTGTATACTGTGCCATCGGGCATGCCGAATATTCTGCATAGCATTAAAGCAATCAATCTGAAAGGGGCCCTCAGGTTCTGCACGTCATATTCATCATTTCCCTTCTTTCTCAAATGCTTCCCTCCCCTCAATAGCTTCTTGGCCATCTCGACGTTATCCATTTGGCCCAACCACTCGTCAGTCAGAGCTTGTTGGACACGGGGAAATCTGTAGGCCGCCGCAACATACGCGGGTTGAAACGAAGCAATAGCCACCTTCCTGCTGTCATTTATCACTCTCCCATCAGCATCTGCATGTTGGAGTATCCACCCGATCACTTCAGCACAGGGGAATAGCTAAGGGCGGGTAGCGGCTCTAGTTATGCCCGAGGCTCTGATATTTTGATAGATCGGTGCCTCCTCCAGCAACATATCTGGGATCTCTTGGTCTCTGATCATTCTGTATATGTCATCCCATCTGATTTCTGGAGGGACACCAGTGGTGCACTTGGTGTCCTGGAGCGAGGTTTCAATCTTGGGAGGGGCAGGCTTCTTTTCTGTCATCTTCGCCTTCTTCTTACCGGTTTTCGGCATCTTGTTTTATCCCTGATAACATCCACATCAAAATCATCATTTGAGCAACAGGCTGCAAGGTTTTAGCAGAGAGCAACATCGTTTTAATGAGATAAATCACTGAAGCAAATATTAAGGAAGCAAAACATTATTTCAATCATAAGACACACATTGAAACATTTGAAGCTCTTAAAAGACGAGTATGGGATAAGCTATGTTGCGGAAGCTATTGGTTTTATTGGACCGATAGGCGATTCGCGGGAGCAATTGGCTTCCGGTTCCGTCTCGCGGAAGGAGATGTATTTCGTTATGGCTGCGGTTGGAGAGGTCGATGGCGGGGAAGACGCGGGTTGACTCGGTGAGGGCTTTGAATGCTATCGTCACGCGCGGCCACTCGCCGAGTCACTACGGGATATTTTAGTCCGAGCGAAGGTGACGGCGCCGGGGATGTGCTGACGGGGAGTGCTAGGGCGGCCATGGCTTAAGGTCTCGGCTCGCGCGGCTTAGACGTTCACGGCTCACGTGTAGGGGCTGAGGCTTACGGGAGGGCCCAGGGTTTTGAGTCCGGGTTTACGGCCGGGGACATGGAAAGCCCCTGGGGCTTCCGACAAAGCCACCAAGACGAGGGGCGCGGCTCGGGGTTTAAAAATGGGGCATGGTTAACCGTCCGTACCCACCACCATTAAAATAAAACAAAATTAACATTTTAACGAAGGTCTACGACGATTCTGTATAGCGAAAACCCCGTTCACTGTTCCTGACGGGCAAAACATAGCCCTTGACGGGTGTTTCGCCCGTCAAAACTCCACTAAAACCACTGTTTTCCCCAAAAAGACAACTCAGTAGTGAAAAACAAGGTCAAGATCCTACCTGGCACCGTGAGGATTGCTTGAGCGAGGTGGCTGCGAGCACGGATGCGCGAGGTGAGCTGGAGCGGTTTGCACGGTATCGCACGTCGTTGGCCGATTCAAAACAATGGTGGATTGGTCGAGCCCTTCACCGTATTTTATATAGACTGGGCACGTGTGAGCTTTTAATTCGGTAGGTGGCGTATTTACAACGGGGTTTAAATTCGCCGCGCGTAGCGGTCACGTCAACGGTCTCGGTTTTCGTGCAACCGTCATTCGCGGGGCCAGTTCGTGACTTGTATCCGCCGTTGCGGAAGGATTCGATGAAAGCTTCCGACGTTTCGGGGCTTACTGCGGAAAGGAAGCTCGAAGCCTTCCGCGAGAGACCGCCGCGTAGCGAACGGGTAACGCCAAAACTTCCGCCGTTTCGGAACGATATAGCGAATGCTCCCGGTATTTTCGGAAGACTTTTGTGAAAGCTCCCGCGAACCAAAACTTTGAAGTCTTGTTGATTTTTTTTTTTTTTTTGGGAAGGTTTGGCGAAGGCTCCCGCTAGTTTCGGAAAGCTTTTGGGAATGGCTTCCGCCGTTTCGGAAGCAAAACTTATACTTTTCCGCACATTCACCCGGGTTGTTTCGGAGACATTCGCCGAGCGGTTTAAGCGATTGGCTTCCGCTGTTTCGGAAGGGTAGCCCGAAGGCTTCCGCATTTCGGGAGCAAAGGCTGAAGGCCTCCGTGACAGCTCCTTGAGAAAATTCTAAGTCCTTTTCATAGTTTCGGAAGGAAATCGCGAATTCCTCCGCGGGAAATATGGGGATGGCTTCCGCCATTTCGGAAGGGTTTCATCAAAAGTTTCCGTTTAGTTTCTTTTGGGAAGATGTCATGGCGGCTTCCGCTGTTTCGGAAGGGCTCCCTGAATTCCCCCGCCGTTGCGGAAGGTTTTTTACGAAAACTCCCGCCGTTGCTGAAGGGTTCCCTGAAAGCTTCCGACGTTTCGGAACGGTTCACTTAATTCCCCGCCGTTTCGGAAGGTTAAAAAAAATCTCTAAGTCCTTTGTCCCCGCACTTTCTAATCGGAAGGAAAACTAAGTCCTCTTCGGGAGGCTAAGGCGAATGAGTCCCGCCGTTTCGGGAGGAAAGCCGGAACCTTTCCGCGGTTGCGGGAGGTTTGAGTGAAAGGCTCCGCCATTTCGGGAGCTAAGTCGTTTCGGAGCTTGAACCGTTCCGCAGAAGCAACGATTGAAAATTTTCCAAGTCTTTTACTTCGGAAGAAAATGGTGAATTCCTTTGTGTTATTTCGGCGAGTTTATCCGAATGGCTTCCGCCGTTTCGGGTGGTTTTGTTGAATTCCTTGCCGTTTCGGGAGAACAACGCGAACCTTTCCGTGGTGGCGGAAGGATTGAGCGAAAGCTTCCGCCGTTCCGGGTGGTTTTGCTCAATGGCTCCCGCGGATTTTGACCAAGAAAATCTGAGTCCTCTTTTCGGAAAGGTTGGACGTTTGACTCCCGCCGTTTGGGAAAAAACTAAGTTATCTTTTGGCTTATTGGGGAAAACATGGAAGGATTGACGGCAAGCTGTTCAGTAGGGAAGTAAAATTTTATGTTGAAAACAGAGCTGACGGCGGGGATGGCTTCTCAAGCAAACTTTCTACAAAATTACAGGAGGGGCCCCAACATGTACAAAATTTTGGGGAGGGGTGTTGCTGCAACAACACAACGTCTTCATCATCATCACCATCTTCATCATCATTGTCATCTCTAGGCTCCTCATCAACATATCCATCATCATCATCTTCTTCGTCATCATCATCATCATCTTCATCTTCATCACCATCACCATCACCATCACCATCACCATCACCATCATCATCAACGTATTCATCATCATTACCATCATCATCATCATCACCATAAGTGCTCGGTGGATGATTTTCCAAAGTTGACCCCCGTGTGCAAGAATTGCACACTCCCTTACTGAGCAAAACCCTAGTTTCCAAAATAGATGTACAAGGTGACACCGGGGCCACATGACTAGAGGAGAGGGAAACCCCTAGCACTATCCCGGTGTCCTGAATCCAAAGGATTCGACGGTTTTTCTATCGGAGCCACGGTCGTCATTCTATGGCTCGCTCCATCTCGCATCCAAAAGGCCTTCAGGGACACCTACTGGATACCTGTCGGGGGCATTGAACTCCAACCGTGCAACAAAATCGGGTTCCGAAGAGTCCTGCAAGTGTGTCTGGGTAGGTTCCAGCTCGGAATGCTAGCCATAAGTGCCCAGAGTATGATTTCCAAAGTAGACCCCCGTGTGCAAGAATTGCACACTCCCTTACTGAGCAAAACCCTAGATTCCAAGATGGACGTACAAGATGACACTGAGTCCATGGGACCGGAGGAGAGGGGCACCCCTAGCACTATCTTGGTGTCCTGAATCCAATGGAGTCGACGGTTTGTTGATCAGATCCACGGTCGTCATTCTATGGCTCGCTCCATCTCGCATCCAAAAGGCCTTCAGGGACACCTACTGGATACCTGCCAGGGGGATTGAACTCCAACCATGCAACAAAATTGGGTTCCCGGGAGTCCTGCAAGTGTGTCTGGGTAGGTTCCAGCTCGGAACGCTAGCCATAAGTGCCCGGAGGATGATTTTCCAAAGTTGATCCCCGTGTGCAAGAATTGCAGACTCCCTTACTGAGCAAAACCCTAGTTTCCAAGATGGACGTACAAGATGACACTGGGGCCACGAGACCAAAGGAGAGGGGCACCCCTATCACTATCCCGACGTCCTAAATCCAACGGAGTCAACGATTTGTTGATCGGAGCCATGGTCGTCATTCTATGGCTCACTCCGTCTTGCATCCAAAAGATCTTCAGGGACACCTGTTGGATACCTGTCGGGGGCATTGAACTCCAACCGTGCAACAAAAATGGGTTCCGGGGAGTCCCACAAGTGTGTTTAGGTAGGTTCTGGCTCGGAACGCTAGCCACAAGTTCTTGGAGGATGATTTTCCAAAGTTGACCCCTATGTGCAAGAATTGCACACTCCCTTACTGAGCAAAACCCTAGTTTCCAAGATGGACGTACAATATGACACTGGGGCCACGGATAGGAGGAGAGGGGTACCCTTAGCACTATATCGGTGTCCTAAATCCAACGAAGTCGATGGTTTTTCGATCGGAGCCACAGTCTTCATTCTATGGTTGACTCCGTCTCGCATCCAAAAGGCCTTCAGGACACCTGCTGGATACCTGCCGGGGGCATTGAACTCCAACCGTGCAACAAAACCAGGTTCCAGGGAGTCCTGCAAGTGTGTCTAGGTAGGTTTCGGCTGGGAACGCCAGCCATAAGTTCCTGGGGAGTCACCATCTTCATCATCATGGTCATCTCTAGGTCCCTCATCACCATCTCCATCATCATCACCATCTTCATCATCATCATCATCATCTTCATCACCATTGCCATCATCATCAACGCCTTCATCATCATCACCATCTTCATCATCATTGCCATCTTCATCGTCATGGTCATCTCTAGGTCCCTCATCACCGTCTCCATCATCATCACCATCTTAATCATCATCATCATCATCATCTTCATCACCATCGCCATCATCATCAATGCCTTCTTCATCATCATCATCACCATCTTCATCATCATGGTCATCTCTAGGTCCCTCATCACCGTCTCCATCATCATCACCATCTTCATCATCATCATCACCATCTTCATCACCATCGCCATCATCATCAATGCCTTCATCATCATCAAAGTCTTCATCATCATCACCATCTTCATCATCATGGTCATCTCTAGGTCCCTCATCAACATCTCCATCATCATCACCATCTTCATCATCATCACCATCGCCATCATCATCAACGCCTTCATCATCATCACCATCTTCATCATCATGGTCATCTCTAGGTCCCTCATCACCGTCTCCATCATCATCACCATCTTCATCATCATCATCATCATCTTCATCACCATCGCCATCATCATCAACGCCTTCATCATCATCACCATCTTCATCATCATCACCATATTCATCATTATCACCATCTTCATCATCATGGTCATCTCTAGGTCCCTCATCATCATCACCATCTTCATCACCATCACCATCATCATCAACGCCTTTGTCATCATCAACGTCTTCATCATCATCACCATCTTCATCATCGTGGTCATCTCTAGGCCCCTCATCAACATCTCCATCATCATCGTCTTCATCACCATCACCATCATCATCAACGTCACCATATTCATCATCATCAACATCTTCATCATCATCACCATCTCTAGGCTCCTCATCAACATCTCCATCATCATCATCTTCTTCATCATCATCATCATCATCATCATATTCATCACCATCACCATCACCATCATCATCATCATCAACGTCTTCATCATCATCACCATCATCATCATCATCATCACCCCAAGCACCCGGTGGACGATTTTGCAAATTTGACCCCAATGTGCAAAAATTGAACACTCCCTCACTAAGCAAAACCCTAGTTTCCAAGATGGACCTACAAGGTGACACCGGGGCCATGGGACCAGAGGAGAGGGGCACCCCTAGAACTATCCCGATGTCCTGAATCCAACAGAGTTGACGGTTCGTCGATCAGAGGGATGGTCGTCATTCTATGGCTCGTTCCGTCTCGCATCGAAAAGGCCTTCAGGGACACCTGCTGGATACATCTCGGGGGCATATAACTCCAATCGTGCAACAAAACTGGTTTCTGGGGTGTCCTGCAAGTGTGTCTAGGGAGGTTCCGGCTGGGAACGCTAGCCATAAGTGCCCAGTGGAGGATTTTGCAAAGTTGACCCCCGTGTGCAAAAATTGCACACTCCCTCACTAAGCAAAACCATAGTTTCCAAAATGGACCTACAAGGTGACACCTAGGCCATTGGATCGGAGGAGAGGAGCATCCCTAGCACTATCTGGACGTCCTGAATCCACAGAGTCAATAGTTCGTCGATTGGAGCCACAGTCGTCATTCTATGGCTCGTTCCATCTCGCATCCAAAAGGCCTTCAGGGACACTTGCTGGATACCTGTCGGGGCATAGAAATCCAACCGTGTAGCAAAACCTAGTTCTGGGGAGTCCTGCAAGTATGTCTAGGGAGGTTTCGGCTAGGAATTCTAGCCAGAAATGCTCGATGGATGATTTTGCAAATTTGACCCCAATGTGCAAAAATTGCACACTCCCTCACTGAGCAAAACCCTAGTTTCCAAGATGGACCTACAAGGTGACACCCGGGCCATGGGACCGGAGGAGAGGGGCACCCCTAGCACTATCCCGACGTCCTAAATCCAACGGAGTTGACGGTTCGTCGATTGGAGCCATGGTCGTCATTCTATGGCTCGTTCCATCTCGCATCCAAAAGGCCTTCAGGGACACCTGCTGGATACCTGCCGGGGGCATAGAAATCCAACCATGCAACAAAACCGGTTTCTGGGGTGTCCTTCAAGTGTGCTTAGGGAGGTTCCAGCTGGGAACGCTAGCCACAAGTTCCTGGTGGATGATTTTTTCAAATTTGACCCCAATGTGCAAAAATTGCACACTCCCTCACTAAGCAAAACCCTAGTTTCCAAGATGGACCTACAAGGTGACACCCGGGCCATGAGACCTGAGGGGAGGGGCACCCCTAGCACTATCCCAAAATCCTGAATCCAACGAAGTCGACGGTTTGTCGATCGGAGCCACGGTCATCATTTCATGGCTCATTTTATACATTTTTCTCCAACATAACCACCTTCCTTGCTATTCTTTTTGGTGGATCGTCCCACGCTGCATATAGAATCAATATTCTGTTTCTAAAATCCCTTCTCATTGTTAAAATCTATCAAGGTCGTAGGAGCACCTACGCTAACGACATCTTTAGTTGTGATGACAAATTCCAATGAAGGTTCCACATGTGGTTCATAGTCATTGTCCTCCGCATTCTGCACCCAAAACAAAACGCTAATCTTACCATGGAAACAGAGAAAACATATAAGATTATAAAATGACTGCTACAATTGTAACTTAGTAATTACCTGAATTAGATCCATCAGAAAATGCACATCCCTAGTGTATAACTCAACAGATAATTGTTTAACTGCTTGATGTAAATCTTCTGTAAGTGGATTTTCTTTTTCCCCAACACAGAACTTGCCTTTTCTAATCTTTTCAATATGTTCCTTGGGGGTCTCCATAAATGTCACCAAATACAATCCATAGTAAAATCCTTTATCACCAAACACAATTCACAGTAGAATCCTCCAAGTGTCCCTGAATGGCCCCGGGGTGCCCGACTAGAATGCCCATGGCACCCAAACCGTGGCTCGGTTCACAAATCCATCAATTCCGGTGGGTCCGAGACGCCGGGTTTCAATTAGGGGATCCCCCACAGCGTCCCTCAAAGACCTCGAAGCGGTGCCAATGGGCCATCTCTAGAGCTAGGGTTTTGCTCAGTGAGGGCCATTCCAAATTCACTCAAGGGGGCCATTTCTCATCCAGAGGTCCTCGGGCATGTGTGGCCACCTTGGAAAGGTCCACAATGGCCACGTGGACCTATGGGAGGTGACGGAATCCAAGTCCGCTCGCCGGTTTGGGTTCCATGGCCTCGGAGCAAATCCTCCAAGTGTCCCTGAATGGCCCCGGGGTGCCTGAATAGAATACCCGTAGCACTCAAACCGTGGCTCGGTTCGTGGATCCGTCGATTCTGGTGGTTCCATAATGCCTAGTTTTAGCTAGGGGACCCCCCAAAGCATCCCTCAAAGTCTCGGAAGCGGTGCCAATGAGCCATCTCTGGAGCTAGGGTTTTGCTTAGTGAGGGCCATTCCAAATTCACTCAAGGGGGCCATTTCTCTTCCGGAGGCCCTCGGGCATGCATGGCCACTATGGATAGGTCCATAATGGCCACCTGGACCTATGGGAGGCGATGGAATCCAAGTCCGCTCACCGGTTTGGGTTCCGTGGCCCTGGAGCAAATCCTTCAAGTGTCCCTGAATGGCCCCGGGGTGCCCGACTAGAATGTCCGTAGCACCCGAATCGTGGCTCGGTTCGTGAATCCGTCAATTTCGGTGGGTCCAGGATGCTTGGTTTCAGCTAGGGGACCCCCCACATCGTCCCTCGAAGACCCGGAAGTGGTGCCAATGGGCCATCTCCGGAGCTAGGGTTTTGCTCAGTGAGGGCCATTCCAAATTTGCTCAAGGGGTCCATTTCTCGTTCGAAGGCCCCCGAGCGTGCATGGCCACTGTGGATAGGTCCACAATGGCCACATGGATCTATGGGAGGTGACGAAATCCAAGTCCGCTCGCCGGTTTGTGTTCCGTGGCCCTAGAGAAAATCCTCCAAGTGTCCCTGAAGGGGTGCAAAAACTCTAGATCCGGATATGGCCCATTGGCACCGCTTTTAGGTCTTCGAGGGATGTTTTGGGGGGTCCCCTAGCTGACACCCAGCGTCTTGGACCCATCGGAATCGACGGATTCATGAATCGAGCCATGGTTTCGGTGCTACGGGCATTCTAGTCGGGCACCCCGGGGCCATTCAGAGACACCTTGAGGATTTTCCCCGAGGCCACGGAACCCACACTGACGAGCGAACTTGGATTCTGTTGCCTCCCATAGGTCCACATGGCCATTTTGGACTTGTCCACAGTGGCCATGCATGCCCGGGGGCGTCCGGACGAGAAATGGCCCGCTTGAGCGAATTTGGAATGGCCCCCACTCAGTAAAACCCTGGCTCCAGAGATGGCTCGTTGGCACTGCTTTCGGGACTTCGAGGGACGCTGTGGGGGGTCCCCTAGTTGAAACCCGACGTCTCGGACCCACCAAAATTGACGGATTCACGAACCGAGCCACGGTTCAAGTGCTACGGGTATTCTAGTCGGGCACCCCGGGGCCATTCAGGGACACTTGGAGGATTTGCTCCGGGGCCACGGAACCCAAACCAGCGAGCGGACTTGGATTCCGTCGCCTCCCACAGGTCCACATGGCCATTATGGACCTGTCCACAGTGGACACACATGCCCAGGGGCCTCCGGACGAGAAATGTCCCCCTTGAGTGAATTTGGAATGGCCCTCACTAAGCAAAACCCTAGCTCCGGAGATGGCTCATTGGCACCACTTCAGGGACTTCGAGGGATGTTGAGGGGGGTCCCCTAGCTGAAACCCGGCATCCCGGATCCACCGGAATCAACGGATTCACGAACCAAGCCACGGTTCGGGTGCTACGGGAATTCTAGTCGGGCACCCCGATGCCATTCATGGACACCTTGGGCCAATTAACTTGGCCCAATTACTCGTGGATGCAGGCTGGAGAAACTTTAGAGAGCCTCGTACCCTATTGATTTTGCCACCTTCATCTACTAGGGGAATATTCTTGCAAAGAATGGTAATCTCTTCAGGACAGACGTAGTTATTTGCAAATGAATAGTGCAAAAAATGTGCAGTGGTGATAACAAGTTTACTGTTTGTTGAGTCTGATACTACATCTAGGAGCCGCTCAACAAACTTTGAGATAGAAAGCTCTGTAATTTTTGGATACTGATTCAACCACTCATACAGTTTCTCACCTTCTCGAGGATCTAAATTTATAATTTCCTTTTGGGTAAATTCAGGCATTCTCGAGCATCTAAATTTATAATTGCCTTATGGGTAGATTCAAGCATGGAATAATATTTGGCGGCACTTCCAAGCTCCCCAGACCATTTGGTCAGCCACAATATGTGCGACTCCTTTGACGAAAGATAAATTCTAGTGTGGACGGCAGCATTTGATACACTAGCCAAATCTATGTTGTTGGAGGAACTTACATATTTCAACAAAGGAGCGTTTTGTAGGTGACTTGAAAATCCCTTCCAATTTTCAGCAATAAAACAAAGAAGTTCAACCTACAGATTTTCAGGCAAGCTTTTCAACCAATCAGACAACCGAATACAGGGATATAACCACTCCCAAAAAATTCAAGCTATTATAAAACTCTTGTTTATCAAGATAAGGATGGACTATGTGTGCATTATGAGAATAGAGATGAATGAAGTCGCTTTGATGAACTTGTCCTCTTGCTTTCTCTAGAATGTGTTTAAAAGCAGGGAGGATTATCCAAGCTTCTGTTGGTTTATATAAACATTTATTCCCAAAGTTGACGTCACATAAAACCACTTCCTCAGCTTTCAATTGGGTCTCAATGGCATCTCTAACTTGTGTTTGCTGTGGATAACGAGGAATATGAAAGGGAAGGTACCTATAAACCCAAGTTTTCGATGATAGAGGTGAATTACCACTTATCAGAGCACGAAATGCTGAACAAAAGGCTAATGGAACACAACGAAGGATTCCCTGGTTCCACTTGTTATTGAAAATGATACTTTCTCTTGACAAAACTAGTAAAAAATATGCCTGTATTATAAATGGAAATCCTATTACAATTTTCGTTGGAAGAAAAGCATAGATACCTACAACCGCCATATTTCCTTCTGTAAGCCGCTCGCCCATCGGAAAAGCTAATGTAATAGCCCATTTCCCAACATCTTTCCTCTTCTCAACCCTACACTCGTTTTCCACGGGAAACCGCTGCCTCCACATGTAATAACTACATTGTTTTGTCGAAAATTGATCTTCTTCTGCTAACAAATGCAAAATGAAGGATTCATTGTCATTGCTATGAGAAGTTCTAAGCTCAGTTTCTCGTAAAACAGAGATTGTATCAATCCTGTTAAGATCGATATGTTCCAGCTCACGAACTGAGAACTTCTTTATCTTAGACATAAACAAAAGAGCTTCAGGATGAATACTAGAGAGCTGTTGCTTTACAGCTTCAACCTTCTCAGGACATAGGGGTATAAAATGAGCCATAGAATGATGATCGTGGCTCGGATTGATGAACCATCGAATCCGTTGGATTCAGGATGTCTGGATAGTGCTAGGGGTGCCCCTCCCCTCCGGTCCAATGGCCCTGGTGTCACCTTGTAGGTCCATCTTGGAAACTAGGGTTTTGCTCAGTGAGGGAGTGTGCAATTTTTGCACACGGGGTTCAACTTTGCAAAATTGTCTGCCGGGCACTTACGGCTAGCGATCCCAGCCGGAACCTCCCTAGAAACACTTGCAGGACTCCCCGGAACCCGATTTTGTTGCACAGTTGGAGTTCTATGCCCTCGACAGGTATCCAACAGGTGTCCCTGAAGGCCTTTTGGATGCGAGACAGAACAAGCCATAGAATGATAACCGTGCCTCCGATCGAAAAACCGTCAAATTTGTTGGATTCAGGACATCCGGATTGTGCTAGGGGTTCCCCTCCCCTCCGTTCCAATGGCACCAGTGTCACCTTGTAGGTCCATCTTGGAAACTAGGGTTTTGCTCAGTGAGGGAGTTTGCAATTTTTGCACATGAGGGTCAACTTTGCAAAATCGTCCGCTGGGTACTTACGGCTAGCGTTCCTAGCCGGAACCTCCCTAGACACACTTGCAGGACTCCCTAAAATCCGGTTTTGTTGCACAGTTGGAGTTCTATGCCCCCTGTAGGCATCCAACAGGTGTCCCTGAAGGTCTTTTGGATGTGAGACAGAACGAGCCATAGAATGATGATCGTGCCTCTGATCGATGAACTGTCGACTCCGTTGGATTCATGACGTCGAGATAGTGTTAGGGGTGCCCCTCTCCTCTGGTCCCGTGGCCCGGGTGTCACCTTGTAGGTCCATCTTGGAAACTAGGGTTTTTCTCAGTGAGGGAGTGTTCAATTTTTGCACATTGGGGTCAAATTTGCAAAATCGTCCACCAAGCACTTGTGGCTAGAGTTCCCAGCTCGAACCTCCCTAGAAACACCTACATGTATCCCTGGAACCCGGTTTTGTTGCACGGTTGGATTTATATTCCCCCGACAGGTATCTAGTAGGTGTCCTTGAAGGCCTTTTGGATGCGAGATGGAACGAGCCATAGAATGACGACCGTGGCTCCGATCGACGAACCGTCGATTCCATTGGATTCAGGACATCGGGATAGTGCTAGGCATGCCCCTCTCCTCCGGTCCCGTGGCCCAGGTGTTACCTTGTAGGTCCATATTGGAAACTAGGGTTTTGCTTAGTACGGGAGTGTGCAATTTTTGCACAATGGGGTCAAATTTGCAAAATCGTCCACTGGGCACTTGTGGTGATGATGATGAAGATGGTGATGGTGATGAATATGGTGACGTTGATGATGATGGTGATGGTGATGAAGACGATGATGATGGATATGTTGATGAGGGACCTAGAGATGACCATGATGATGAAGATGGTGATGATGATGAAGGCGTTGATGATGATGGCGATGGCGATGAAGATGCTGATGATGATGATGAAGATGGTGATGATGATGGAGATGGTGATGAGGGACCTACAGATGACAATGATGATGAAGATGGTGATGATGATGAAGATGGCGATGATGATGAAGGCGTTGATGATGATGGCGATGGTGATGAAGATGATGATGACGATGACGACGATGAAGATGGTGATGATGATGGAGATGGTGATGAGGGACCTAGAGATGACCATGATGATGAAGATGGCGATGATGATGAAGGATTTAATGATGATGGCAATGGTGATGAAGATGATGATGATGAAGATGGTGATGATGATGGAGATGGTGATGAAGAAGATGATGATGGTGATGATGGAGATGATTATGATGATGATGAAGATGGTGATGATGATGGAGATGGTGATGAAGAAGATGATGATGGTGATGATGGAGATGATGATGATGGAGTTGTTGATGAGGAACCTAGAGATGACAATGATGATGAAGATGGTGATGATGATGAAGACGTTGATGATGATGGTGAGGGTGATGAAGATGATGATGATGATGATGAATAAGAAGAAGATGATGATGATGATGAAGATGATGATGATGATGATGTTGTTGTTGTTGATGATGATGATGATGAAGATGATGATGATGCTAATGAAGTTTGGGTGGGCATAAAACCAAGAGAACAAATTCTTTTGAAGAGGACATGTGGGGTGAGAGGCCGACCTCCAAAAAATCAAGCATTGAGGGTACATGTGGTGGTTCACGGATTCTAGGGATAGATTAGGTTAATAGGGCTAGATTAGGTTTCTAGGATTCTAGATTAGTTTATGAGGGTTAGATTAGTGTTTCTAGGGTTATTTTAGCTTTCTAGGATTTCTAGGGCTAGATTATGTTTGTAGGGTTATATTAGTGCTTCTAGGGTTAATCATGCATGAATAAACAATCACATGGCTATAATCATAACTTAATCATAACTCAAACATCAAATAAATGATATAAGATAACGATATCAAATAAACTATCTAACATGAATAACATTAATAATGCATGAATAAATAATCACATGGCTATACTATGTACCTCAGTCAATTAGGCCTTCTGGATCCTCTCGATTTTTTATTGTCTCGAACAGCCTCTCATGCTCTGCATGAGGTAGTAAGTAGCATACCTTGTTTGATGACTTCGTTGACATTGTCTGTAGTTGGATGTTTGTACCAATAATCAAGTGCGTAAAGTGATACACCCGCGACCCTGGTCTATAATCCATGTATGTGTAGCCATTGCTCTTTGGTCCCTTTCCATCCACTGTAAGATATTCCCCCTGAACAACCATCGAGCCAGTCGAAAAGGTAATGCCTTCACTATCCATTAATAATGCGAGGAGGGTTTTCTTCCCTTGGATGCATCGTGGCAACCAATAATTTGTCCCAATTGCACTGTCTGTCGGGGCGACAACTGCGTAGATGTGTCTTGGAAAAATGTATTTTAAGGTTATATTCCAACAAGTAGTGGTTTGATAACTTGGATAATTACAAAAACAAGGAGGGAACCAGGATATGCATGCAAAAATGTTTACCTGGCTGTACAAGATCAGATATATGATCATATTCATTCGAAATAGAGGACTGACCTTCCTCTAACTGGATTGTTTCAACAACTGCATGTGGGTCCATTGCAAGTGATACATGATCCCATTCATCAACCCAATCCATTGATTCGCACTCATCCCACTCACAACTGCTGCAAGATCCACAAAATCAAGCAAGTTTTCGCGTCCATATTTCAAATAAGGGGTGGTTTGAGCTTCGAACCGAATGAAATACACGAGTGCCTTACACAGTACTACAACTATAAGAATGTGATCGATCTATATCAACTACATTCCAGAAATTTCTAACAACATGTCCTCTACTTGTTGGTATGTGTTGCTCCATGGTTCGATCTGAAATTTTTTCTTTGCACCATCGAACTGTGGATTCGGCATTCCGAATATGAGGGCCTCCCATGCACCTCATATCCTCCCTTCGTAGGGTATTTTTGAGACATGCTCCAGCCCCGTCGTTCTCTCCCTTTCCATGCTCGGTCTCAAAATAGTTCCATATATGCAACATCATAAGTCTTGTGCAAAATACTCAACCACTGGAAAAAACGTGAATTTTTGAACTGGCCTGTACAACCATCTGACCATATCCAATGCTAATCCATTTGTATACCTCTCTCCTTTAGTTGATCATAGAAAATTTTGAAGAAATGCTGCACATAATGCAGGTCGTGGCACCTGTCGTCACTGATGTAGAAGTTGGTCTCTTTCAATATTATCCTCATGTCGTTGCTGCTCTTTGGCGCATTCCTATATGTGATATGGACCATTATGCTAACTTGGTCTGAATGGTAGTATTGACTTTGAATCTCATTCTGTGGCTATAGGGTGTAGTTTTCCGCAAAGTACACAACCGACAATATTGTGCCATTGGGAAAGGTGTCCCTGCACTGTCTGTACTGTTCATCCTGCCATCGTGCTACATGGACGTGCTGTACATACTGCTCGGTCTTTTGGTAGAATTCCTTCATGAATTTCCAAATTTGTACCTGGTGCCACAAAACCAAGGGCATTAATACAACGTGACATTTTCAATCTGAATATATATGTACAAATTCAACATGTATAGTATGAAAGTATGCAAACCTAGATTACCTGTGACTTCACCAATGCAATTTTTTTGCTTTCCTTTGAACTATCTACTTGATATGATATGTACTGGAAGTTCTGCATTTCTACTGACATCCTTCCAAATTCGTGCTCCGCGGTTGCATGGATGCAGCGGCTCAATAATGCAAATCCACTACAACTGGAACATGTCCCATATAAACATGATCTTTTATAATATTTTTTTTCATTCAGGTCTTGGACACATTATGCTATGTATAAATTCTCTGATGCATTCGGTGGTTGTAATGATGGGAAATGCTGCACAATGTTAGTATGCAAACCACAAAATATATGTCTATATGTATCATAATAGTACTCAAATTCTACATGGTATCTACAACAACATGTATTGCGATCAATGCAAATTCTAACATACCAGGGTTTGCATTTTTCAAAAGACCTTTGGCCCAAGTTCAATTATGTGTGCTCATTCTTGAACCTCTCATAGATTTCTGTTTGTGTCGTGTCAAGGAAGTGCTTGACATGGGGTTCACCCCCCCTAACACCTTTTTTCAACTTTAAAACATCTCTTTGATTCGATGACAATCTAGTGTTATCATGCCAAAACTTTTGCACTAGTTCTTTAACAGCATCAATGAGCTTCATGTTTGAATAAGGTAACCTACCAACAAAGGCCCAACAATCTTTTTGGCCTGGGATCTCAAGTTTTTCTCTAATGGCAGAATAATTTTGAAGAGTCTTTTTATCTACTTTAAATATTTTACATGTGTGTGATAGTAGGTGACGTTGCCTTGCGGATTTGTCTACAATCGATTCCGATAGTACACGACAAGCCGCATTATAATTCTTTTGTATGAGAAGTTTTTCCAATCAAATTAAATGCAGATTGTATATTTCTAACAACATGATTGTTGGCCTCTGAACTTCTAACTACCTTTATGGCCAAAATTCTCCTAACATGAGTTAGACAATGTGATTTTAACAAAGCAAGAAACAATTAACATTTTGCTGCATCGCTTTTGGATTCAAAAAAATCTTTGATTGTCTTCTACAATGGAAACCAATAGTGCGTTTGGGCATCTTACCTTCAAGTCCTGAAAATGAACTTTCATCCACATGAATACGTCTAGGAGTTCTTCGTCGTCTGGTTGATAGTTGAGGCAAGGGATTTGGCAAGGAAGTACGAGTCTCGTCAATGGTTTGTTGTGGCCCTTCATTCACAAATTGGTCCTGCAAGGGAGTGTGTTCGCCATGTGTGTGCTCTTCTTGGGGAGGTTGCCAATTAAGAACTTGTTCAACATCCATCCCTTCATGCTCGACATCAGGCAAGATTTGATTGACTTCAACACTTTGTCATTGCTTGTTGATGGATCTAAGGCACTAACATTTTGATTTCTACGGTTTTGCATGTACAACCTGGCATTTTCTCTTATCTCATGGGCCTTTTCAGGGGGCAGCTCGTTCCTTCTAGACTTTCTTTTATTATTACATCTGTTTCCCATATTCAATGCATTTTTTAGAAAAACAAAAATATCACCCTTGCAAGAATGAACAACAACCAAGATATTAAAACTCGATGTGCATGATTATTAAAGCTCGATGTAGCAATTGATTATGTACAACAACATCTAGTGAGAATGTTTTCATATAATCTTAAAAGCTCATACTCACTTCATTTTCATGGTATGGATGAGGGAAAATAGCCCCAAAAGACTAAGATTTTTCAATTGTTTAGGGGTTTTTGTGAGTTGTTGTAGTGAAACCATGAGTAATTCAACAAATGTTTGTCTACTAGATGGAGGAATGTGATTATGAAATGTTATTGGTGGTGATGCAAGTAATTTTTTTTTATTATCTTCATGAAAGGTTGAAAGCATTGCTTGGTGCATGTTGTAGTTTTTTTTTGGTAAGATGTTTTTATTGTCTATGTTGAAGATTAAGAAGACTAAAATAGATCTATCATACAATTCATGAGGAAAAACCAAAATAGATGCCATTCAAACAAGTGAATGAAGACTAAAATACATTTAACAAGATAAAATTGTCACCATACCTCAAGGATTATGATTGCTCTTTGCTTCAAATGTAAAATTCTCCTTTGATGTGTCCACTATATGTAAGAAGAGTTCATGTGTGTCCAAGTAGCATAAGAATTCAATCCAAGGAGCCAAATAGAGTCCAACTGTTGTGCATTCACTCAAATGATCCAAATAGAGCCCAAGAGGTGTGTATTCAATCCAATTAGCCAAATAGAGCCCCAAATGTTGTGTATTCTATCCAAATGGTCAAGGAAGCACCAAATGGTGATTGAATTCAACATAAAATGGTGATGCTTGTCGGACTGTGCGTGAAAAGAGCCAACAAAACCGGATGAAGCAGGGAGAAAATGCGGGAGAAGAGCACAAGTGTTTTTCTAAATTTCATCTTCAGCAGGGACGAGCACATGCTAAGGAGCGCGTGTGTGCCAGAGGCGCATGTGTGCCTCTGCTGAACATTGTATAGTTCGGTGGGTAAGGTTCACTGCATTTATTACCCAACAAATGTAAATGGGTCAGTTTATTCCTAGATCCCCTCCCCCATAAAATCCCTTAGGCCCTATTCTAACCCATAATCCCTAAGTGCATTTAAGTGCTTCTAGGTGTTTAGGGGTGATGATGGAGATGTTGATGAGGAAGGGGGAGATGACAATGAAGATGAAAAGGATGATGCAGATGATGATGATGAATATGTCAAGATGATGATGACGATGGTGATGATGATGATGAAGATGATGATGATGATGGAGATGTTGATGAGGAAGGGGGAGATGACAATGAAGATGAGGAGGATGATGCAGATGCTGATGCTGATGGTGAAGATGATGATGATGAGATGATGATGATGATGAATATGTCAAGATGATGATGACGATGGTGATGAGAACGTGGTGATGATGATGATGATGATGGAGATGTTGATGGAGATGTTCATGAGGAAGGGGGAGATGACAATGAAGATGAGGAGGATGATGCAGATGATGATGATGATGGTCAAGATGATGATGATGATGATGATTATGATGAATATGTCAAGATGATTATGATGATGGTGATGAGGACATGGTGATGATGATGATGAAGAAGATGATGATGATGGAGATGTTGATGAGGAAGGGGGAGATGACAATGATGATGAAGACGAGAACGATGATGATGATGAGGAGGATGATGATGATGGTGGTGAGGATGATGATGATGATGGTGATGATGAAGAGGAGGACGATGATGATGATGATGAGGATGATGGTGATGAGGATGATGATGGTGATGGTGATGATGATGATGATGAATATTTTGTTGATGATGATCGTGATCATGATAATCTTCATCATGATCATATTCATCACCATCATCATCATTATCATCTTCATCACCACCATCCTCATCTCCATCATCATCATCTTGTTCATCATCATCACCATCATGATCGTGATCATCATCATCACCATCTTCATCAATATCATCATACTCATCACCATCATCCTCATCTCCATCATCATCATCATCCTCATGACGCTGATGATGATGATGATGATGAATATGGTGATGATGATGAAGAAGATGAATATGGTGATGATGATGATCACGACGTTGATGACACTGATGATGATGATGAAGAATATGGTGATGATGACGACGACAATGAATATGGTGAAGATGATGATGATGATGATGATTATGATGAATATGATGATGAAGAGGAGGACGATGATGATGATGAGGATGATGGTGATGATGATGAAGATGATGAAGATGATGATGATCATCATCATCAACATCTTCATCACCGTCACTATCATCATCATCACCATCATCATCCTCATAACCATCATCCTCTTCATCATCATCATCATCATCATCATCATCATCATCATCATCATCACCATCACCATCATAATCATTATCTGCATCATCATCTTCATCACCATTGTCATCATCATCAACATCTTCATCATCATCATCATCATCATCATCATCATCTCATCATCACCATCATCACCATCATCATCACCATCAACATCTTCATCATCTTCATCATCATTGTCATCTCCCCCTTCCTCATCAACATCTCCATCATCATCAGATCAACATCTCCATCATCATCATCATCATCATCTTCATCACCATTGTCATCATCATCAACATCTTCATCTCCATCATCATCATCTTCTTCATCCTCATCACCATCATCATCATCACCATCATCATCATCATCAAAACCATCATCATCATCCTCCTCCTCCTCCTCCTCATCATCATCCTCCTCTTCATCATCATTTTCATCCCCCCCTTCCTCATCAACATCTCCAACATCATCATCTTCTTCACCATCATCAACATCATCTTCATCACCATCGTCATCATCATCATCACCATCACCATCACCATCATCACCATCATCACCATCATCGATTCATCACCATGATGATGATGATGGTGATGGTGATGAGGATGAAGAAGATGATGACGATGGTGATGAAGATGATGTTGATGATGATGATGAAGATGATGATGATGATGGAGATGTTGATGAGGAAGGGGGAGATGGCAATGATGATGAATATGTTGATGGTGATGATGATGATGATGATGGTGATGGTGATGAGTAAGGGCGAGATGACAATGATGGTGAAGATGTTGATGGTGATGATGATGGTGATGATTATGGTGATGATGAGATGATGATGATGATGATGATGATGATGATGGTGATCAAGATGTTGATGATGATGACAATGGTGATGATGATGATGATGAAGAATATGATGATGATGGAGATGTTGATGAGGAAGGGGGATATGACAATGATGATGAAGAGGAGGACGATGATGATGATGAGGATGATGGTGATGATGATGCAGATGAATCATCATCATCATCTTCATCATCATCATCATATTCATCACCATCATCATCATCATCCTCAACACCATCATTCTCATCACCATCACCATCATCATCATCATCATCATCATTATCACCATCATAATCATCATCCTCATCATCCTCATCATCATCTTCATCACCATCGTCATCGTCATCAACATCGTCATCGTCATCAACATCTTCATCATCATCACCATCATCATCGTCATCATCATCTCATCATCATCATCATCACCATCATCATCACCATCATCATCACCATCAACATCTTCATCATCATTGTCATCTCCCCATTCCTCATCAACATCTCCATCATCATCTTCATCCTTATCACCATCACCATTGTCATCATCATCATCATCATCATCACCATCATCCTCATCATCTCATCATCAACTTCATCACCATCATCATCATCATCAACATCTTCATCATCATCACCATCATCATCATCATCATCATCATCATATCATCATCATCATCACCATCATCATCACTATCAACATCACCATCAACATCTTCATCATCATTGTCATCTCCCCCTTCCTCATCAACATCTCCATCATCATCATCATCATCATCATCATCATCTTCATCACCATCGTCACATCATCAACATCTTCATCTCCATCATCATCTTCTTCTTCATCCTCATCAGCATCATCAGCATCACCATCATCATCATCATCATCACCATCACCATCATCATCATCACTATCATCATCTCATCATCACCATCATCATCACCATATTCATCACCATCAACATCTTCATCATCATTGTCATCTCCCCCTTCCTCATCAACATCTCCATCATCATCTTCTTCTTCATCATCATCAACATCATCTTCTTCTTCATCACCATCGTCATCATCATCAACATCTTCATCACCATCTTCATCACCATCACCACCATCATCATCATCATCTCATCATCACCATCACCATCCTCATCACCATCATCCTCTTCATCATCATCATAATCATCATCATCATCACTATCATCATCATCATCCTCATCATCATCTTCATCACCATTGTCATCATCATCAACATCTTCATCATCATCATCATCATCATCTTCATCGCCATCGTCATCATCATCACCATCAACATATTCATCATCATTGTCATCTCCCCCTTCCTCATCAGCATCTCCATCATCATCATCTTCTTCTTCATTACCATCGTCATCATCATCAACATCTTCATCACCATCACCATCGTCATCATCATCATCTCATCATCACCATCATCATTCTCATCACCATCATCCTCTTCATCATCATCATCATCATCATCATCATCACCATCACCATCATCATCATCATCCTCATCATCATCTTCATCACCATTGTCATCATCATCATCTTCATCACCATCGTCATCATCATCAACATCTTCATGACCATCACCATCATCATCACCATCAACATCTTCATCATCATTGTCATCTCCCCCTTCCTCATCAACATCTCCATCATCATCATCTTCTCCGTCATCATCATCAACATCTTCATCTCCATCATCATCATCTTCTTCATCCTCATCACCATCATCATTATCATCATTATCATCATAATCATCATCACCAACACCATCATAATCATCATCCTCCTCCTCCTCATCGTCATCATCATCATCATCGTCCTCCTCTTCATCATCATTTTAATTTTCATCTCCCCCTTCCTCATCAACATATCCATCATCATCATCAACATCATCTTCATCACCATCGTCATCATCATCAACATCTTCATCATCATGGTGATGAATTGATGATGGTGATGATGATGAAGATGTTGATGATGATGACGATGGTGATGAAGATGATGTTGATGATGATGAAGAAGAAGATGATGATGGATATGTTGATGAGGAAGGGGGAGATGAAAATGATGATGAAGATGAGGACGATGATGATGATGATGATGATGAAGATGATGATAATGGTGATGTTGATGAGGAAGGGGGAGATGACAATGATTATGAAGATGTTGATGGTGATGATGATGGTGATGGTCATGAATATGTCGATGATGATGACGATGGTGATGAAGATGATGATGATGGAGATGTTGATGAGGAAGGGGGAGATGACAATGATGATGAAGAGGAGGATGATGAAGATGATGGTAATTATGATGAAGATGATGATCATCATATTCATCATCATCATCATCATCTTCATCACCATCATCATCATCATCCTCATGACCATCATCCTCATGACCATCATCCTCATGACCATCATCCTCATCACCATCCTCATCATCCTCATCATCACCATCATCCTCATCATCATCTTCATCACCCGCATTGTCATCATAATCAACATCTTCATCATCATCACCATCATCATCATCATAATCTCATCATCATCATCATCACAATCATCATCACAATCATCATCATAATCAACATCTTCATCATCATTTGCTCCTGGGGCACGAAACCCAAACCGTCACATTTGTCAGACAAACCTTCGCAGTGAACTATGGGTTTGCCATCTTGTAGCCGAAGGGAAATGTAATACCATGAATCGTCACCGTTGCCAAGCTGAAACTCAAGACTGCTGGCAACACTCCTCGGATGACGAGCGTGGGTCATAATGAATTGAGAAACTAATTGAGGGAAAACGCAGTGAGAATCTGAGACGGTTGCATAGTGAAATGCATGCAGAATGAATGAAGAGTGGGTGGCGAGAGAAATGGTTGTGGGACGTTGTATGAGAGGAAATGGTTATGGGATTTGTTTGATAAGGTCAAATTAAATTCGCACGGTAGAAATAAACTACACTTGTGTCTTCCATTGTCAGCTGCACTTCAATATTGAAGGTGGTAGCCTTGGGACTAGACATAGGTCGCAGGTTCGAATCTCCTCAGTTCAGTTTGTACCTTGTTGTTTTTTCGCTGCAACTTATATGTTTTATTTAATTTCATTTGTCAACTTTATGTATCCCTTTATATGTTTTCTTTAATTTCCTTTGTCAACTTTATGTATCCCATGGAGAAAGGAAATTAAAGAAAACATATAAAGGGATACCTTGTTTTTGAAAAATAAAATGTGTGTGGAAATATTGCGTACACGCAACTACGTGTGCGGGCATGTAAAATCCACGTGTGCGCTTATAGACACGCGTGTGCGCCACATTTGCGTGCACGCGTGGCTAAATTCAAATTGTTTTTGGCGCCCTTGCAGGCTTGGAATTAGCTTCGGATTGCACCTTGAGGTTCGATCTGATTTATGGCAGAACACATCAAATGCTGTAACTTCATGTTTTTCACACCTAGTTCTACATATGATCCACGAGTGCACTGTAGATGAAATTGCACACACTTGTCGAGCTCTGTGTGCAGATTCTAAATATAGAATTTTTGAATAGATTTGTTGTTGTTTTCTATTTTAAATTCATTTTTAACTACACTCATGTCAAATTTGTAAAAAACATAGGTCGTTTATTTGGCCTATAACTTTTGATTGGCTTACCTATTTCGAAAACGGAAAAGAACCCGCAAAAGAGTACCAAAATACCTACAAACTAACAAAAAAAAGTATTTTGATTATTTTTAGACCATGATATGGTGGATCAACACTTGATCATATCGTTTTAGGGCTTCACTGACTTCGGTAATTTAAAAAAAATATAAAATTAACTTTTAAAATTTTGGAAAAATAGCTATGCACAAGATTTGTATGTTGCCTACTCCTCTACATGTTTTTTTCTCATAAATTGAAAATTTACATAGCAAACAGGTGGGTCAACAAAAACATGTGCATTATGTTTTAGAAAAAAATAACATACCAATCTTCGAATAATGACATTTTGGGGTGGTTATACCACTTTTCCATAAATAAAAGTTATATATTCCGGAAGGTCATCCGTTTTTTTACGTTTCATCTTTTTACACCTAATCGGAAATTTTTTTGTAGGTACCTCTAATAATTGATTTTAATGATAATATTTCTATTTTTCCAGAATGCCATTGCAACTAACATGTCATAATTGGGTGTCATTACCTTGCACTAGCCCAGGTGTTTTCTTTATGAAAGGAACCAAATATTGAACCACTCATTGTTCATTATATTATGTCTTCTTAATCTTTGGACCTAGATTCATATGGGTGTCTTAGGGAGAGGATTGGATGCTCCACGTATTTCCTTGAACCAACTTTTCTCCTCTTACTCTAGTAGTTGTACATTGTTCCCTTTCACACCCCTTGCATTGATTCATTCTATCATGAGTCCTTGAGATTTAGATGTCATATCTTTTGGGATCTATTGATGTATTTGTAACTTCAGAATGTATTTCACATATGTATATTGTACTCCTATAGAGATGGTATTATTCCTCTATACGGAAGTGTCGTCATTTATATTGTAAGTGTCGTAACTTATACTTGATGGGTTATTAGACCACCTTGATGGGGTCGGCCCTGTATAAGTCATGTGGGTTAAAGGGTTATTAGGCCACCCTATTGGGGGTCGGCCCTGTGAACATTATGCTATGTGGTTAAGTTAAGGCCGACCTAGTAAAGGTTATTAGCCAAGTCAAGTCATGTATAAATAGAGTGTGGGAGCCACTCTATTTGATCATTCTATTCTTCACTCACACACTCAATGGAGAGTGGGACACTAGTGGAGGAGGAGAAGCTGATACTAGGAGGACTATCTCTTGTACTTGGGTTGTATCATTTCTCTATCTATCTCTGAGGAAGTTGCGGGGTTTTTCACCTTCTTGGTTTTCCCCGGTGAAACTCTATGTATCTTGTGTGCTTGCATTATTGTGTCCATGATTGATATGCCGTAGATATGTTGTACATGTTATTCTCTCAGTTAAGATCCTAGATCAGATTTAAATTTATGAAAAACTAACGTGGTATGAGAGCTAGCCTGAAAGAAGGCATGGTATGGCATTTATGACACTTGTTGCACTTGCGAAGCTAGGGCTTGATATAGCAAAAACCATCCATCGTAGCACTTTCGCTATAAATCCATTTTGGAAAAGTTTCAGAATTGGAAAATCTTATAGGTCGAAGATAAGATCCCCATGTACCTTGTGTTTGAAGGAGAGCCTCTAATTCGCTGTACTTTCAGATTTATGATCTGTACAATATAGGGTTTCTGCCTCTTCTAGATCTCTGTCATAAACAGGAGACCTAGGAAAAAAGGTCACAACTTGGGATAGGAAGCTCCAAATAAAATTTCTTAAAAATTGGAAGGTAGGGAATAGACTATAATTTCATAGGTCTAATTTTCAGAGGTTGAAATTGAACCAGTGACACGTGGCACTCCGTACAAGTTCGCTCTCCTATTTTATCCCATAAACAGGTCACGTTGCGACATTTGGCACATATCTCTCTCAGATAATACATTTGAGGTCATACCTGTGGGGTTGGAAACAAAACAGGTCAGGCTACCACAGGCCGAATTTTCAGACCCTGTAGATCTGAAATTTCGGAGTTACACCAGAAACAATCAGGTGCATATTTCTGTCAAAACATAATTGGATTTTGAGCACCTTCATTCATGGCTCCGAGAATTTAGGGTTTTGGAGAATGTTGGAATTTTTTGTATCAGAGACCACGGCTGGATGCTCCTCATCAAAATCGAAATTGAGAGACCGAGATCGAATTTTTTGGTTGGGTAGAAGGCTGGGCTTGATCAAACCCTAGTTCGGGACTTTGATCGAAAAAGTGGAAAATTAGGGCTTCTACAAAAGTTGGAATTTTTGAATTCTGTGACCATGGCTGGAAGCTCCTCAAGAAAATTGAAGTGTAAAGCTTTGGATCAAACCTTTTGGTTGGGTGAAGCTCTGGGAATCTCAAACCCTAATTCAGGGTCCTCCTAGTGAATCCAGAAATCTAAAAGGCAATTTTGAGGGGTGAAACTTTGCAGTTTTCAAATTTTGAGTATACCAGCTTGACCAGATCAGAAAGACGCATCTTTCTATCCTTTCATAAGTCTAAAATTCAAAGTTTGAATTTTTAGGGTTTCTCTGACAAATCCTAATCCAGCTCCAGATCCAATTTCAACAAATCAAAGTGGATTGGGTTAATCCTAGAAGAGAATGGATTGGTCACTTGCATTAGTGAAGAAGTTCCTGTTTCAGAGGGAGATGAGGCTAAGGCATTACATAAGAAGATTACAAGCAATCTCGACAGGTATGACTTACAGGTATGTTTTGAAATATGTTCATGATTAAGTTTATGATATGATTGTCTTCATGTTATTAAGTTTAGTAACAACCTTGACTATTTTTAGACTTGTCTTATCACCCTAGTAAAAGTATGAATGCATGTGAATGATAGAAGGCATTCATTGATTAGGGTTATGACACTTATGATTGTACTAATGCACTGTGGTGTTGTATGAGGTTGATGATGTTCGCTAACATGAAAGCTACATCAAGAAAGTACAAATCAATTTCTAAGATCAAGACCATGGTGACATGAAGACAAAGACTCATCGATAGTCATGGATCACATAGAGGTATGTATATTTTGGTTCTAAAATGGTTAACTTATGAATTATGCAGGTCATTGAAGGGAACGAGAAAACATTGCTAGACATAACTAGCAAACATGATGACCAAGTATGTTTTTCCTATATCAAGTTAAGAATCCTACCTTGTGTTAGGATCTTATACTTTTGTATGATTGATAATGATTATTCATGAAGTTAGAAATTTTATTAATCAAGCGCTTATGCATATTATGTCTCTTACATTGACTAATGCTATGACTAACCAGAATAGTCATATGGTCAAATAAGAATATGCATGAGTAAAAGAAGTCTTCCGTGAAACCTTGAATACTAATGCTTATTATTTGTGTTTGAAATATTCATGACTATACATGTTGTGTTTTGATAGTATTGATACTATACTAATGAATGTATGATTATGTATGAGATCTCGAGGATAACACAATAATGATGCTAGTAAGCATGCATAGTGATCAAGGATGGATATAAGTTCAAGGACAGGTAATACAGGAAGCAAAGATCAAGAGGGAGCACACTCCAGTAGTTCCTGTAAGGAAGCAAATATTGAGAGAGAGTCCACCCAACAAACAAACAAAGATAAGTATTTGAATTATCAATTCTTATTGTTTAAATGATATTTTTCAATGATGTATATGCTTAGGTTGTGTATTATGCATATTAGAATAATTGCATTAATGAACAGTATACTACTAATATGCATGCGATGGGTAAGTGGCCTATGGCACTGTACAACATTCCATTGCTACTTATCTAGAATGAAACCTCTTTGCTAACATGTTGGGAGTTGTGCACACACTTAACAATGTTATGGTAGAGATTGGAAGGCATCTAGAAAGTTACGGGATATGGATAAATGTTGTATTGAAGCATTGGCTAAAATAATTGCATGACGGTATGACATATTTTTTTATGTGTAAGAATTTGTTCTGAAAACTATGAGATGTTTCTAATCATGCAATTTAACTTGTTTTGTAGGAAAGATCGTATACCATCACCTACAAAACAAGGACTACAACATTTGTTCCAGCAACGAAGTTCAAACTATCTATTGAAGATATTGAAGAATCTGAAGTTTCCAGGATACGGGATATAGTAAAAGGATGCCATGATCGAGCAGTGCCAGTCGATCATGAAGAATGATGTTTGGGATGTAGTCCCAAGACCAGAAGAGAAGTCTGTTGTGACTTCCAAGTGGATCTACAAGATCAAGCATGTTGCATATGGAAGCATAGAGAAATACAAGGCAAGGTTTGTGGCTCGTGGCTTTTCCCGAAAAGAGGGGATAGATTATGAAGAGACTTTTTGCTCCTGTAGCCAGATACACTTCCATCAGAACAATACTTGCTCTGGCTGGAGTGATGAAGTGGAAGATACATCGAATGGATATGGTGTAGTTGAAGAGGAAGTGTATGTGGAGCAGCCACTCAGTTTTGAGACACATGATAGGGAGTCATATGTGTGCAAGTTGAAGAAAGCCTTGTATGGCTTGAAGCAAGCTCCTAGGACTTGGTATGGTAGGATAGAAAGCTTTCTATCAAGCTTGGGCTTTACCAAGAGTAAAGCAGATTCCAACCTTTACTACAAGGTTGAGGAAGGCAATCCAGTGATACTCTTATTGTATGTGGATGACCTGTTTGTTATGGGCGAGGATAGATTAATTGCAGACATGAAGAGGAAACTTGCTGTCGAGTTCGAAATGAAGGACTTGGGGATGATGCACTACTTTCTAGGCATGGAGGTGTGGTAGTGTGCAGATGGAATCTTCCTTAGACAAGGGAACTATGCAGTAGAGATCCTGAAGAGGTTCGGGATGATGGACTGCAAGGCCATGGCCACACCTATGGCATCGAATCTGAAGCTTCTGTGTGATGCTTCATCTGAGCCAGTTGATGTCACGATGTATTGTTAGATGATTGGGTCCTTGATGTACCTGACGAATATGAGACCAGATATTTTCTTTGCAGTGAACACATTGAGCCAGTTCCTGATGGATCCGAGAAGTGTTCACCTGGTTGATGTAAAGCATATTCTGAGGTACCTAAATGGTACAGTTGATTATGGGCTCAAGTATGATGTGAATCAAAATTTTAACCTGCAGGGTTATGTTGATTCGGACTGGGCAGGAAGTGTTGCAGATAGGAAGAGCACTTCTGGGTGCTGCTTCAGTATGGGATCATGTGTGATCTCTTGGTTTAGCAAGAAGCAGTCCTGTGTTGCACAAAGTACAGCCGAAGCAGAGTATGTTGCGGCTTATTCACCTAGTTGTGAGGCAGTATGGCTGAGGAAGCTACTGTCTGAGCTATTTGATCTCCCGTTGGATGCTACTGGTATCTTTTGTGACAACCAGAGTTGTGTGAAGATGTATGAGAACGCAGTGTTCCATGATAGGTCAAAGCACATTGAGATCAAATATCACTATATAAGGGATATGGTGTAGAGAGGAGCAGTGAAGCTCCTGTTTGTTGCGATAGATGAGCAAGTTGCATATGTGTTGACGAAACCACTAGCCAGAGTGAAGTTTGAATACTCCAGAGAGAGGCTTGGTGTTCTTCAGATTGATGACACTTGGAGGAATAAGTGATGGACACATTTGCAGGAGCCATTCCAAGCATGGTGAGAGGAGGATCCTTCCCATGGCTGTGGATGTAAGCGTTGGATGATGAGCATTAGGACGATGCTGTAGTTACTGCTTTGTATATGCATTAGTTGGATGATTTGTATGATCAGTTGGATCATGTATTTGTATACGCATCACGTTGGATGCTTGATATGATCAATTGGATCATGTATTTGCATATGTATCAGGTGGATACATTGTATGATCAGGTGGATCATGTATGATGATATGTATCAGGTAGATACTTGGTATGCATCAGGTGGATGCATTGTATGATCAGGATGATCATGGATGATGAGCTTCAGGATGTTGCTCCAGATTGTATGCATCAGGATGATGATCAGGATGATCATATGTGATGATATGTATCAGGTGGATACATTGCATAATCAATTGGATCATGTGTGATGAGTTCCGAAGACATGCACATGGGATTTTTGGACATGGTTGTAGATGTGTTCTCCCATGGTCGCGATGTAATTGCCGAGATTTTTCGACATGGTGGCAGATGTGTTCTCCCATGGTCGTGATGTAATTGTTGGGGCCATTCCAACATGGTTGAAGTGTGTCTTCCCATGGTCATTGATGTAAGAGCTGTGCCATTCGAGCATGGTTGAATTGTGTCTTCCCATGGCTGCGATATAAGTGCTGTGCCATTCGAGCATGGTTGAAGTGTGTCTTCCCATGACTATGATATAAGTGCTGTGCCATTCGAGCATGGTTGAAGTGCGTCTTCCCATGGCTGCGATATAAGTGTTGTGCCATTCTCGCATGGTGAAAGTGTTTCTTCCCATGGCGTAGATATAAGTGCCGAGCCTTTCACGGATGGTTGAAGTGTGTCTTCCCATGCCAGTGTGTGTAAGTGTTGTGTGATGTGCATCTGGGTTGTGCTTCATGAACGATGATCATGAGTATCAGGATGATACTCTGTGGCCATGGACAGGTTGTGCAGTGGCATGTAAAAGGTCCTGGGAGATCTGATAGGTTGAGCAATGTGCTCGTAAACGTCTTGGGATGCTCTTTCGAGGTTTTTTTGACTCACGTAATCAGTCCTGAGGATTCCACAGTATGGCCAGTGATGATGAAGACCTGCAGGTGGTGGGCCTACATCCAGCATGAAAACGGGATGGCTCTATAGAACTTCCTATGACGAGTAGTTCAGAGTTTGATTGAGATAGCAGCAACAGTGACGATGACGATGATTCGATGACGATGATCCAAAGAAGAAGACTTGTGTTAGCAGATCTGTGTCGAGAAATACCTTCCTAGTTAAGAGGGAGTGTTGATGTATTTGTAACTTCAGAATGTATTTCACATATGTATATTGTACTCCTATAGAGATGGTATTATTCCTCTATACAGAAGTGTCGTCATTTATATTGTAAGTGTCGTAACTTATACTTGATGGGTTATTATACCACCTTGATGGGGACGGCCCTGTATAAGTCATGTGGGTTAAAGGGTTATTAGACCACTCTATTGGGGGTCGGCCCTGTCAGCATTATGCTATGTGGTTAAGTTGAGGCTGACCTAGCAAAGGTTATTATGCAAGTCAAGTCATGTATAAATAGAGTGCGGGAGCCACTCTATTTGATTATTATATTCTTCATTCACACACTCATTGGAGAGTGGCGCACTAGTGGAGGAGGAGAAGCTGCTGCTAGGAGGACTATCTCTTGTACTTGGGTTGTATCATTGCTCTATCTATCTCTGAAAAAGTTGTGGGGTTTTTCACCTTCTTGGTTTCCCCCAGTGAAACTCTGTGTCTCTTGTGTGCTTGCATTATTGTGTCCGTGATTGATATGCTGTACATGTTACTCTCTCAGTTAAGATCCTAGATCAGATTTAAATTTATGAAAAACTAATAGGGTCAACGCCTCATTTTGGAAATTCTCTTTCTTTTGAGCTGGCTATATCTTCCAACATAGGAATTTGGACATATCAAGTTAGGATTTATTTAAAACTGGTTTATTTAGAAAAATCCTCTATAATTATTTTTCCAGATGGTAAACATTTCTTTCCATGAGAGGGGGAGATAACCAAACGGTTTATTTCAACAAAAAGGAAAATTTCCAAACGTGGATTATGTAGGAACACTCAAAGAAGAGATGCTTTTATGTTTTATCTTTCTCTTTACATAAAAAAATCTTAAATATTGCAAGATCCCTCATTGTTGTAATTCATAGATGTAATAAGTATATTGTGAACCATAATCCAATAGAAAGTATTTATTTTAAAAAATCCTTATACATGCTAAATATGCTTCCGTATCTTCAAAAGAGGGAGAACGAGGTAGATTCAACAATTGTTCTTTATAACCACTCGATACTTTGTAATAATCCCCAGGATGTATCCAACCCCTACAATCACGGGTTGAGCTATCAATTGGAGTGCATCCTTGAAGTTAAGAAAAAAAAAGAGAAATCAAAATGGAAATGTGTAATGGGGAATAAAGAGATTTCTACCTAGCCCATCATCATCCCTAAGAGAAAGATACTGTAGTGTCTTGATGTCTCGGCTATCCAACCATGCTTTCAATCCTGCTAAATCTTGAGTGTGCCCTAAGGGAGAATTCCTTAAGAGATTGACCTATATTTTCCACAGTGTTCAAACTTGATCAAGCAGTCATAGAAATTGTCTTTGGAAATTCTATTAACCCTTTCTATGAACTTTTTTTGTTTTCATGAGACTCATGGATGAGTCTTGCTGAACCATGTCCCAATGTGGAAAAAATTGCATGCACTCCAGTCTTTAGCATCGAGTTAAGTGGAAGTTTTTGCAAAATGGAAACCAATCAACTACTCACCTGCAATAAATGCTGGCTATGAAACATTAAGAGACTCCACGAGCTAGATTGTATTGAGAGGGTGGTGGAATCATAAGTCATTCAAGAACACCATGACCCATAAGTACATTGGGAAAATGGAGGTATATGTTTTGTCTTTTGAAATGCATGAATTAATAAAATATGTGCTTCATGAAAAATAACAAAATAATGTTCCAAACTCATTATGGAAGCTTACTAATGGTAATATGGGTCATAAAGAAGTGAGTTGATTGTAATGGAAGTGAATGGAATTAAATAATATTCATTTAGAAAAGTAATAGGTCTTTGGTGAAAAGTAAGGGATTATATGTTCAAGTTATTTGATGTCAAGGAAAAACCCATCACTTGGGTTCTTCGCTTCGCCTGAGTCCTAGTAACCTTCCTACCAACTTTTACATAGGGCAGGGCTTTGAGGAATGCAAAGGTGATCTTTTTTCCATCTTTGGATAGAATATTAACCTTCTAGTAGATTAAACCAATTTTCTACAACATTTGCATATATATTCAAGCTATTTGATGTCATGCTAAAATAAAATGTCTGAATTAAGGTGTATATTCGGTGGTTCTCAACACTTTATGTTTGGAGTTTACATTTGTAAATAAAATGTGACAAGGAATACATTCGCTTAAAAGGTCATACATAACATTGGTGCATAAATTTAGTTTTCCAAACCAATGTCATAGATTGTGTTCAAAGTGTGCACAATCTAATAAACAACATTGTAGTTTGAAAAGTCATGACAATCAAATAATCCAATTGCAAAATCTAAATGATGGACATGGTAGTGATCCCAATTTCTGTAATGGAAAAAACAGAAAAGTATTTGGTCTACATGAAGTGAATGTAATTGGGCAATTGTTGTAAGACGGGTTTATTAAATGCATGTATACCTCGTTGGTTGGTCTAGGTTGTAGTGCCTAGTTAGAGGTAGGTTGTTTTCCCCAAGTTAGTTGTAAGCGCTTTTATTCAGTTAGGCAAGAAAGTTGTAGCGCAATGGTGCATGTAATCACATGATGTGGTTTTCTCTCATAGTAGAGAGGTTATGGTATAAAGTTGTCGAATTAATCACTTGGGTAGGTATGAGGATGATAGGTATACTCGTATGCTAGTTTGATGTTAAATCACATAAAAGGGAATTTCTGATTGAAGGAGGAAGCCGTTAATTTCACAATGTTAAAATACTAGGACCAAGTTATGATTAAGGGGAAGTCTAACATGTTGATGAGTCGTGACTAAGAGCAACAACAAATAAACACATAGTTAAAATTATCACCCTAATTAAGTAAAAGTGTTAAAACTCATAATATTTATGACGATGTTGGCAAAGGAGAAACATAGAAGGAAATATTGAATAGCATAATTGGAGTAGGTAGGTATTGGGCTCTCAGTGTTAACAATAAAATTAACACCCTTAATCAAGTGATGGAAGAAGCACATTTTTACCATGCACCTGCAGCAGGAAGACATGACACAAGTTCATGCAGAGATTAATCCTCTCTAAGAAATGCATTAATTGTGCTAAAAATCATTCTGAATAGTGCAAAAAGCCTAAAAACTATGAAAAGTGGGTTTTCAAGTTAAAATAATCTAAAATGGATTATCCCACACTCAAAAGAGAAACCTAAGGCACACTTCCCAATGCTATATAAGAAAGGCTTTGGGGCATGGTAAAGACACACAAAGGAAGAGCAAAGGAATGCTGGAAAGATTTCGAAGGAGGAGAAAGAGCTCAAATTCTTCAAAAGCAAGGGTGAAGGAAGGGAAGCTCATGTCAATGGAGGAAGGATTCATATCTAATGCCATGGTAAGGATGTATCTCTCCATTGTTCTACTATGAATAGATTCAAGTTTATACCATCTATGAGTTTGAATTTAGCTTATCATGCATGAATTTAATTCTTAATAGTCTTTAGATCTTAATGAGTTTTGATTAATGAATCTAGATCTTTGGAAACTTGTGATAATCTTTTCATAATGCTGACTTAGGAACTCACCATTCCTTAGGAAGATAGTTAAATTAGTGTAGACATGTCCATGCACTAAACACTGTTGTCAGATTGGCGACCATACTGGCTTGTTGAATTTTCTTGATTTTTCCTGAATTTTCTTCAAGTTTTAAGTTGTTCTCCCTTCAGATCTGCTCCTTTGTATCTCAAATATTATTAAAAGAACCTTAGATCTGGCTTGAGAAGCTCAAGATCAGCCTAAATTCACCTTTCATTCATCATATCACCTCACTTTACATTCAAATCTGAGTTTCTTGGCTTGTTTTAGGTCTGGAATTTTGAATTTCTTGGTTTGTTATGAGTTTCTTAGGGTATGAAACTTTGAATTTCTTGATTTTTTGAGAGCTGGTAGCATGATTTCCTTAAACTTTGCGTGAAATGCTTCAAACTGTCACCCTGTTCTGTATAATGTTTAAGATTTAAAAGAATTAAGATTGCAAGATGTTGATCTCTGCACTAAATCTGGCAGCTCTGCGCCATTTCTTGAACCCTGCATGCAAACTTTAATTCCTATCCAAATCCTTAAAAATCTTCAAATGTCAGCATGGATTGTGGTGACAGCCTTTAAAGTTTACAGCAATTTCTTAAACCCTACGTTTTGCATAAGACGCCCAGATTTTAGCCTACATTAAAACATTTAAAGCATTTTTACCTCAGCGTTGGTAGTTTGGGGTCGGCGTTGAAGCTTCTTGAACTCTGCGTATCAAATCTTGAATGCATCCTCATTAAAATCTCAAACTCGATTACAATCTCAAGTCTTGGTGAATGGGATTGGCGTTAGTAGTTTGGGGTCGGCATTGCAGTTTATTGAACTCTGCATCTCAAGTCTTGAAGCCTGCATTGGTGGATGCCTCTTCATTAAAATCTCAACTCTTCAACATTATTCAAAGTATGCCGGTTAAATACTCGCTGAAGGCGTTTTAGTTAATGCTTTTGGTCAATATGTTTTGGTAGTGTTCGAAACCTCCTTAAAATTTGAGTGCCAAATATCTCTTCATACATTGGCATTTCTAAATTTTTCATTTGCTATTGAATGGTGAATGCATCGTCTTATGATGCTGAGTAGACAAAATGATCCACAAGAATGCTTACGAATGGTGAATGCATTGTCTTAGGATGTTGAGCGAACTTTTCAATGTTGATGACCACGTCGACATGAACCAAAATTTATGCATTTGATATTTGTTTAAAGATTCTTTTTAAATCTCAATTGTTGATTCTTAAAAAAAATGAAAAAGTGTTGTATACGTTGAGTTACAATATTTTCCATTGATTTAAAAGAATTACAAAGTATGGAATAAGTTTGGTATAAGTTGAATTACAATTTTTCCATTGAATTAAAAGATTAAAAAACCAACCATTTGGCAAGAATTTTGCATAGTGAGGATACCATCGTTTTCATTGAATTCAAAAGATTAAAAAGGGTTCAAACAAGTTCGCGTAAGATTGCACAATTTGGATTAAGATTTGAAAATTTTTGATTAGCATGGAATAGGTTTGGAGTTAGAATGCAATTAAAAACCTTTAACTTTTTTTTTTGTTTTTTTGTTTTATTTACTGGAATTAATTTTTTCAACTTGGGTTTAAAACAAAAAGAAAAAAAAATTGAAAATTTTCTATTACAAAGCTTCAAAAATTTGGTTTAAAACACACTATGATTGGAGCTTTATACCTTTGGAGCTTTATACCTTTGCAAACACAATATAAACACATTTGCATTTGAAAACCACCTTACACATCACATGTTTGAGCTAATTTGAGAATCATTTCTTTCCATAAAACAAAATTAAGACTTTGATTAGTTGCATTTTGTTTTATAGTCAGAATATTTTCATGATTTTCATGCACAATTAGAGAGAGTTGTACCTTTAGAGTTTAGTTTTCTTGAGATAAATTGTGTATGAGGCACCGTATCCTCTTCACTCGCATCTTATGATGATCTTGTGAATGAGAAAGTGTATCTCGCGTGTAATAGTTTAGGGGTTGATTTTCAAGCATCTTATATTGAGGCATAGTATCCTCTTCACTCGCATCTTATGATGATCTTGTGAATGAGAAAGTGTATCTCACATGTAAGAGTTTAGGATTTAATTCAAAAGCATTCCAAAGGGCTTTGCGTATCCTCTTCACTTGGGCTTTCGGGTGATCTTGTGAATGAGAAATAGGGATCCCCCGTGTAATAGAATTAGATTCAAGTTTACTTGAGATATTTGTTTGGATTACATTGATCTTTACACATCGATTATTATCCATATTTCAGGAAAACTGTGCATGAACATAAAACATCTACTAGAAATTTTGCATGTTTGAAAGAAGTTCATGAACCTATAACCATTCCTTCAGTTAGGATATTCATCGAACTAAAAGATAACATTGTGAGCATCTTGCATTGTGTGGTTCATTTTGTTTTCGAGTCAAAACACCATCAGTTTCACTTCCACTCCTGAGACTAAGCAAACTTCCACTAAAATTAGCGCTTAATCTAAAATTGACAAAATTTTGATTTTAATATCACCAACAAGATTAGGTTAGTGCCCTGGATTAGGTTTGGAGAGTTAACACTCCTGGGCTGCAAAACTTTGAAACTAGCATTGATTAAAGAGAGTAAATCCATTATCGCAAAAAACACTTGTCGGGAAAACGCTTCTGAAACATGCATCAAGCACGAGGTCAATCTAAATAAGTAAGGGTGGTTCCCCCTTCTTGCTTATTTAATGGGACATGAGCTTATTGAAGGGATTCTATGTTCAGTGACAAGTCCTCGGGGTGACATCACTGTTTCTAGAGTTTCTAGTAATAAGAGTTGTCCTCGACTTACAACTGTCCGCTTGACCGTTGATTGCGAAGTGGTAACTTTAGTGGCTATTTTTAGGGTATCACATAGGCTGTTGTGAGTGGGACACACTTGCAATACCTGAGACAGACTTTGGAACTTTTACTCCTTGGGAGGGTGAGTGGTCAAGTACCAACACTTGTACCCCTGGCGATTAAATTTTATTGTAATTGTTTCTCACACCTTCTCTCCTAGCAATTGTATGAGGACATGAAATCCCTTAGCAGCTATTAGTTTCAGAAGGCCCTACAATCCAGCTTTTCACTGAACTTCGGTTCTTTGGAAAAGTAAGTTTGCTTGCTTGAAATCTCTAGGGAATTTTTACTGTGTGGACACTTTATTTTGTTGAGTCTAGAAAGCCATAGGATTGTTTGATTCTGTTTTCAAATTTTTTTTAAACATATCCTTTTATCAATATTCTTCAAAGTGGCTAATATTCTGACCCACCAGTCACAGCGACATAGAGGCGAGTCACCAGAAATTGAAGGCCCCGCTACATCGCGGAGACAACTACAAAATACAAGACACTTTGACTTTGAAACTAACACACTTCTAACTTCAATTATCAACAGTAGAGCAGAGACACATCAAACAAATACTACAACACCACCTACCCAGGAAAACATAGAAATTGTTGATTCTCTTGCTCCATTTTCAATTGAAATATTAGAAGACAACACTGCAAATCCCGTAAATCCACCTCTGACAAATCTTTTAGACCCAGTGGTACTCCACATCAGTGAACCTTTGAACACCATTAATCCTCTTTTGGCACATTTGATATACATGCAAAATTCAACATCTAACCCCATGGCTTCATTAGGAGCACAAGGGACTCCATCACCTCAACACCAAACGGTTGTTGGAGGTAGAAATACTTCCAATATCCCTATGGCTGGAGCTCAAGGGACCACATCAACACGATATCAAATGAGTGCTGGAGGTAACAATACTTCCAATATCCATGTGGCTTCATCAGGACCATAAGGGACAACATCATCACAACCGCAACTGGTTGCTGGAGGTAGTAATACTTCCAATTTGACCTCTACCACCATCCCAACAGTTAATTTACCTGCTTCTACCATAAGTTCAACTAGCACTTCACTGCCAGTTGGTATTGTTTCAGGTCCCAATCCCGGAAGTACATCCACTTACCTGCAGGAATACCTACTGGAGGGAGTGCCTTACCAAACTTGGGTTTCCCATATGGTTTGGCTACTCAAGGTCAAAACAATCTAGGAGTAAATCAAAATCCTATGGGCATACCAAACAGTCTTCCAAGTTCTACACCTGGGGGGAATCCTTCATTTTGGAACCTCAATATCCCTAGTGGACTTAATGGACCATGGAACACTAATTCTAATTGGGGTAATACTCCACAAGTTGGTGGAAGTGCCTCAGGAAACCTTTATCCAAAATTTCCTAGCACAAATCCTGGGGGAAATCCCATTCCCCCAACATGTAGCACACCAGGAGGTAACCCATCCATCAACCCCATTCCACCATGGAGTGGGCAGGTTCCAGGAAATACCCCATCTTCTTGGGCACCACCCCCGCAAGGGGGAAATCAACCTTGGAATGCATATCCAAACCAAGGAAACAATCAATGGAGTGGTAATGTTCCACCAAGTAACCAATCTCAATGGAACATACCCCCGCAAGGCGGAAATCCACCCATGAATCCCAACCAACAATGGAGTGGTAATGTTCCACCGAGTAACCAATCTCAATGGAACATACCCTTGCAAGGGGGAAATCCACCCATTAATCCTATGCCAAAATGGAGTGGCAATGTTCCACCAAATCGCCAACCTCAATGGAACATACCTCCGTAAGGGGGAAATCCATACATGCATCCTATCCCACAATGGAATGGGAAATATTTAGGAAATAACCCATCTTTTTGGATGCAATCTCTACAAGGAGGTAATCCTGCTTGGAATACTTTTCAAGCCCAAGGACCACTACAGTGGAGCCATCAAGCTTCACCCGGATATCAAACGCTTGCTTCAGCATCATCCAAGTCACCATTTCTGGCCACATTGAATCTACCGAATTTATCCTGGCTGACCAATGACCTTGTTCTTCATTTGAATGGCTGGCCAACCATACCAACCAAACTACCCTCAAATATACCCAAGTTTGACAGAAAACCAGGGGAAGATCCATCAAATCATGTGATGACATTCCATTTGTGGTGTTCATCCAATTCCCTAGTTGATGATAATATTAGGTTGAGGTTGTTTCAGCGGACCCTAATGAGAAATGCTGCGAAATGGTACATTGAGTTGCCTCGCAATACATTTACTGAATTTTCATCTTTAGCTATGGCATTTTTTACACATTTTCAATTACCTATCCGCTATGAGATGGGAACTAAACTTTTAACTTCACTTAGGCAATCCACCGCTACTCACATCTCGGATCATATCCATGAGTGGAGGAGACGTCGAAGGCTTATAAAAGCTGAAATCCCTGATCAGTTCTTAACGGATTGGTTCCTTAAATCACTATTTCCTACTCTTGCTAAAGATGCATCCATGTCAGGAGCCATGACTGAAGAACAACTCATTCAGAGTGCCCACCATATGGATTTAGAATATTCCCAATCGGGCACACTTTATGACTTAATACCCCATGATGTAAGACATGTGTGTGATCCAGCTAGGCCACCAAAAGGACCTCATATGGATGGTGTGATTGGATCCATTAACCAAGTTGAACAGGTTAGCCAGCAATTGGGACAAATATCAGTTCGAAACCCACAACCTACAGCTGGCCAGGAAAATCAGCAAGCCGCAACTCCTGCCCAAACTTCCGAAGTCCTTACGGTTCAAACTGTGGACCCAAAAGGAAAAAAAGAAGAAGCAAAAGAAGAAACCTAATGCAAACTCTAGGACAAGAGAGGCACCTAAGGTGAATAACCCCACAGGAGGCAATCAGGAAAATAGGAAAAACAAATATCCTTGCAAAATTTGCAAAGAAGATCATCCTACTCATCTTTGTCCTCATATGGATGATATTCATCGCATGTTGGCACAATGAGGAGGGAAACAACCACAACCTGTTGTCCTAACTCAACCCTTCCCCTAGCAACAACAAATGGTTGCTGCGGTGCCAACACCTCCAGCAGGAGGAAACCAGGCAAACCCCCCACAGGGAGGCCATCCACCCAACGCAAATATCTTCACAATTGGTGAACATAACATTCATATCCAAACTACGGCCCGTTCTTACGACATACCTTCAAAATATGCTGAAGCAACTGGATCTCAGCCTAGTGGTTTTCTAAATATTGAAAAACCAACCATAGACATGGTGCCTCGACCTCCAAAAGGGGTCCTCCGCAAAACAACACACAATCCCAATGCGTGAGCTGCTAAAAACTACAATGTGGTTGAAGATTTAGCTCAAGCCCCTTGTGCAATGTCTGCCTTGGAGGTGTTGCAAAGTTGTCCCACTTAGTGGAAATCACTATTGTCTGCCATCGATGCTGTTGATCCATCAGATAGCAATTTAATCACATTTGACTTAGAACAACCCACAGGTAGGATTCCTTCACAAATTGCTTTCCAAATTAAAGTAACTTCACATGGGAAGAATATTTTTCGAACCATTGTGGATGAAGGAGCCTCCACTTGCGTCATGTCCCTAGCTTGTTGGAAAGCTTTGGGATCACCCACCTTAGTACCATCCCAAACAATACTCAAGGAATTTGATGGACATTCATTACCACCTCATGGACTCATCTTGGCTTGCCCAGTTGAACTGGGGGGAAAAACAGTTCAAGTAGATGTTGAGGTAGTGGATGCACCCATAGACTACAATTTTCTGTTGGGATGCAGTTGGATACACAAGATGACGGTGATAGTGTCTTCCGTATTCCGAGTCATTCGGTTCCCCCACCAAGGGACGATTGTCACAATCGATCAACTAGATTACTGCTCACCTGAAACTGGTATCCATTCGAATGTACCTTATGTAGGGGATGGAACGATGGTTATTCAAGATGTTGGGGTAGGAATGTTTGAGGACTTGTCCCTTTTGGGAACTTTCCCACTTCCACCACCAATATTGACCCCTAACATTGCTCCAATTTTCACCATAACGTCAGAAGTGTACTTTCCATTAAGAGTTTTTTCTAATTCCATTTCGGAGGTTGGTTCCACCTCATCGGTTGGAACCTCCAAAGAGATTATTTTAGATGAAAAGAATAATGGAAATACACATACTTCTACACACCATGAGGAAATGGAGAGTAATGTCCCCTTGTCTACTGTAGAGCTTGCTTATCAAGCTATTCAAATGGCCTCAGTAGAATTGGATCAAAATCCTCCCAAGATGGAGGAATATGATCCCTATACTTCACCTATTTGGGCCTTGAACTCTCAAAGTAACCATGATATCCTAGATCAAACTTTCTCTTCAGATGAAGCCATCCTAGAGGTTATGAACATCTCAGAAAGACCCTGAAGGGATATGCATCACAAGTCCTCGTTTCTTCCTAAGATTGACTCATTAGAAGTTAAACTTGAAAAGTTTTACTTCAATAATGACAACAGTAAGTACCAATGCCTTGTCCATATCTACGATGTGAATTCTGAAGGCAATTTGGAGAACATTTCGAAAAACATCCAAATTGATTTATCTATCAAACCTGGCATCATTGAGTACATCAACATAGGTGCGGATTGTTCTCCTGAGGAAATAAAATTTTACACTGCCTTATTAAAAACGTTTCGTGATGTATTTGCATGGTCTTATGAAGAAATTCCAGGAATCGATCCCAGTATCGTAGAACATGAGATTAAAACCTACCCTAATGCCAAACCTGTGCGGAAAAACTACGTCCAGTGAACCCTAAAATGTCTGCTGCCATTAAAGCCGAGGTTGAAAAGCTTTTAAAAGTTGGATTCATCTATCCTATTCCTTTGATCAATTGGGTATCCAATCCAGTTTCCTTCAATAAAAAACAAGGAACTATCCGGGTTTGTACCGATTTCAGAGATCTGAACTTAGCCTGTCCTAAAGATAACTATCCCACACCCTTCATTGATTAATCATCGATGAATGCGCCGGGAATGAAATATTCTCGTTTATGGACAGCTTTTCCGGTTACAACCAAATCCAGATAAAAAGGAAGACCAACATAAAACAACTTTTATATGCCCTTGGGGGACCTTCGCTTATAGGAAAATGCCATTTGGCCTTAGAAACGCTAGGGCTACCTTTTAAAGAGCAATGTCATATGTATTTCACGATATTAAAGATATCGTCGAGGTTTACCTTGATGATTTGGCAGCTAAATCTAAAAAGAGAGTTGAACATGGTGCACATTTACAAGCCATATTTGAGCGTTGCCGCAACTACAACATTAGGTCAAATCCAAATAAATGCATGTTTTGTGTGGACTCTGGGAGGTTACTTGGGTTCGTAGTATCCCAAAAAGGGATCATGGTTGATCCCATCAAGGTTGAGGTAATACTTCAGTTGCCTTCCCCGAAAACAATCACTCAACTTCAAAGCCTTCAAGGAAAAGCCAACTACTTGAGGAGATTTGTCGAGAATTTTGCTGAGAAAGCTAAAGGTTTCATGTGTCTCTTAAAACAAGATGCAATAAACATATGGGATTACCAAGCTCAACGTTCATTTGATGAAATTAAGAAAGCTTTGGTCTCTGCCTCGGTGCTTAGTCCACCGAACTATAATAGAGACTTTCTGCTATATTTGGCTGCATCTCCTTCCACTATTGGAATGGTCTTATCACAAGAAGACGAATCATATCAAGAACATGTTTTTTACTATCTTAGTAAGGACCTTGGAGGTCCTGAATTGAGATATTCCCAGGTCGAGAAGTTGGCCTTGGCAGCAGTCCATGCTGTCCAACAACTTAGACATTACATACTTCCAAGGAAAATAACCATAGTGGTTGAAATGAACCCCATGAAACACATTTTGTCCTGCCATATCATTGGTGGAAAATACTCAAAATGGATAGTAATTTTACAAGAATTTGACCTTGAATTCAAAAACACTAAAGCCAAGAAGTTCTTGGCATTTACTGAATTAATGTCTGAGTTACGCATAGAGAAGGAGGGTTCTATATCTGTTGAAACTTGGGCAGATGAACATGTATTCCTCATTGCAACTTTTGATCCTTGGTATGGAGCATTCATTATATATATTCAAGCCCAAAGGATAGATCCTCACCTTTCTAGTATTGAACGACTTCGTATTCGACATCGAGCTCGAAGATGATTCATCATCGAGGATACTTTGTACCGTCGGGGAATTGATATGATATTAAGATGTTGTTTAGTACATGAGGAAGCTGAACAAGTTTTGAATGATTGCCATGCTAGAGCATGTGGTGGTCATCTTTCTGGGTTAGCAACTGCTCAGAAAATCTTGCGTGCAAGATACTTTTGGCCTACAATTTTCAAAGATTGCATTAATGCTGTCAAAAAGTGTCACCCTTGCCAAATCTACACAAGAAAAATGCGCGCACATCCTGCTCCTTTACACCTTGTAGTAACCATGGGTCCATTTTCAAAATGGGCCATTGATTATGACAGTCAATCCACCTTCAGCCGATGGCCACCACTACATCATCGTAGCAGTGGACTATTTCACCAAGTGGGATGAAGCAATGCCTACATTCAATTGCACGGGTAAAACTGCAGCATACTTTCTATTCAATCATGTGATAGTAAGGTTTGGTGTACCCAAAGAAATCACTACGGACAACGAAAGTCATTTTAGGAATTCCTGTATGGATGAACTTACAAACTGGTTAGGATTGCGGTAGGACTTCTCCTCGCCATACTATCCTCAAGCTAACGGACAAGTAGAAGCCATCAACAAGGTTTTGAAAACCATTTTACAAAGGATGATTAATAAAAACAAGAATAACTGGAACTTGATGTTGTTTACTGCTCTTTGGGCCTACCGAACAACTGCTAAAACTACATCTGGATTCACTCCTTTCCAACTGGTTTATGGAGAAGAAGCTATGTTACCGATTGAATGTGAAATCCCATCATTAAAGATAGCTATCGAACTCCTACCTAACACTTCTGCAGAAGAGGAAAGGCTTCTCCATCTCCATTCTTTGGATGAAACTAGAAGAGAAGCCTCTCTAAACATAGAAGTACATAAAAAGAGGGTCAAAACACAATATGACAAGTCCATTCGTCCTCGAGTCTTTTCTGAAGGCGATCTGGTTTTAGTTTATGACCAAGACCAAGATAAAATAGGAGAAGGGAAATTTGTACCTAAATGGTTTGGCCCACTTATTGTCAAAACTGTGTTAAAAAAGGGAGCTTATGAATTGGTCAATTTTGATGGGGAACCCATGTCGGAGATCAGAAATGGTCTCTATCTGAAGAAATACTTCACGTAGGCACTGATGCTTCGCACCATTTGTTGTATTATGTTGTGTTTTTGTATAAAATTTTTTACATTAGTTATTTCGGGCACACACTTATCTTGCATGGCATTGTCACTTTAGCAGATGGCACAAGAATCTTTCACATATTTGGGATATGCGAACGGTGCTAGCTGTAGTTCTTGGAATGTTTCTTCTGCCGCATGGGTTGTTTTTTCACCTAATAACGAAGTTCTTAGTTCATGAGGCACTTTTCTTGGATCTGCAGCCAACAATGTTGCAGAATATAACGCAGTCATTGAGCTTCTTATCGAGGCTATCACCCTTGGCATCCGACAAATAATCGTCAAACTGGACTCAGAATTAGTTGTATCCCAGTTAAATGGGCAGTATCAGGTTCGCCATCCTACACTGTTTAGAAAGTTTCTATACGTACGTCTTTTAGAGCGTCAGTTTGAGTTTATTGAGTATATACACGTTCCTAGAAGTCTGAATATTTTGGCTGATTCTTTGGCCAACTACGTACTTGATTGGCATCTAAGTCATTAACATCATACCAAAAAGCAAGCCTGTACATTATTTCATGGCCAATTTAATTGAACACATCATTTAAGGACATAAGTGAAACCGAAATAATCTAGCTTACATCATAACCCAAAAAGTGTGTAAATTTTGCACACACAAAAAAGAATAGTGTAAATACTATTTTCCTTTTTGATTCTTTTTCTTACAGATAAGACCCAAAAAATGTTCATACAAACAAAAAAATGGAAAATTTTGAAAAACTCGAAAACATGGGAAACTGTTTTAAAATTTTCTAGTTCAACATCGAAACTAACCCACTATTGGCAGATCAAAGACTAAAGGTTCATAGCTTCTAGGAATTCAAGCTGAAAGGGGATGCCTCCTCTCATACATCGGCTGCACAAAGAACACATATGGTAAATCATGAGTATTTTTACTTATCTTTTATTCATACATATACAAACCGTATCCTTTTGAATGATAGAAAGGTGCATAATTCCTCATTTTTGGCTATCTTTTTAGATATTAAAGGCACATTTGAACCAATTTCTAACTAAACTGCTGGCTAGTGAAATGGTTTTGATTTCAGGACTTGAAGACTTTGACGATTCGAACTATGTGGCTTAGGTAGTTGAGATAGACCATGATTCATGATGATCTATGATTTTGACATTTTTCACAAGATTCAAGCTGAAGTAAACCTCATTGAACCATTCCTACTTGGCCATTTCACCAAATTGGATAGTAAGTCACATGGTATTACTTCACCATCCGTCGACACATAATCCTGCTTCAGATAGCCTACCTTGGGAAGGAACAACTGTAAGAGTGTGCACAACTAGCTTAGCCCTTGTTTTCAATATGGATCTTTGCCTTGGCCTAACCCGTGCCCTTGAGAAATAGGCATACACCCTTGCAACACTCGTTCCCTCCTATGTATCATAACATTCTTTATTCCTTTTTACAAAAAATTAAAAAGCATAAAAATTAAAAAACACAAAAATCCAAAAAGGTAGAGACTTGAATCACTTCATAGTATAATCCTTGGAGAAAATGGCAACAGTCAGTCCTTGTTGCCCTTGAACACGGCACATAATTTGGTCTCTGCTATCAATACACCATCTACATTTGCCTTAGGAAACTGTACCAGTATTCTGAATAGATCTCCACCGATGGGTTATCCTTCCTGTCAACAATGGAGCTTTCGTTAATGCATCCGACATTAGCGGATTTCATTAAAGGTTGGTTACTCAAAGTCCTATGTTTCCAAGTGTCCATTCTGCATCATGTTATGTGTTCAAGAGAAGTCTAAACTGAGTCGGCCATTCCTCAAATATTCCTGACCAATCATGTCGGCCTTCCTTGTGTCAGTTTACAGTGTTGGATCTTGCAGTTCTACCAAATTATATCATACTATTGATCTTTGTTTCATATCAGTTGATGTGGGATACATCAATGCCCTCCTTCCGATGGATCTATTCCTATCGACATCAAATCATCATCTAGGACATGGATCTAGAAACCTAAGAGTACCTTGGATCTTGCAGTCATTAGTGGCAAGTTTCCTCGCAAATGACAACGGGTATACATCAATGACTCCTGATTGTTTGATTCTACAAGTGTTCGACTTCAGAACATTTATTCACACTTGTTAGTTTGTACTCAGTACCTTAGAGTCCATCATCATTATCGGTGGGTCTCTTCGCATCTATTAACGGTATACATCAATGACCGGTAATCGGATGGTGTTTTATTATGCTCGACATTAGATCACTTATTCGCATGATATAAACTCTTACTATCGTCGGTTTGTATTGAAGACCTTGGGAAAAACAATTGTATCACTCATCGATGCACTGCCCAAGCTGCGCAAGATTAGACCGCCATGTCAGAAGCCCCAAAAAACTTTGTTATCACACTCATCGAAGTGCACATTTACATTTTCAAAAAAAAATTCTTTTGACATGGATCCACTATGTATTGATCATGGCCATGCTTGTTTACTACTGAGCATGGGTATGTCTGCCTCAGGAAGATATTATATATTTGAGAAATTGCTATGTTTTACAGGTATGATCCTTAATCCATTGCATGTGAGCTTTCCTTCCCTTATCCTTGCTTTGAACGATAAAGAGTATCAATATAAAGAGTATCAGTATACAAAGTATATATTTCAGTAATGTATTTCGGCCCTTAACTCTGCTTCGGACCTCACACATTAGGGGGCATTTGTTAACAATAAAATTAACACCCTTAATCAAGTGACGGAAGAAGCGCATTTTTACTATGCACCTGCAGCAGGAAGACATGACACAAGTTCATGCAGTGATGAATCCTCTCTAAGAAATGCATTAAAATGCATTAATTGTGCTTAAAATCATTCTGAATGGTGCAAAAAGCCTAAAAACTATGAAAAGTGGGTTTTCAGGTTAAAATAATATAAAATGGATTATCCCACACTCAAAAGAGAAACCTAAGGCACACTTACCAATGCTATATAAGAAAGGCTTTGGGGCATGGTAAAGACACACAAAGGAAGAGCAAAGGAATGCTGTAAAGATTCTGAAGGAGGAGAAAGAGCTCAAATTCATCAAAATCAAGGGTGAAGAAAGGGAAGCTCATGTCAATGGAGGAATGATTCATATCTAATGCCATGTTAATGATGTATCTCTCCATTGTTCTACTATTAATAGATTCAAGTTTCTACCATCTATGAGTTTGAATTTAGCTTATCATGCATGAATTTAATTCTTAATAGTCTTTAGATCTTAATGAGTTTTGATTAATGAATCTAGATCTTTGGAAACTTGTGATAATATTTTCATAATGCTGACTTGGGAACTCACCATTCCTTAGGAAGATAGTTAAATTAGTGTAGACATGTCCCTACACTAAACACACTGTTATCACTCAGTGGAGAATGTAGGCAAGCAAGAAAAATGTGGATATAGATCCGTCTAAATAGGGTCTTTCATTATGTAATTTAATTTTATAAATAAAACCAAATGCGAAGCATTGAAGCATGGCTTTGAGTTTTTGTGTTTGTCTTTTTCATTTGGTATTTTATCAAATATAAATAAATTTATGTCATAATTTTAAGTTGAAATTCAAATATAATTTAAAATATATCATAATTTAATTGGAAATTTGGTTTAATTTTAGATATAAGTTATACTATAGTTTATAGAAATTAAGAACATAGATAAAGTTATACGATAATCTTAATTTAATATATATTAAATGTCCAATAATATTTTTAAAAGTTATAATCATTTAAATTGTAAAAAATATCATTGAAAATTCTGAAATTGTTGAACTGAAAGCATTATTTTAGTCACATTTAGAATAAAGTTTATAGCGGTCAAAGAGACAGTGTAGGACCAAAATTCTTTATTTAGGGGATAAATTCTTCTATTTTATTAAGGCCTTGTCATTGAATCTAACCATTAGTGCAAATATGTGTCCAACTGTTATACAGAGCTACAGTATGGTCAGTTCTATCAGATAAACTTTTCCATACAACAAGTAGGAACAATTTATGCAATGTGTATTGATTTAGAATAAGGTTGGGGAACTTGTTCATATGCACATCACATGCTTGTGGGTTCTTCTTGGTTTAACTCAAAATAAAAGAATAATGAATCCTGTTTGGAGAGCTCCCTTCCAATAGAAATCTCTTGATATATATTATATATAACATGTGAAGGGAATAATTAATAAAGGATCTGAAAATACAACGAGTGTTGTCAATCTAGACGTTGAAAGAACTAGAAGAGTAGATTATATATATGTGATCATTAGAATATTGACTTAACCTCTAGGGGAGAGGAGCGAGTAGTTGCATAGGGGACCAATAGTGGAGATAGAACTGGTGTTGGCTAATCTTAATTTTTAAAATACTAGCTACCATAAGTTGTTCATAAAAGTACTTTATGTATAAGTCATTGTCAATATTTTTCATGCTTTTAAAATTATTTATGAAAAAAATTTATTCTACATTTTGAAATAAAATGAATATTTGAAATTTCATTTTAAGTCACATCAATGTTCACCCATTGGTCCCAATAAAATATACACTAAAACACATTTGTACTAGATTACCTGCAAATTTGTGGTTGACATGGAATCAATTTGGATTCATCACACCTCAAGACCAATATGGTTAGATAGAGAATGTGCCAAAGTATATGTGATCAAAATTTGGAGGAAAAAAGAGATCAAGAACATGGAGAATTAAGTTATGCAAAAGGGGTAAAAAAGATGCACCACTACTCACTCCTCTCCCCTACTATATCGGCCAAGGGAATGGGATGTACAAATTAAAGAAATGATTGGTGATAATAATTTTTTGGCTAATGTAGATGTGATTTTGCACATGGAAATGGATTTCCTAAATCTTAAACTAGAGGCTTATGCTCCTCAGATAGTCTACTTGTGTCCTTACAAAAATATAGAATTTTGTTCTACGGGAAGTGAGATTTCATTCACAGAGGCGTAAAAATCTAAGTCCACGACCTTACTCTTGCAGACACTGTGTAATTGTAGTATGATATTTGTCTATATAAGTTGAAATTATATAACAAATGATGCATGGGGTTGAGAATTTGTATGATTGGCCTATAAAGGATGACAAATATTCTAAGAACTTTGTTCTCGTGTTGCCACAACTCATGGGTGGTCAAAGTATTGTCCATCCCAGCTTAATCGATGGCATGGTTAGTTTTTCTAGAAAGGAGTTTTTGATAAAGTGACAGAAGCTTCAATATGTGATGCACCCTATCAAGACTACAATCGACTACTAATACTTCAATGTATTTTTGTTGGAGAGGGTGTGCACCAATTTGAATATTTTTTGGAGACTGGTTTTTTTATCTTCAATCCTCTTAGTGTTACAAATATGACAAACTCTTTTGACCTATGATATTTAAGGAATTGTCCAATATCTTGTTTTCATTATGGAGCTCTTTCGTGTTTTTTTTTTAAATTTTATTTTAGCGATGTCGGTTTTCTTCTTTAGGCTAGTTAAAACATAGAGACCATTTTGATCTTTTAAATTAGGGTTGGTCACCTCCTTATAGTATTTTAATTTTATCTTATCCTCTACTTATTTATCACGCCACAATTTCTCCTTAAATTTAGATGTAAGAATATTTTTAATATTATCATTATTCTAGAAAGTGACATGTTTCTTATTTTCTTTATTCCAACCTTGCTTGAACCATATGTGGTTTTGGTTGGAGTTTGGAGTATTCTTAGTACGCATCGTGTCTCCCATTTTGCTTAAATTTTTCTTGTACATTAGGTTCATAGTCATAACCATGCTCTCAATATGGTGGAGAACGGATTTTATGAGGATGATTGGATAGGGTGCATTGCCTTTAATTTTGAGATTATAAGTGATAAAATGCTTATGTATTTTATCTATCCTTCTCCACAATTATCTAGAGATGATGCAACCCCAAACTTCACAAACATATGCGATAACAAGAGTGAAAAGAGTATCAAAGAGGAGTTTCTTCTTGTCTCAAATATAAAGCTCCACTGATTTAAAACTTTTTTCAACTATGTAAAAAGATTTCGACCCTCCATTTTTCCTTTTCTCAATGCTATAGTTCTAGTTAAGTTTGTGATGAAGATTGATGTCTAGATATATGTATGAATTCAATTTCTCCAAGCTATCATCATCATACCTTAAATTAGCATCAATGATATTTTTGCATTTCATTATCATGTGTTTTGTTAGTGTTAACAATCATACTCGTACTAGAGAAAAAATCATTCATAATTTTTAGTTGCTTGTCAAGATCATAAGGAATCATTAGAATAAATAAGAAAGATAATGACTATACCATCTAGATTCATGTTTACATAACCTTTCTTCTTCTAAACAACCCCCTAACTTGTCGATGCATATACCAAGAAGGGTAGTGAGCACGAGAAAACCATGCTTGACTACTATTTTAGAATTAATTTATTTCAACTAGCCCTAATGTTACTAAAGTTGGAAATAGATATCAACTCAAATGGAACATTATCTCTTCTAATATATTCCAAAGGTTAGTTCTGGGCACTATGTCAAATGTTTCTTTTAAAGTCGATGAAGCAAAACAAAATATTGGTTTTATTATTATGACACTCCTATGCAAGCATAACAAAGTGGTCTACACTTGAATGATAGCTCCTAAATACATCTTGGCCTTAAGCTATTTTTCCATGGATTTCTATCCATATGTTGGCTAATTATTTAATCAAAACAGTTTGACATTAACTTAATCCATAAACATACCATAAAATATCAACTTCTAGCTAATTCTTAACAATATATTTCAAATAATATCATGAGGAAATACATCCTAATCATTGATAGAATTTACAACTTAGAAAGGATCTATTATTAAGGAAAAAAATCCACTAAACAATATTTACTTATAATTTGATCCTAAATAATTCATTTTCTTAAAAATACACAAAACCCTTAACTACAAAAAGTTCGCATCAAGAGTACAAATTCCCCTTAGTATCTATTACTACTAATTTCTGATAGTCTTATATTCTTACTTACACTATCTCATGGGCTTGCTTGGTTACATCAATAACCAAGCATGCCCCTTCTTGTTCTTTCCTTCTTTCTCCTTTGCTTGCTTTACCATTAGTTGGGGATATCTAAGAGGATACCAAGCATCCCAAAGTTGGATAATGTTGTTTATTCATTGCTTGTTCTTTTCGTGTGGTTATGGTTCCTAACCAACTGGGTCCTACTTCTTTGCTATGAGTGTTTTGTAGGTTGTCTCTTCATTTTCATTGGGAATTTATATTGTTTTATTAACTACCCCTTTATTAGGTACCTATTGTATTCCCTATTTCCTATTCCAATTCATTTGTGCTTGCATCCTTCCAATATTGATATCCTCCTTAATTGCTTCCAATGAGGGTTTTATTTCCCTACTTCATATGTAGCTACCATAAATTGTTTGCATTTCTTTTTTACCAATTTGGTCTAAATTTTGGCTCCCCGGGCCATTTTGTATTGTCTAAGATCTTCTTGGTGAATTCCTTTTTCCACCTTGTGTTTTTTCCATCAAAATTCCTTATGTATTTCTCATATTTAATTTGTTATGATTCCAAGGAATCTTCAATCTCCATTTATTCAATTAATTGGTCGATTTCTTTTACTTTGTTGAACAAGTTTATCTCTAAATCCTCCCGGTATTCGTCTATCTCCTAGAGTGCCTTGATTATGTGTCATTTTATTGGGTGCAATTGTTCCTACATGGATGCTTTTTCTGCAACCCCCACTTCCACCTTCAACATTCCCAACCGATACTACTCTTTGTTATAGGTATTAATCTCCCATCTTCTCAAATTCTCGTTCAACTCAATTATTTAATAGATTCCTTCTTCTAAATCAGATCTTGTGATACGTATCATCTCTGCAGGATCATATCTGTTATGCTCATCCTCCTTTTTGTATTTAATATTGGATGTATAGATTTCTTTAACTTCCACGATCCATTTCTGATGCATTTTTCCTACTACCTCCTTCAAGTCCCTAACTATTTTCCTATATTGTTCCATGTGGGTTTCCACCATTACAATATCTTCATTGGCTTCTATATACTGTCTCCTATTGATCACTATCTCCATTCTAAGTTGAATTTATTCTTCTTTTGTTGTTCCTCCTAGGTCATTTACATCAATGAACATATATTCCACGGTATATTCCATCCTTGTCAATATTCCTTGTAGGTATTGTATGTCTTTCTTCTTGGCCTTGATTTATTTTTTCATATCCTTGTAGCTTTTGGTCATCATTAGGTGACCTACTATTCTAATTTGTAGTTCTTAATATCTTCATTTTTCTCCCTGTAGCATATGCAATGTGTATTATGTTTCCTCCATAAAAAATTTTGGTTTGTCCATTACATTTGGGATGGACATGATGATTGTGAGTACCCTCTTGTCTAGGTCAAATTTCCTATTTATGTAACTATAAAGGACACCAAGGTAGGACACCCGAATGACGCATGCATACAACTTGATGATGAATAAATGAGGCATACACACAACTTGAGAAATGGCATCAGTTCAAGTGATGAATGACAATCAATATAATTGACTAAATTACTACAAGTAGTATGTTTTGCAATATTTTTCTGATGTGAAAAAATCAGAGCTTTTGTTTACTGTACTAGACATATTATCCCATTTATGCATGATGACATGTTACCAATAAGTGTAACAATTACTATTGATATTTTGTTTAATGTATTGGACATATTGCCCCAATTGGATGTCGACATTTTATTTATTATTCATATATAATAAAATGGGTTTCTTACTTATGATTGCATTGTCCAATGTTGTAGATTGTTGCATTGTTGATTAAATTCTATATGGATGATTTGCATTGTTACAAATAAATAGGTGTAATGTATTGGAGAATGCATTAATGTAATCATTATATGGAAAGACAATAATTAAAATATAAAAACAAATATTATTTTAATTTGATTTCGAGATCATGGAATGCAATTTTGTAAAAGAAACAATTAATTAAAATATATATTATGTATTGGTGCATCGTATTCTTTTGAGGTCACTATACAGTGTGTGCCATAAAAATATGATAACTGGTGCATTTTATTATTTAAACACACTGATCCATTCTTATGATGTATAAGCATCGGTGCTTATTAATTTAAAATTAGAACCAATGCTAAAAATTGTTCAAAAATCATTGTTCATTTAATCGACAATGTACAATTATAGTTAGGAGTCCAAAATATTACAATGCCCATTGTAAAAATAAGCACTTGTTCTTTTTATATATTATATGCAACCGTGCATTAAACATTATGTACACATTGTTGCTTACTATTTATGTGATCACTGGAAATCCCTGCAACAAAAAAGTGAGAAATCGATGCATACTTTTAAATATTAGAGCACCAATGCTCTAACGATATATGAGAATATATAACCATAGAAAAACCTAATGGATAATAATGATATGAGCACCATTGTGGTGTATAACCAAAAACATTGGTTCTTAATACTTATACAATCATTGGTGTTTTTTAAGTTTATAGACACCAATTATTATATTAATAATTGTTAGGAACCCATGTCAACCCTTCTATTTTCTTTATTAGTATATTTTTGTTGGACGCATATGCTTTGTAATTCATCCCATAGTATTTGTTGATCCATAGTTTGTCTTATTGTTGTTGGATGCATATGCTTTGTAAGTCATCCCGTAGTAATTGTTGATCCATAGTTTGTAATGGCCCATGGTTTGTATTGACACGTGGTATTGACCCATGGTATTGGTGCCTAGACTTAGTATATAAGTTTGTTATCAGACCAATGAAGGTACTGTGAAGTTATTTGTATTGAGCTTGCTCAAAGGAGGTTTCCCCCTCAAAGTGGCTTGCGATCAATAAAAGCGATTTTGAGTTCTGTTATTTTTGCTATCTCCTGTATTTTCATTAATTAATTGTTGCAGGTTCTTCACATCTGGTATCAGAGCACTTTCTTTTGCTCGTTGGGTGAAATTTTTGCCAATTTTTTTTTTGCATCTATTGCAACTTCGGATCTGGGAATAATCCCTATTCGCTTAACTATGGGAAGTACTTGGGAATAAGCCCTAAAACTCATTGTGAGGAGTACCACAGGAAACCCGAAGTAGCTGGCCCATTGAGAGGACCTGCATGTGAAAAGGGAAACAAACCCTACCCGATTGACTAGTTCCCACCTGTGAAGTAAACCAAGAGCTGTTGTTTGTGGCAAAGCAGTTATCAGTTTTACCTGAGCTGTGGAGTGAGGGGTACTACTCCAATATGCAAGCCATCAGACAACATTGGTGGCCGAGTGAAACCCCTGAATTGTTAGGAAACCACACATACCTGGGGTCCATATCTATTTTCAGTTGAACTGTTGCTGACCACTTCTGTGCCGTTTCAGATCCAGCCGTTTCAAATCCATTTTGAAAGTTGTTCCAGATCCAACCATTTCAGATCTATTCTGAAATTCGTTTCAGATCCAGCCATTTTTCGATACATTTGGCATCGTTTTAGATCCATTTGTTGCCAATCACTTCTGCATCGTTGCAGATCCATCTGTTTTCTCTCCCTTCTACGTCGTAGTAGATCCATTCTGAAAAAAAAAATTCTATTTTTTCGCCATATCTCCCTTGTTTTAACTCCGTTTCCCTTGAAAATTCCCGAACATCCCTGTAATCCCATTCTGCATATTTCATTTCTGAGGAGCATGTCCCAAATTCTAATTCCCAAAGCCTGAAATCTCACATTTGTCTATTTTTAGGGTTTGCCATAACTTCTTCAATTTTCACCCACTCGCCTCCAAATTTTGTCACTGTGTTCATTCCCTATTTCTGCTTCTTTGTCACTCTTTGACCAATTTTCTCATTCTTTCACCCTACTTTCGAAATCCCCATTTTTTGCTTCCCTGTCTATCAGAAAGTGTCCAAAACCTAGTCAAACCCCAATTACCCATCTGAGTTTTTCCCAAATCCAAATTTCCCTTTACTAAATAAGCTTTTGTTTGTGTTTTTCTATCCATTCCCCCCCCCAAAAAAAGACTCCTGGTTATGGTTGTCACCCGCGCAGGAGCAAAAACCATGGAGGAAGCACTTGTAGCCATCCAAACCAAACTCCAAGATCCGTATGAAAAATTTCTCAGCCTCCATCTTCAGCATTCATCCATTAACAATAACCGATAGAAAGAATCTTCTGCAGCCAATGGGTTCTCTTCTTCCAACAATTTTCGTGGTCCGAAGCTTGAATTTCCTTGCTTCAATGGTACTGATTCGACTGGATGGATCTATCGTGAAGAATAGTATTTCAGTCTGCATAATACTTTTGATGTCCAAAAAGTTCCACTTGCATCCTTTCATTTTGAACAGGAAGCCCTCCAATGGTACCGTTGGTACATCAAGGCTCATGATGAGCCAAAATGGACATATTTTTTCCAACTCCTTTTGCAACGATTTGGTCCTAGTGCTTTTGATGACTTCACCGGAGCACTCACTAAACTTCATCAAAGTGGCACTGTGAGAGAGTATCAGACAGAATTTGAGAAACTAGCCAATCACATAGAAGGATTTTTTGATGAATTCTACAGGAGTTGTTTATCAGTGGTCTTAAGGGTGAAATCCGGTCAGAGGTTAAAATGTTCTGTCCCAACACAATGATGGAAGTCCTAGGGTTGGCTAAGTTGGCAGAAGACAAGATTGCAGCCCAACAGTGCTCCAAATCCACTTTTGTTTCCTTCCGAAATATGGCTTATCAATGACCTCCCATCCCACCAGCTCCTCGACCAACTCCTATCAAGCATTTGTTTGAAACAGAGATGCATGTATGTAGAGAAAAAGGGCTTTGTTATAATTGTGTCGAGAAATTCACTTGGGGACATAGATGTGTTCAACAAAAGCTCTATCTCTTGGATATGGATTCTTCGCCTGCCTCTAAAATTGGTGAAGAAGCTCCAAATACAATGGATGATCGTATCGACATTCAGGAGCCTCCTATTGACCCCCCATCTCAGGATGAAGAACCAGAGATATCTCTCCATGCTTTATCCGGCGTCACCACGCCCCAAACAATGTGGGTCAGGGGTTACTTCAAGAAGCTTCCTCTTACAATACTCATTGATTCTGGTAGCACTCATAACTTCATTGACCCTTGGATCGCCAAACATGCTGATTGTTTTGTCCATCTTTGCTCCAACTTTGAAGTCATGGTTTCCAATGGGGGAACCTTACCTTGCAAGGGGAAGTGTCACAATGTGCATATCTCTCTGGAATATTATAACCTACGCTCTGACATGTTTACCTTGTCCCTAAGAGGATGTGATGTGGTTTTGGGCGTTCAATGGTTACGCACACTTGGCCCCATCTTATGGGATTTTACTGAACTTTGGATGTAGTTTTCAGTCAATGGGAAACAACACAAATTTAAGGGCTTACAACAAGGGTCTCTCCGCATCATCAATTCACATCGCCTGGAAAAGATCCTTAAGAAGAATTCAGATGGTGTCATCACTCAAATCCATTCCATTCAGATGCACCCATCAACGGTCTCCCCTACTTCCTTGGATAGATATGTATGTGTCCTTGCTGAACTAGTGGGCTTGTCTCCTTCAAGAGACCTTTCCGGTAAGAATTTAGCCGCATCTACATCTCAGCAGGAAATGATGGCTATTTTGCATGCAGTACAAAAGTGGCAGCCATACCTATTAGGGAATTATTTCCACATCAAGACTGATCTCTAGAGTCTGGAAAATTTCCTGGAACAATGGGTCTCCTCCCCAGCACACCTGAAATGGGTTATCCAACTCATGGGTTATGCATATGCGATCACTTACAAGAAGGGCAAGGACAATATGGTGGCCGATGCTCCTTCTCGCACATTTGATGACCCCGTTTCTCTTACAGCTATTTCTCTGCTTGTTCCAAATTTGTTGCCATCTGTTCAACATGGCTATCTCTTCTATGAAATCCATGCTTCTTCATCATCAGGGCACTCTGGTTTCCTAAAAATGTATGATTGGGAACAATGTAACTTCTTTTGGCAGGGACTGAACATGACAATTCAACAGATGGTGGCTGACTGTGATACTTTCTAGGTCAACAAGGGTGAAATGACACTCCTTTCAGGACTGCTCGAACCCTTTCCCATCCCTACAAAGATTTGGACAACTATTTCTATGGATTTCCTAGAAGCGCTCCAGTGGTACAATACCACATCTAAAAGGACACCATATGAAGCAATATATGGACATGCATCGCCAGTTCTTCTTCCATACACCCTTAGCAGCTCCCAAGTTTAGGCAATTGACTCGGTTCTTCAGCACTGCGATCAGATTCTTCTCATTCTGCAGGACAATCTTCACATGGCAAGAATTCGACTGAAACAACAAGACAATCAGCACCGTTCTGAGCGCACTTTTCATGCAGCTGATATGGTTCTTCTTCATCTACATCCTTCCAAGCAACCCTCCCTGCAACTCAAAAGGCATCAATGGCCCATAATGAAACCCGAGAATGCTACACGGGAACCACTCCTTCAGATTCTACATCAATTTCCACATCTAAAGCTTTGAGGACAAAGTTTTTTCTAAGGGAGAGGGGATGTTAGGAACCCATCTCAACCCTTCTATTTATTTTTTTAGTATATTGTTGTTGGATGCATATGCTTTGTAATTCGTCCCATAGTATTTGTTGATCCATAGTTTGTCTTATTGTTGTTGGACGCATATGCTTTGTAAGTCATCCCATAGTAATTGTTGATCCATAGTTTGTATTGTGACATGGTTTGTATTGACACATGGTATTGACCCATGGTATTGGCGCCTAGACTTAGTATATAGGTTTGTGTTGAGACCAATGAAGGTACCATGAAGTTATTTGTATTGATCTTTCTCAAAGGAGGTTTCCCCCTCGAAGTGGCCTGCGATCAATAAAAGTGATTTTGAGTTATGTTATTTCTGCTATCTCGTGTATTTTCATTAATTAATTGTTGCAGGTTCTTCACAATAACACACACCGGTGTGTGTCTATAATATATGCAATGGAAAAAAAACCTCTGTTAAAACCTCATCCCATCAAAAATTTATTTGTTATAATGAACATCCACAAAAGCCTCTACTAAAACCTCCACTACTAATTACGAAGGATGTAGTCCAATCTTATAGCACTAGAAATTTCTACTACAAGGTGTTTTCCTTGTAATGAGACTAAATCCCCTAGTTGATATCTACCACTTTGTGGAAAATTCCCCTTGTTGGAAAACACCTTGACATGGGAGGATTATGAACCCCTTTTGCTGTGCTCAACACATAAAAAAATAATGACTTTGTTGGAAGAGATTTGACTTAGGCACAACCCACATGGAAAGAATATAACACATACCCAACATTCTTCCACTTGTTTTCTTTACAAAACTCTGGGCCACATATTGATCAAATCACAAGTTCATGGAAATAATGCCCATATAATCTCCACACCAAGAGAACTTCTTATTACTAACATCATTTTTCAATGAACCTGCAACATTTTCAAGTTGTCAACCTTCTCCAACAACACCTTCTTTTCTTCAACCATATCTCTCATAAAGTGGTACTGCACATCAATATTCTTCATTTTAGAATGATAATCATGGTTATTTTCTAGAAATATTTCACTTTGACTATCACAATATAATCTTACAACCTTTTGTACAAACCCAATACTGAACACAATCTATACAACATATAACTCCTTTACATGCATGGGTGGATGCCATGTATTCAAAATTTTTAGTTGAGAATGTGACTACATCCGATCTCTTTCTCATCCTCTAAATATGTTAAAGTCATACCCACTTGTAGATATTTTGTGATCAAGATCCTCAACCCAATTTACATCAAAAAATCATTTTACGTATATCACTTTGTATAGTCCAAGTCTTCATTGGTAGCAGATTACATAGTTTGTAGTGCCACACAAATCCTTGAAGAAACTCTTTACAATTTTCGAGTGCTCCTTCCTTGGTTTTGACATATATCTACTAAAAAATCCCACTACATAGATAATGTCCATTCTTTTTTTTTTTAAAACAGAAACATGTAACATATTGTATTAACAAAGGCTGTGCACAGTCATTCAGTACAAAACAGACAAAATCCAGCACTCTGTATCAGAAGAGGGAAAATTACAGAGGCTTATAGAGTTTTTCCCCCGAAGTTCTATGCTTTCAGACTTTCTGTAAACTCTATTTTTACTAGTGGGATAAACCCTTACATATTGATTGCATAATTTAAGGCAAAAAAACATTCAAGAAAACATCTGAAGGAACCTGCACACAGATGACTGCCATCATCCGAAATTCTAGTGTTGGACTGAAGCCGCTTCTACCATCCCCTGATTGACTGTTGGGGCCTCCTGCACACAGCTGCATTGTGTTTTGTAGACGAAGGAAGAGATGTCTGTTTTGACACTGTCAACTTTCCCCATTAACTCTATTATGTTTCTGTCCATGTCCTCCAATCGCGATTCCAAACAAGAGAGCCTGGCGTGGATATACTTATCTTCCAGGGCTAATTCATCAATTTTGTTTACAGTATTGCAAACTGCTGAGTAAGTCCTGGAAAGATATACCTTAATGTCAGAGGTGAGCCGACTCAGCGTAACAATGGCCTGCCTGACGCTGTCCATATCACAGCCAGTCGAGAGAGAACCGTCTAAGAACGACACCGTGGAGTCCTAGGAGATGCAGAGGTTCTGCAGGGTCGGGCCGAGAGTAGGGTATGGAACACCTTCCATGCTGAAGACTATACAACTGACGGACGCTTGGGTTAATAAATGCTCGAGCGTGAGTGCTGAGCAAGCCACGGGAAGGGCACGTGGTATGACAGGTGATTGCCAAGCCATGTCTTGGTTATGGGGAAAATAATAACCATAGCCGAGATCGTAATGGTGATAGAGGCTATCAAGCCTATATTTAATCCAAAAATTTTGACTCCTTAACCTTGCACACATTAAGGTAGATATTGGTGTGTTAAAACCTTGTTAAGAGAGACTTGCCCCATTTCAAGTTTGACTTCGGCATTAGCTAATTTGTCCGCAATGAAATTATGCTCTCTTAGCACATGATAGTAGATGGTGTCCTTTGGGAGAGCAAGGCATTTGATTCTTTTCTGGATCCTTAGGCTTTTATCATTCTTGTGAGGATTTCCATTGCGCATAACTTGAATAACATGTCTGGAATCCCCGAAAACCTGTAAGCAATTCATGCTGAAAGTGACCGCTTTTTCTAGAGAGTAATACAAAGCTAACCATTCTGCTTGATTGTTAGTGCTGATGCCCAGTCCCCAGGAGAAGTCTACTACTTTATTTCCTCCAGGGTCAAAGATTACCCCCCCCGCACCTGCCGCCCCCGGGTTCCCCTTCGAGGCCTCGTCAAAGAAAATAGTGAATCTTGCTTGTTCCTTCCACCATTTGCCAAAGGATTGTTTGTCTTTTCTTATTTCCCACTCATGACAAACTGGGAGAATTTTGGACTGAAGAGAACTCACCGTTATGAACTTTTGACACCATTGGAATTCGTTCCAGCTTAAAGCTTCCTTAGGACTGAGTGCCACACCCTTGGATTTCAAGGACTCAGAGATAAAGGTTATTGCTTTGTTTACTAATCTTGTCTCTGAGCTTTTTTTATCTTCAAATATTCTTCGATTTCTTTCCAGCCAAATTTGACAACATGTATTCATGGGGAGAAGCTTCCAGATTCTTGAGAAGGTCGGCTTGTTTTTTGATCCACCTTGGACTTTATAATTCCATTCATCCAACATCTGTTTCATTTGTCTGGGAAAGGGAAATGAAATTGCCAAAGAGTCGAGAACCATATTCCAGACCTGTCTGGCGAAGGTGCACTCCAGAAAAAGATGTTGCGCATTCTCTTCTGCGTTTTGGCACAAAGGGCATCTAGAGGGGCCTTCGATACCACGTAGCTTGAGGTTGTCGGCTGTTAATTGTTTGTTGTGAGCTAGAATCCAGAAAAAGTAATTTATCTTTGGAATGCTGTCTCTATTCCAGACTTTCTTCCACCTTGTCTGAGAGGGATTGTTATTTCTGGAAAGCAGTGCATATCCATCCTTAACGGAGTAATTCCCAGCCTTGCCCCAACCTCTAGTATCTTTGGATCTGATGCTTAAGGGGGATTTTCCATGCAGGAATTGTGTGAAGACTTTGTAGCTTTCCACTAGATGGTCTGGAGGGTCCATGTTTTTCCAGTCTTTCCATTTTCTTGAAGGTGTCCAGATGACCATATCCGCCAGCTTCTTTATTCCTGCATCTTGAAGCCAAGTTTTGACGTTCTGGATCTCTTGTATTTCTCCAATAGGTTGCTCTCCATTGATGCTATCTGTCCAAAGGTTGATTTTGTTTCCGCTACCAGGAATCCAATACATATTATCCTTAATTAACCCTGCTGAGGCGATCATAAGTCTCCAAATGGCGGTTCCTGTGCTTTCCTTCATTTTGCTTAGGCATCTCTGTCTTGATCCTCTGGTGTATTTTTTCCTTATTGCCTCCTTCCACCATTCTTTTTTTCCTGATATCAGTCTCGAGACCATTTTTGCTCCCAATGCCTTGCTCATCGTTGCTGGATCACAGATGCCCAGACCTCCTCTTTTCCAGTTCTCCTTAACGGTGTTCCAATTGACAAGGTGAAATTTCTTACCTTGTGACTTCCCTCCCTGCCAGAGGAATTTTCGAATTTCCAAGCATATATCGTTCATAACCGTCTTAGGTGCCAATAGAATGGCTCCAGTGAAAATGGGAACTGAGGATATGACTGCTTTGATCAAGGTCACTCTACCAGCTAAGTTGAGACAGCGTGATCCCCAAGAGTTGATCTTGTTCTTGATTTTTTCCAAAATCGGATACCAGGAGGATGAGGAGGTTCTTTTATGGGTGATAGGGATGCCTAAGTATTTGAAGGATGTCCAGTCAAAACAGGGTTTAAAGTCTAAAATGAGAGCTATGCTTCTAAGAAGGAGGTTTCCGCAGTTCCAACTGTAAATATTGCACTTTTGACTGTTCGTTTTGCTCCCAGAGGCATGGAGATAAAGATCAAGTATTGACTTAAATCTCGATGCAATGATGGTCGAGGCGCTACCTAGAAGAATGGTGTCATCAACAAAATGCGCATGGTTAATGGGAGGAACGTTTTTGGCTATGATAATACCTGGGAGGGAGCCATTTGATTGCTGACTGTTAAGTTTCCTACTCAGGGAGTCTGCCATGATGACAAAAAGGCTAGGGGATAGGGGACAACCCTGTCTCAACCCCCTAGACAAACGAAAGAAGGAAGAGGGTCTGCCATTAACTAGGGGGTCAATCCAAGGGAATCCAATGCAGGCATTAATCCAACCTATGAACTCCTTCCCGAAACCAAATTTTGCCATTACTGTGAAAAGAGATTCATGCCTGACTCTGTCAAAGGCATTTGCCATATCCAACTTGATAACCATACCTGAGTCTTTTCTTTGAATGCTCAAGTGTATCGCCTCTTGTACTAGAAGAATGTTGTCATAGATTTGCCGTTCAACCATGAAGCCACCTTGATTTGGGGATATGATTCTGGGTAACAACCTTTTGATTCTGTTGGTGATAATTTTGGTGAGAATTTTGTAGGATGAATTGCACAGGGAGATGGGACGAAATCTTCCTATGGAATGAGGATGTTTTTCCTTGGGAATGAGAGCTATAAAGGTGGAGTTGGTAGCCCCTCCGATTCTTGCTCTTTCCCTTGTCCAATCGAGCATTCTGGCCAGGTCTTTTTTGAGCCAAAGCCAAAATTTCCTATAGAAATGGATGGGAAATCCGTCCAGGCCAGGGGCCTTTTCTGGATGTAGTGACCAGACTGCTCTTTTTACTTCTTCCTCTATTATCCGCTCCATAAGCCTCTTGTTGTCCTCTTCTGAAATAAGAGTTGGGACTTCCATGCTCATTTGGTCCAGATCTTCTTTGGAGACTTCCTCATTCTCATTATATAATTTTTCAAAATGGGCTTTGGCTTCTTGGAGAATGCTGTCCTGCCCTTCTATCTTTTGGCCATCCTCCCTGTGAGGCTTAGAATGTTGTTTTTACTAAATCTCTCCTTGCATTGGGCATGAAAGAATTTTGTGTTCCTGTCTCCTGCCTTCAACCAAAGACACCTTGATCTGAGCCTCCATTCTTCCTCTTCTTTTCTAGCAATACTCAGAATTGTCTCATCAAGTTTTTTTTCTTCTCTTAACATTTCCATTGTGACTGCGGTCTACTCCATTTTAGTTTGATGTTGTTCCATCTCCTTTTGAAGCATCTCGAGCTCCTCTCCAGGTTTTAGAGTGTTTTGCTTTGCCCAATTTTTAAGTATTCTTTTGATTAACTTTAATTTAGTCTCCCAAATATAGCCAAGGGACCCAGGAATAAATTGCTTCCAAATCGAAACAACTTCATCCAAGCAATTTTGATTCTCTAGCCAAGCCGGATTGAGCCTGAAGGGAAGAGGGCCCAGGTTACCTGGGGAGGAAAAGAAAAGGGAGATGGGCCTGTGATCAGAGGTGGCTGAGGCTAAAATTTTAGATTCAAGGATTTTGGGGTTAAAGAGATAGGAGGAGCTGATAAGAAACCGGTCTAGGCGAGCAGCTATGTGATTGGGGCCAATCCTCTTATTGTTCCAGGTAAAGGCACCTTGCTTGGGCTTGATGTCTATGAGATTCCATTCCGAAAGCAAGTCTTCCAATATTTCTCCAAATGGATCTCTGATTTTTGACCCACCTTTTCTCTCAACCGCTGAGATGGTAGCATTGAAATCGCCTGCTAGAACACAGGGAAGATTTGCTAGAGTGGGCCGAAGATCTATTAACTGGTTCCAAAATTGCTCTTTCTGGCCATACAAAGTCGGCCCATAGATATTTCCTACCCAAAACCTATCATTACTTGAAATGTCTTCTAGCTCAGTAAAAATCCAATGTCTACTTATTTCGGAGGAGAGACAGTTATACTTACCTTCGTCCCATATAGAAATTAGTCCTCCAGATGCTCCTATTGCATTGACTGCTATTCCTTTTCCTTTGGGCCAGACTTTCTTCATAATGTTGATACAGTCTTCCTTTTGCATTTTAGTCTCCTGGATTGTGAGGATTGAAAAGTTCTCCATTTTTTTTATTCTTTTTATTGCTTCTGCTTTTTGCTTTCCACCTAATCCTCTGCAATTCCAAGAGACTATTTTCATTATTTTTTGATTTGAAGAGGACCTGCTCTATCCTTTCTTTCCTCCTGTGTCTGCTTTCCGTTGGGTATTATTCTTATATGCTGGTCAAAACTGGTTTGCTTTCCCGCCGCCCTTTCTCTGGATGCTGCTTGTTCTCTGATTGTTTTGTTGAGTCTTCTTCCTCTTTTGGCTATGGGTTCTTGTTCTTCTTCCTTACTTTCCGAGGTTTCTTCTTGAAATAATTTTGCTTTGGCTCTTGTTACTGAACCTCCCGAGTTTAATGAGGGCTCTACTCCATCCACTGCGTGTTGAGAGAAGGATGGGTTTTGGGTCTTGTCCTCATTATCATTCTGCACCTGTACTCCCCGAGGTTCTTCAGATTGCTTTTCTTGCTCCTGTTCTTCTTCATTTTCCTCACTGCTCAGGATCTGGAACTTGTTAGAGTGCTCTTTATTTTTAGTTGGAGATTTGGCCACTGAGCTTGTGTTATTTTTACTCCCTTTTTTTTGTGACTTCATTCCATTCTCCTCCTTGCGTCTCTTCCACTTCTGGGGTTTTCCTTTTGGGGCACAACCTCGCGAAGTGTCCATATTCATGACAAACCTTGCATTTAAAGGGAATATGCTCATAGTCGACTGTTTGCCTGTGGCTCCATCCTTCCATTGCCAAGTCTATAGCTTCTGGAAGGCCCTTTTCCAAATCAACTTCCACACATATTCTTGCACAGGAAAACATTGGGGGTTTTGGTTCTGATTTGTCAATATATTTCCCCAGCGAATTTCCAATGGCTCGCAAATCTTCGTCATTCCAGCAATGGAGAGGAAGATGCGGTAGCTTTACCCAGATGGGAACTGCCCTTGGAATGTCTTTTTCTGGATCAAAGGAAAGATCCCATTTGTTAAGGTACATTCCTCTTGGACCCATGAAATATGGTCTATTCCTGAAGATTAAGTCTCGATCCTCCTTTTTTTCAAAGTAGAAGACAAAGAACCCTTTCCCACAGAAAATTTGCTGCACCTCTCCTTGTATTAAGGGTCGCCAATTTTTGCTGAGCCAAGATTCAATGGAGCGAGGGGAGGGCCACAGCCCCGTAAAATTTCCTACCAGTCCTTTTTCTACTAGTGCAATGGCTTTGCATTTCGAAGCAGTTGAGGTGAGCTTCACTTCTGGAACCTTCGTTCTTTTGACAAACTTTGAATCGGGCAGGGCTGTAGCTTTCGATGAGGCAGGCTGGGAGGCGACCAGCGCCTTAAACAAATCGGCAATGAGCGGACGAGCCTCTTCCGGACCATTACGGCCAGGGTCCGGCGGCGGCTCCATTCGAGCAGGAGTATTGCAAACCCTAGTCTTTCGATTTTAATGTCCATTCTAGTACATACCATTGGATACATTAAAATGGCAAAAACACTATCATAGGTAACATGTGACATGTATTCTTCCTCTTCCTTTGTCTTGGAACAATGATCTACAAATAACTTTATACCTACATGAATGGGGACTTTAATCAGTTTACATTTTACATACTAAAGTCACTACAATGAAAAGGCCCTCTAGCAGAGGTTATAGCAGAAAATTCCCATTGAAAAAGAGGCCGAAAATCCATTTATAGAGGAGGTTTCTAGCGGAGGTGAGCGGCCAGAGGTTTTAGCGGATATTTTTTAAAAGGTGTGTTTACATAAAAACGCACCGGTGTTGTAGCTGGAGTTTTCACACCAGCTCGTGCTAAAGAGAGCCTACTAAGGATTTAGGAACCCTTAGTAGCATTTCATACACATGGATAAAAACTAAACAATAAGCAAATGATGTATGCAAATAACAAATATGAAATAGATCTAACTACTGCAGTAAAATGGAAAATCAACAGGAACCCATAAATGAAATTTGCATTTTTATATTATATGACAAACAAGGGTTTGCGGTAATGGTTACCGCAAAAGAAGAGATGGTGAGAGCCCTTGCAACAGTACGAAGAGTAGTGCGTTGGGTCTCCATAGTTCCTTGCTCTTCTCCAAATTCTCAATGGGTTGGCCAAGATTCAATTAACTGGGCACACAAGCTTGAAAGGGGAGGCTAAAGTGCAGTAGGGAATTTGGTAGCATGAGGGTGTGAAGAGTGATTCATGTGAAATGGGGGGCCTCCATCACCTTTTTATAGTGATTTTGATTGGTAAAGTATTGGCCCATAGGTTTGGCGACTAATGGTATTAGGTATTTTTCCTCTTTTTTGAATTTATTTTGATTTTTACCCTTTTTCTTTTATTTTGGGGATTTTTGGACCCTTTTGTGGGTTTTTAACATTTTTGGAAGGAATTTAATTATTTTTTAGGGAAATAATGCTTTTTTTCCTATTTGGTTACCAATTTAGGGTTTTTTGGGGTTTTGGATGCCAAAAATCTGGGAAAAGTGGACAAATGGGTTATGTGACTAGGGATATGAGCTAGTGAACAATTTTTGGGTGTTAACATATTCCTCCCTGATGTGTGATGGTAGGAGCTCATCGTATGTCCGATAGACATCATAGGTGTTGAATTTTTCCAGGGGTGTGAGCATTGGGATGGCAAAGAGCAGAAACTGGTAGGAGAACAGAACACGTGCTCCATACAAATTGCAAAGGTTACAACTGAAAATACACCAGCATAGATCCATCTTAAACCTGTATCTATCAAGCACCGAGAGGGATCTAATTTCTTGGGGTGTATTTATTTTTTTAAATTTAAACTCAAGAAATTTAATCTCTCTTGAATGATAGATCCGGATTTAGTTTTTAGTTTTTTATTTTATAAACGAACATCTATTTTTTAATTACTTTTCATAATATTTTATTTTATGAGCCGACATGGATTTTTTTTAAATACTTTCCATAATTTTTTTTTTTTTTTTTACATTTTAATTAATGGCCGACAATACATTTTACTTTTTTACTTTTCATTACATTTTAATTTTCATTAAATACTTTCCATTACATTTTACTTTTTTTTACATTTTAATTAATGGCCGACAATAATAAACACAAACGTTTATAGCCTAGGATTTAATTCAAACGAAAATACATGTCCATGTATTATATAGCCTAGGATTTAATTCAAATGAAAATACACGTCCTTTTATTAATCACTGACATAATATTAATTTATTATTATTATTATGTTAAAGACAAAATTTATTTATTATGGCCGACTATAAGGACAAACATGGACACATGTTACAGGATCTCCCCCATACTGGGCTATAGAGCACCTCGTTTCACTCGGTGCAATGACCTCAATAATGGATGAGGAATAATCTCAAATATATGGACAAGGCAGGCATACCCATGCTCGTATCAATACATAAAAATAATAATGAGGCCTAGAGGGGACCTGGACAATACATAAAGAACTACTACGTACATCATAATTGTTGGGCCTGGCCCAAGGGGGTCAATTTTTAAGCAGATTAAGTTTTTGGGAACTGCGAAGTTGAGCACATCATGGATGGAGAATTTTTGTGAAAATCAGTTTTTGGAAGCTACGAGGCTAAGCGTAGCACAATTTTGGTATGTTGCGACGTTGTGCGCAACGTAGTGTCGGAAGAGTTGCAAAGTCTGTGCTGCGAGGTGTACAACGCCGCGATGTTCCACATCGACGGAGATCCAGCAAAGCAGAGCGTTGGATGGATGGTGGTAGTTATTTCGGTTAGGTCACAGGAGACCTATTTTTGGCAAAGATCGTCGATACCTACCAAGCGATGGGTAGGTGCAGATCAAGATAGACAACTGGTCACACAAACAGAGAACTACTAGTTGAACCAATTGTCAAAGGCCGTGAAAGAAGGAATAGCGTGGCAGAAGCAAGATGTTGGCGCGCATGACAGGGGAGCGGATAACAACGTGTCTACACAGAGGATAGCCACAACTGAAGATCCACTACCAGACACCAGCATGCCGATTTTGTAAACCTAAGGGTTTCACCTTCGTAATGTAAAGAGATGACCTACGGGCATGATCTATAAATAAGGCAATTTTTGTATGGGAAAGGGTTACACTTTTTGTATTTGGGTATTATTGAATAGTGTTAGACTCTTTGAGCAAGAAGCCATTGTAAAGGCTCTGCATCTGAGTGCGCAGAGACCTAATTTTGAGGAAGAAGAACATCTGCAGCTGAGTGCACAGACGAAGAACTGTTGCACCCTTTCCTAAGATAATAAAACAACAGTTCTTGTGGACGTAGCTTCCCATCTGGGGGAGTGAACCACGTTAAATCTTGTGTTATGCGATTGCTGTGTATGGTTGCTATTATTCAGTTGTTTGAATTATTTTTAGTATGAATGCTTGAAATTACAGTTATATGTTATGTGTTTACTTTTATCTGTATTCACCACGGAAGGGATGGAATAAGATGTTAGGTAGCTCATACATGGATGAATGTTAATGATTAGTATCTCTAAGTATTTGGATGAATGAACCTGTTAAATAATCATAGAGTTATTGTAAAAGTTGGATAGCGATATAAGAGCACGTAGCATTATGCATTTCACTTATTTATATAAGAAAGAAATGTCAATCTGTCTAAGTATTGACTGAGACAAGTAGAGACAAAGCAGTAAGGTTGATTAGAAGTGATCAAGTATTGTAGTCGTTGCGTGGTCTAGTGATGCGTCGATCCATTAAGAGTACTGTGCGATAAGCTGTTGATAGCCTGTCGTCCTAAGTTGGAAGTAACCCCACTGCACAGTCTGTGGATGTGCTGATCATGCAAGTATCCTTGCTTGCTGTAGTACTCGACGCAAAGTAGAAGACTTTGCGCAGTCATTGACTGCAGCGCGCAGTCTATCACTGCAATGTTCATTGATCATTTTAAACACTTGCATCACAAGGTTGTGGAAACCTGCTTCTGCAACCACCCCCTCAGCTTCGCCTCGGGTGAGACCTCAGGTTGCTTGTAGTCTGTTGCCGAAAGGGCCGGTGAATAGGGGTTTTGTTGGTATCTTGCACCGCGAAGTACTTGGGTCTACATTGGAAAACCTCTATATTAGTATAAACACCAACAATAATGGTCCAAAGGGGACACAAATCTAGGACATACTCATGGTCCAACCATGACTCATCTGAAGAACTGATACATGGAAAAAATAACATCCATACCGAATGTGGTACCATAACAACTGATGCTATGCTGGATCTGAAGGTGTCCAACAACTATATGGACTCAATGGTTGAGAGTCAGAATATTAAAGGTACACTGAATTGCATCTGAACTGGACACTCTAGGAAGCATATAGATGAATGGATTCCAAATATTGTCGCCAACGCAGCCCAGATATCCAGTACAGGAACATACAACTGGGGGGTTCCAAATAGACTCACCAATGTGATAGAGTCATGGGACATCCAGGGTATTCGACCAATAACTGAAGGGACCAATACCCTGCATGAATCTCAATGGTGCGATGATGGTGTTGAAGTCGAGCACGTGCGAAACAAACATTCTAAGAGGCACTAAGGAATCCTCTTAGATGGTCCATAGGAACTCACCACTGATGGAGATGATTCCAAGGTACAGGGACCTCTGGGTCTATCCTTTGAAATAGATGTGTTGGCATCGACAGAGGGAGACCTGCAACTACCACTTGGTAATGATGTTTCCTTGATAGGAGCACGAGGTGTACAACCAAGAGGTGATAGTACTGGATGTGAGATTGACAGACTGTGGGGGGATACGAGGGTCGTAGAGTGGGGGAGCTCAAATTTCCTTTGTTTAGAGTATGACGGAAAGGATAACCTGGAAGCATATGAAACTAACTTCGGGGAAGGGGATCATAGGTTAAGGGACTAGGGATTATGACTGAAATGTGGGAGACTTGGGGGGGAGGAACTGATGAGTGATATAATGAGACTCCAAGGCTGACACATCGTAGAATACTATGAAAAAAGGTGACCATGTTAGGGGTGCTTACATAATGAGGGGAACAAGATGTGATATGTCATGGCACCGAGAGGCACCGTTTGGACCTTCTTGATGGTTTAAGGAGCTTAAAGAAGGGATAGGAGTGTGCTAAAAAATGGTATAGCTGTGTGGATTTGTATGAGCCCATGACATCGTATGCTCATGAGTGCTTTCAATTTTAAGGAGTCTGAAAGTGATAAGAAGAATCTGAATATGGTGATAAGGTACCGTCATGTGGATTTATATGAGCCCAGGATGGTGAATGCTCATGGTCACTTTTAATTTTAGAGAGTCTGAAAGCAATAAGAAGACTCCAAGGGGGTTCTTTTTTGTGTGTTAGTCTCCAAGGCCTTAAAAAGCATAAAATTATGCAATGAAGAACTCTTCTAGCCAATGTGACTAGGCTATTCCTTTTTCGTAATTAGTTTACCAGGTCCAGAAAAGGGTTAAACTTATACCCGATAGATGCCCTTTATGATACCTTAACGAGCATGAAAGGAAGAAAGATTTCTCGGTGATATTTTCATTCTTTTAGGAGTCATAAAAGAGATTTAAAAAAAATCCCCGAGTTCCTTTTTCGTAAAGGAGTTGCTCGACTCGAAAAAGGGATAATAGTATACCGCACATATGTAATAGCCAAGCAAGGAGGAAGTGTTCAATCAAGGGACAACCATGGGAACCAAGAAAGAAGAGGTGGGGGGGACACTAATGGGGCCTCCTTGTGGGTTGATGAAATGGTGCCAAAATAACACAATAACTACAGTAGGGATGGAGCGGAGAGCTCATGGATAGGCTGCAATATAAAAAAAATGGCAAAAAATGACTGCAGCCTATGTGGCATGCAAATCGAGGTGGAGAGGGACATTGAAAAAATGTCAATTTTAAAAAAAGATTGAGAGCGAGAAATGATCTCAAGCATCATCATGGGCTCGGAATTATAAATCCGACGGTGAAAACAGTGCGAAAAACGGAGGTCATATGACCCCGGAATGGTCAAAGAAAATTTTAGGGTAAAAATGGCTATAAATAAAGGGGAGCCTACCAAGCATAGGATGTGATAGTGGGTAGAAATGATGACCCGTAGGGGTGGAATACTAGGTGTATAAAATAAAATCAAATATACAGGTGAAACGTGACCTCTAAAATGGTCGAGATCAGGCATGTGAAAAAGTGAGCAGGATTAAGTTCCTACCCCCATGCTATGGGCATAGGGTCTGTGATTGTGGATCTCATATGTGTTGGGTTGATAAATGGGATCATTGAAATGCTGAGATAGATGTGACAAGGAAGCTTCAAAATGATTAAGAATCCCCCCTATCCTAGGTTCGAGGTAATCTATTATGCCTCCTAACTCAGAGGTGTCAATGTGGTGCGGATGCTGTCTCAAAGAGGGATCAACAGAGCATCTACCAACTTCTGGTGGTTGGGGGAGGGACCATGAGGCTCTAGGCCATGGTGTCATACTGAAGTGATGATATGGTGATGGGGGATTCCCCTTGCAGGGTAGATTTCCCTAGTATGAGTAGGCAAGTTTTTGGGCCCGCCCCCATGCTGTGGACATTATGACATTTTATAATGATATGTATATATGATGGTATTCTTTTTTTCTTATGATGTTATATGACTATATAATGTATATATGCATGTGGATGGTATGATGATGCATTTGTATGGTTTACTTCCTACATGTTGTTATTGATGTGCCAGTCTAGAATATTATTAGCCATTTGGTCTGCAACATTGTTTTGATCTCGTGGGACATGAGTGAATGTAATGGATTCAAACTGTCTGATCATTTGTTTAGTGCACAGGAACTTTCTAAAAAGGAAAGGATCCCGTACCTGGTAAAATTTGTTGAGTTGAGCGACAAGGAGCTCGGAGTCAAGAAACACACTAAGGTGACTTATGCCTAACTAGAGAGCCGTGGTCAAGAGACTGGTCACAACATTGTACTCAGTTGGGTTATTGGTAGCAGCACCGATACACACTCCGTAGAGGTGGATCAAATCGTGTGAGGGGGAATATAATACCCAAGCTGCAGAGGCGAGGTTTGGAGACCACCTACTTGCACCGTCAGTGAAACTGACTTAGAATTGTTGATCAGGATCCATCTTTGGTCATGCATGGAAGCAAACTGTAAGGTTCTAGATGCAAAAAGTGGAAAGAAAAAATAAGAGAAAACTATACAACACGAACTATGGGGTACGAAAAAGTGTTAAGGGTAAAATCGTTTAAGATACAACTTGTTACGAGGGTTGGTCACAGGGTTCCCTTCAGAGTCGGTAAGGATGTATGCCCCCTTGTCGAGGCAGGTTTGGATAATGTATGGGCCTTGCCACATGGATTCAAACTTTCCTTTGTCGTGCTTGTCATGAGCTTGGTCATAAAAAAGTACTAGATCCCCTTCTCAGAAATTGCAGGGGTGGACATGTTTGTCATAATTGGATTTAGAGTGATGTTTGGCAGCCTCGGTAATTTGTAAAGCTTCTCGACGATCTTCGTTGGCTTGATCCAAGAGGATTAAGCCTTGCTCAAGTGGTGAAGTGTCTGGGAGAAGTTCAACAACAATGTTTAAAGAGGGAATGTGACACTCAATGGGGAGAACCAACTCTACACCATGAACTAGATGGAAAAGGGTAAAACCCGTGGTAGTCTTAGTGGAAGTGCAGTAATCCCAAAGTGCAGAAAAGAGGATATGGTTCCAATTGGACTTATGTTGGTTTACAGTTCGTTGAAGAATTTTCTTCAATATTTTGTTGATAGCCTCAACTTGGATATTCCCTTGAGGGTAATAGGATGAGGCGTACTGGTGGTCAAACTTCAGGAAGGTGGACAGTTATTTCCAAACAGTGTCTTCAAAGTGTTTTCCATGGTCGGATATGAGTTGTTTGGGGACGCCGAAGTGAGTAATAACATGGTTAAAGAAGAAACGTGTTGTGGTTTCGGCTTGGTAGTTAAATGTAGGCATGGCCTTGGCCCATTTGGTGAAATAGTCAACATCCACAATGATGTATTTATGGCTATTCGTCACGGGTGGGTTACACTCCATAAAATCAATGGCCGACTTACAGAAAGGGCCAATAATGATGACTGGATGAAGAGGGGCAAGAGGGGTCCTGGACTTGGGGGAAAAAGGATGGAAATTCTTGCAATGTTTGACTGTTTTAATGCAATCAGTAAAAAGGGTGGGCCAGAAATACCTAGTGTGGATGACCTTTTGGGCAGTGGCATTCCAGATAAATGGCCACTGCAGGCTCCACTATGACAATCGTTTAGAACTTTTTCAACCTCGCCGTGTGTGAGGCATCGACTTAAGATGGTGTCAACACCGCACCGATAAAGGACATCGCCAAGGAGGATATAGCACAAGGCATGATGGTGTATGCAACGTTGATCATCGCGGTCTATGTTGGATCGAAACTTTTGTGTTCGTAGGTACACAAGGATGTCTCCATACCAGGGGTCGTCCGACGAAATGGTGAACAAGTGGTTGTCGGGAAAGTTATTGATGATGGAAGATGATGCTGACGAAGATGGTAGGTCAGTCATGAGGTGGGCCAATGCAAGGGATTTGGTACTCTTGGGTGTAACAAATGTTCGGTCATACTCTTGAAGGATAATGATCCATTTTTCCACATGGCCTTGAAGAAGGAGGTGACTCAAGAGATATACCATGGGGTTGGAATCTGCCACAACTGTGGTTCGGCTCATAAGAATGTAGTGGTGTGCCTTCTAAACCGAGAAGACAAAGGCGAGGGACAAATTCTCTTCATGGAAGTAGCATAATGGTGGGCCAGATAATGTCTGACTCACATAATAGATGACGCGTTCTTGACATGCACTGTCTTCCTCGACTAACACGCCAGAAATGGCATAATCATATGCCGAAACGTAAAGGATAAAATCCTTTGAGAAATAAGGAGGTGAAATCAAGGGGGAAGAAGTCAATGCTTGTTTGAGTGCTTCAAAATCTGCTTGTTCTTGTTCGTCGCAAACAAAAGGGACATGGGTCTCAAGCAAGCGGAGGAAACCATGAAATTTCGTTGCATATTGCGAAACGAAGCGACGGAGAAAGTTGGATTTTCCTTGAAGGATTTGTAATTGGCGTAATGTACGTGGAGAGGGTAGTTCAAGGATGGCTTGAACCTTCAAAGGATCAATAGTGATCCTGTTTTGGGAAACAATGAAACCCAATAATCGGCCAACAGGAACGCAAAAAACACACTTGAAAGGGTTCAAACGAATGTTATATTTGCGACAACGCAAAAATATTTTCCGGAGATCTTCCAGGTGGTTGGATCGCTGCTTGGATCGAGCGGTGAGGTCGTCCAAGTAGACTAGGATAATGTGGATCGGGTCATGGAAGAAAAAGGTCATGGCCTGTTGAAATTTGGCCCCAACATTTTTAAGACCAAACGACATAACTCGATAGAAAAAGGTGCCCCACGGAGTAGTGAAAGCAGTCTTATACTGATATTCCTTGCGAATTTGAATCTAATTATCCAAAGAAACTGTCCATGAAGGAGAGAATCTCATGACCCACACATGCATCAATAAGTTGGTCAATGAAAGGCGTAGGAAAGTTGTCTTTGGGACACGCTAAATTCAGATCATGAAAATAAGTACAGACGTGAATGGTGCCTTGTTTTTTGTTGACTGGCACAGGATTGGAAACCCAAGTGGTGTAAGCAATGGGATAAATGAACCCATCTTGATGTAGTTTCTCAATCTCAGTTGCTTTCACTGCGGGTAATTTAGAGGAGTGAATGGGTTGTTTCTTTTGGAAAACGGGTGGGACATCAGGCCAAGTATCGATACGGTGCTCAACGATGGCGGGGTCAAGGCCAGGCATCTCAGTGTATGACCAGGCGAAAATATCCCATAACTCTTGGGAGAGTTCCTTATAGGCAACAACTTCTTCTGGAGTTCATGAGGCACCTAACATAATATTCTCCACTATACTGGGTGTGACATAAATGTCAACCTATATGGTAGGTGATATGTTAGCCATGTTACCTTCCTCGAAGGCATCGGGGGCTAGGATAGGGTTCTTAAACAAATCCACTTGGTTATGGATGAAGGCCTTTGACTTGAATGAAAATTGATTGGTCACAACAAGGGTAGACTCTTTGGGAATGAAGTAGGCTCTATGATGCATGTCATCCCAAGGGAAGTCTGGTGCAGTTAGTGCTTCGAGGATTTCTTCGTCACTAAGAAAACATTGTCTAGAAAGATCGGTAGAGTTAAAGATGGAGGTTGGGGGTGAAGTTGGTTCACCACTTGTGGAAATCATGTAGATAGTATTAATCTCTGTCGAGGAGGAGGATTCGGGTGCGTGAATCTCCTCAATGGTGGTAACGGATGAATCTAAGGAGGATTGATTCATTTCCTAGAGAACCAGTCGATATTCCGGTAGGTTTGGAAAATGATGGGAATAGTGTTTGTAGATATCGCATATGGTGCAGGAATGGTTGGTGTGCAATGATTTGTTGCACTGTTGTAGGGTGGGTGCTAGTTTGACAATTGGAATATTGTGGTCATCATCTAAGGTCTTCATGTGTTCTTGAAGGTTTGGCAGTTGCGGACAATTATGGGTGGCATGGCCCAAATCATGACACAAAGAACACTTAGGAGGTCTGTAGAAGGGAGGGGGTTGTTTCACAGGTTTATTAGGATGTGGAGTAGTATGTTCTGTGTGGCTCTACCCCCGGTGTTCTTGGACGGTTGAGGGGAATTGTGGGATGAAGATGGTGCTACCACACCGGGAGGTGGATTAGTGGTTGCAGTGATCAGTCGGACCGGTTGAAGAATGACTTGTGGTGTTGTAGTGGGGTTGGGTGCAGGTAAATACCATACTAGAATTCCTAGTGTCAACCCCGGGAGGTTCAATATGGCCATGAAAGGAACGCTCACTACCCTTGATGGTGGGAACAAGAACGATATTGTGTGGGTTGGTGTGGCTCCAACATGGCTGGGTATTGATGGTTGTTGAGGCAGTAATGGTGGTTGAGGGTTAGGCACCAATTGATTGGACGAAATAGTGCACAAGTCCGATATCTATATGGCCAACGGGGGAGGTGGTAAGGAACGAAAAGTGGATACCATTGGGATCTTCGAATAAATTCTAGGGGCGACGCTGGAAACCAAAGAGGTAGGTGTACCAAATATTGGTTGTTCAACCACGCGTTCAGGTAATAGTAAGTAAGTTGGTCGATTTTAAAAACCCATCCCTCATGGCAGAACATCATAATGCGGAATATTGATGAAGAAACAACCTTCGTGCGTACATGTAACTTCGTACTAGGATTAGGTTATAGACGAGATTTGCGTTGACTACTTCGATGTCAATCAAGATAGTCTTACTAGCCAATTGAACTGGAACATTGGCCAGCAGGCCCTGGGGTTGAGCTGAATGACCATCATAGGCTCGTAAGGCAGTCGTGGATGGTTGTAGTGTAGGAGATCCAAGCTTCTGCCACATGAATGTAGACATAATGCATGTAGAGGCACCTTCATCGATGATGTATAAGTGGATAACAAGATTCCATACTGAAACAGAAACTTGGAATGTTAATGTGGAAGGCATGCATGGTTCAGATTGGTCTAAATCGAATGCCATCATCCGTGAATTGGAAGGGTCTATCGCACCTATGGCAGATAGCAGTGTTTTGCGCTATGCTGGGAATTTCTTTAAAAGTTTGAGGGCTGACATAGCAGCATCAAACTGGGCTAAGTCATCCACAATATTATAGTTGGGGGCAACACGAGCATTGAGGTTATTATTAATGTGACGCAAAGGAAAGCGAGGAGCTTTGGGGGGGTCATCGATTGATGTTGGGGGTATTCGTAACGACTTATATGTGGGAAGAGCATTAGAATCTTGGTCGGAAAGAATGGTTTTGGTGGTGGAACCATACTAGTTACGACGTGTTTGAAGGTTGATATCATCTGAAGACATCATCAAAAGGTGGTGGGTTCCTAAGTCAATAGGGTGACTAACAGGTGCAACATAAGTGATTTTTTGTTGTGGTGTAGCAGCCCCTTGAGGGGAAGACAATGGTTGGGAAGTTACTACCCCTTGCGTGGGTAGGGGGTTCTGCAACACCATAGATTTTGCACGACGTTGCAGGGGGTTCGGTGGTGCCAGAGGTGCAACATGTCCTTTGTGTTGGGCGTCATCATTCCATAGTTGGAGAGCTCACTCCAAATGGGGACAATTGTGTGTATAATGGCCATATATTCCGCAGATAGAACATGGATGGTTCGTACGTAAATTGGGGTTTTTACCTTGTCGTGGTTGTTTATCAGGATTTTGGTTAGTTGGAGCAGCACCATTGTTGTTTGGAGGGTTTGGTGGAGGGTTTCCTCTATCTGGAGGTTGGTTGTTATCGCGGTTACGGCCTTGTCCTCTATTTTCTTTCCCTTGTTGGTTTCGTTGGGAAGGTTGGTTGTGCGTTTGGTTTTGTTGGGCATAAAATTTCCCTTGGGGAACTAGGGGATTTTGTGGTTGAGCAGGTGCTGGGGCAGGGTGAAGTGGATAATAAGCGGGAGGGGATTGGGGTTTTGCAGGTACAGGTGCTGTTTGTGGATGGTAGTAGGCAGGTGGTGTGGTAGGGGGGCATACGTTGACGGTGTATGTCCGTATCAATGTGTCGAAAAAGAAGGTTCGTGTATATGGGGGGCTTGGGTCGGGGGAGCATATGAAGGTGTTTCTCCCAACTGGGTGGTGGCCCGCGAAAGGTCGAGACCACTCATGGCGGGGTTAGGTGTATAATTATAATCCGATGTGGTGGCAGGGGGAATATGGACATATGGATAACAATGAGATGCAATGTGTCCAATAATGTTGTCCACAGGATGGGATTCCCTTGGCGCGTTCTTCCTGGAGGAATCCCCGGGGGGAGGATCAGGTAAAATGGAATATAGGTAGCCTAACTGAGCGTAGATAAGATCGAATTGTTGGGATTTGAGGATGGTTTTTTCTTTGATTTGGGGTTGTTTAGATGCCACATCCTTTGTGATAACTGGTATGAGGGATTTCAAGAACCAATCTAAGAAGATGCGATCATATATCTTGATCTTGCATAAACTACGACATTTAGACGCCATTCATGAATATGGTCAATGATATCGATAGCTGTGTTCTGTCTGCAAGAGAGTAAAATCTCAACACCGACATCATAATGGACAAGTAACTGAAAGAAATGCAGGAAAGTTGAAGCAAGGGATGTAAATGTGGAATGGGTCCCATGTGGATGTTCAATATACCACTTAGCTGAAGACACGTTGAAGAACCAGTGAGTGTATATTTCAAAAGGCGTAGGAGGACCGATCCATCCACGATGGATTTTTGGAACACCATAAGTGGAAGGACATGATATGATTTTGGGGGTCTTCCCCACCCTTCCTTCAAACTTTGGGATGTATGAAGCGAGTTTGGTAGGCATGGGGAGCCATGTGGGATCATGTCGGATCATATCATTGGTCAGTCGTGCCAGATCAGGTAGGTTGATACTGGCCATGAATGGAAAACTAGCAGAAGGATATGACATAGTTAAAGTGGCCTGCGTGCTATCCATGGCAACGATCATGGGGCCACCTCTGCCGAGTGGCGAGGTAGTGGCGTGTGTCATAACGGGTATCGAGGGACCCTGTTAACAATCAAATTAACACCCCTAGTCATGTGAAAGAAGAAGCACATTTTTACTATGCGCCCGCAATATGAAGACAAAAACACAAGTACATTCAGAGACAAGTCCTCTATGATTTAATCACTTCTCCCATAAATGGAAGGATTAGGTGAAGAAAGTCAGAACTTAAGAGACCAAGTTCAGTAAATGAACCGCTCACCAAAGGTTTGAAACTAAGCTACACTAATCAAAAAGTGAAGAGAAATGCATTAAAGTGCATTAATTGTGCTTAAAATATGCTAAGTTGTGCAAAAAGCCTAAAAACTATGGAAAAGTGGGTTCTTGAGTTAAAATAATCTAAAATGAGGAAGAGACAAGAAGAGCAAAGACATGCTAAGGAGATTCTGAAGGAGGAAGAAGAGCTCAAATTATTCAAAAGCAAGGGTGAAGGAAGGAGAGCTTATGGCAATGGAGGGATTCACACCAGGATTGCTGGTAATTATGTATATTCCTCATTGTTTTAACATGATTTGATTCAAGTTTATGCCATTTAAGAGTTTTAATTCTGCTTATCATATATGATTTTAATTCTCAAATGGTTTTAGATCTTAATGAATTTAGGATGAATGAATATAGATTTTAAGAAGCTTGTGATAATCTTTTCATTTCTGACGTAGAAACTTACCATTTCTTAGTAAAAAAATATGTTTAGAGTAGACACAACCCTACACTAATTGATGTTATCAGACCCCCGGTAAGGGGCAGAGGGATGGTGTAGGAAGGGTCGATTCCCCCAAGTGTACGACCGGTGACCAAAGGGACGATAGTCAGAATGTATCCGCTAGCGATGGGTATGGATGTAGTAACTGGAATGCTAGGTGTAGGTCATGTAGATGGTATAACAGGGATGGATGCTGAAATGGTAGCTGGGCTAGTGGAGGAACCACTGCCGATGATCCCGCTAGTAAAGGGGTTGGGATTCATTCCTTCCATGGGGATAGACAGAGCTATTTATTTGGGTAACTCTGATTCAGAATCATAGGTAAAATAAGGGGAATCGGGATAAAGATCCGATGATGAAGCTGTGCATATGTGACGGGTGGTGTCAAGTGGACTGTGTTGCGGGGATAATGCTTGTAGGCAATGAGAGTGTCTCAGTGAATCAATGGTGACAGGTGTAAAAGTGCTAATAAGCTATGGGAGATAAAATGCTAAAAAATCCTAGTGCAACCGTGTGTGCAAAAGGAGAGATCTCAATAAAGACGACACTCAGGCCAATAATAGGCTCAAAAAAACATTTTGCAACGCCGTGCTACAACAGGTGGAGCAGTAATAAAATGGTCAGAATACCAACAAGAAGCACTCCTAAAATAAGAAAGGTAGACTCACTGACCGAATGGTGTTATAGGATCATGCAAACACATATATAAACGATATGAAATCTCACACAAATCTTATCCACTGCAGGGTGATTAAATCTGCAGTCAAGCAATACGAAATGGAGAACCAAGTGGCTAAATGATATTCCTCTGCCGAGAGGGACTCCGGGTAAAAGAGTCCTATAAGAAATGAAACTAAGCTACCCCACTCATGCACATCAGGAAAGGTGTCCTACAGCTTCAGTTCTTTGGCCTTCGTACACCCGGTATGGGAGCCAGCATGCACGATGAGAACAACGAGTTGGTGTCCTTCAGTACAAAATGGAGTGTGGTATTCCACTCATACTTCCGAAACCAAAATTGCTACTTTCCCTCCTAAGGGAGAGGCCCTTTGACAAATCAGTGTTAACCGTACCAATAAATAATAGGGGATTTTGGATCCCTAAAATACAACATCTATGTCTCAAATCTAAATGACAAAGGGGGTGTTGTTTGTATTCCTAACCCCAATGTCCTACCTAGCTACATAATTGTTTTTGTGTTCCCCAAGGGGGGTTAAAGTGAATTTAATTAAATCAATTTTAAGTCTCTCTTGAATTATGGGGAGAGTGTGTGTGAATAAGTGGTGTGTACCCAATATCTCCAGATAGTAAATGCTGAAAGAAACAACTGAGACTGAAAAATAAAAAAAATATTTTGCTTTTCAAATAAAAATACTAATTGCTGGAAAAAAAAATGCAAATGGTGCAGCGAAACTTAGACTAATTTCTGTAATATTCTATGCATAATTTTTAAAATCAGAATGCAGATCTAAATTCTTCTCGAAAAAATAACTGATCTAAAAAAAAAACACTCAATTTCGAGTCTTGGAGGCCAAGATATCTGAGTTTGAAAATGTGTAATTTTTCAGCAGATTTCCGTATGGACGACAAGTTTGGAAATGATATGTCTCCACACTATGTGATCATATGGTGAGCATATCAGTGTCATTGGATTTGGATATGATAAATGGTGACCAATAGGGCACAAATATGACTCGAAATGGAGATATCTGGTAGGGATCACGGCCCAGATCCACAGATTTGCTAAAAATAAAACAAACGAAGCAAGATAAAATGAAAAAAAAATGCTTAAGGATGGTCAAAAGAAACCACAGATCTACAAAGATCGAACTTGGTGGGAGTCACCAAAACTGTAGTTGTAATTTTCACACCACCTCGTTCTAAGGAGCACCTACTTAGGATTCAAGAACCCTTAGTAGCAGTTCATAAACATGGATAAAAACTAAACAATAAGCAAATGATGTATGCAAATAACAAACATGAAATAGATCTAACTACTGCAGTAAAATGGCAAATCAACAGGAACCCATAAATGAAATTTGCATTTTTATATTATATGACAAACAAGGGTTTAAAGTAATGGTTACCTCAAAATAAGAGGTGATGAGGGCCCTTGCAGTAGTATGAAGAATAGTGTGTTGGGTCTGTGAAAATCCTCCCAGCAGATGTAAGAGATGATGTATACCTCACAAGAGTAATTATGATTAAGCAAGAAAATAGAAGAACAGTGAACAATACAATATAACGAGCAACATAATAATATGGTACAATAGAACTCAGATAGAAGCAATAATACTTCACACACACTAATTAATTAATCACAATATGGACAAATAAATAGTACAATGGTAGAGAGGATTTGAATGCCTAAGGTGGCAATTCGAATTAGCCTCTCAGAGTAATCATAAGATCAATAGAGTGTCATCGGAGCACAACTAGGTGTCCTCATGATCATCGGAGCACAACTAGAAGTCTTCATCATCATCATTGGATTCATCAATGCTCAAGTAACTGTCAACCATCAGTCAAACTGAGTCTGGTAGGTGTAACTGAGTGTAACTGACTGTAACTAATTGTAACTGAGTATAAACTGAAGACAATTGGACTGGTAGGTGAAGAAGGGTGAGTTGCTTCCTAAAATCAAGGAAGAAGGGTGCATTAAGAAACTAGAGGGCTAAAACTGAATGGTGAGAAGCTCCTGGGGGCTGGCTAACTGAGGGCTAGGTGCTGGACTGATGATTGGGATGCATGCAAACCCTAGAATGCATGCAAACCCTGAAAGTGCATGCATGAATGAAAATGTAAATGATCAAAATACTGGTGGGACTAGGATGGAGTATAGGAATATCCTAACACCCCCCCTTAATCCATCCTGGGCCCTGGTAACTAAGACCAAAGGTCACCCAATACAATGAATAATAATAGTCAATAAACCAAGGAAGCGGGGAAATTTCATGGGAAACATACCCCCTCCTCAAAAACAGACTGTAAGGCACACATAAAAAATAAATGCTCCAAACTCAAGCATGTGTGATGCTTGGTCATATGTCTAGAGGTATCTTCTTCTTGGGAAGAAGTGGATCATGCTCAAAAAGCATGTGCTTGTACTTTCTCTTCAGATCGAATGTGATGAGAACAAATCCAACAGTATGAGAATGATCCTTGAACTTGTGATTCGAATCAGCTGAGGTAGGATCAAATCTGTGAAAGTACATATAGTATTTTGTCTTCTCCTTCGAACCACCATGGGTGAGATTATGCCAAAAATAACTATTACATGTTTGCTTGAAATCAAAATTAGATTTAAGACTTAAAAAACAGTTTCTTGAGATCTCCTTTGAACCAGCAGGGGTGAGATCAAAACTATCATATGCATGCGAAATTATCCCAAGCAGTAATTGCTTAGAACCCAAATTAGATACAAGACTTGAATAATGGTTTCTTGAGATCTCCTTTGAACCATGAGAGGTGAGATAAAAACCAGTAGATGCATGAGAAATTATCCCAAGTGAATGGCAATGGCCATATTCTTCAATGAACTTCTGAAAGCATGGAATTATGATCATATAGTAGTATAAAAGAGGATATAGTTGGAGAGGAGCGAATGCATTACCTTCAATAGCTGTTTTGACCTCCGAAATAATCATGTGATCATGATGCAAACCAACAGACTTTGGTGCAAGAGAGGATTTAGGACCTTCTGCAATATCTAGAGTGTGAGCTGGCACAGAAAGAGAACAAAGTTTGAGCATGAGTGGAGAATCTGCAAGTTCTTTGTCAACAAATTCAATATGAGATGATACTGGTTCATGATCTGAGAGACCATCAAGAGGAGCGAATGCATCACTTTGCTTGCTTTCGAATGGGTTAGGACCAAGTCCTTCATTCTTTCTGCCAAAATTTTCATCCAGGTGAGCCCATAACTCTTTTGGAGTCCATAACTCCTTTGGAGTTTCAACACCATCACGGTATTTGAAATCGAATCTTAGGTATGTAGGAAAAGAAAGCATCATTGCTCCAAAGGCTCCATCACCTTTATTTAACCAATCAATCTTCTCTTCAGGGGATTCAAACTCTCTTTCAAAATGACAATAAAAAAGATCATGGATCTTCAAGTATGCTATCATTCTTGGTTTCCATTCATCATAGTTGAATGGAGAAAGAGAAGTAATTCTTTCTAAATCATACATTGAAGCTGTAGAAGACATGCAAAAACAATATAGAATATTTGCAACTGCTACTGCTGCAAAGATGCAGAAACTGCTGCAACTGCTGCACTCGAAATCTTGGTAATAACCTGCAAAAAACTCTCAAGAATGGAGATAAACAATACTCTCAACATGCTTTCATACCATGTGAAAATCCTCACAGCAAATCTAAGAGATGATGTATACCTCACAAGAGTAATTATGATTAAGCAGGAAAATAGAAGAAGAGTGAACAATACAGTATAATGAGCAACATAATAATATGGTACAATAGAACTCGGATAGAAGCAATAATACTTCACACACACTAATTAATTAATCACAATATGGACAAATAAATAGTACAATGGTAGATGGGATTCGAATGCCTAAGGTGGAAATTCGAATTAGCCTCTAAGAGTGATCATAAGATCAATAGAGTGTCATCGGAGCACAACTAGGTGTCCTCATGATCATCGGAGCACAACTGGAAGTCTTCATCATCATCAATGGAGTCATCAATGCTCAAGTAACTGTCAACCATAAGTCAAATTGAGTCTGGTAGGTGTAACTGAGTGTAACTCAGTGTAACTAAGTGTAACTGACTGTAACTAAGTGTAACTGAGTGTAACTGAGTATAAACTGAAGTCAACTGGACTAGTAGGTGAAGAAGGGCGAGTTGCTTCCTAAAATCAAGGAAGAAGGGCGCATTAAGCAACTGGAGGGCTAAAACTGAATGGTGAGAAGCTCCTGGGGACTGGCTAACTGAGGGCTAGGTGTTGGACTGATGACTGGGATGCATGCAAACCCTAAAAGTGCATGCATGACTGAAAATGTAAATGATCAAAATACTGATGGGACTAGAATGGAGTATAGGAATATCCTAACAGGGTCTCCAGAGTTCCTTCCTCTTCTCCAAATGCTCAATGGGTTGGCCAAGATTCAACTAATTGGGCACAAAATCTTGAAAGGGGAGGCTAAAGTGCAGTAGGTAATTTGGTAGCATGAGGGTGTGAAGAGTGATTCATGTGAAATGGGGGCCTCCATCACCTTTTTATAGTGATTTTGAGTGGTGGAGTATTGGCCCATAGTTTTGGGCAACTAATGGTCAGGGATAATTTTAAGGACCCATACATATTTAAAAGTGTATAAAACTTGGCAAATCTTACCAATTCTTAAAATGTCAACAATAAATATTTGGCAATATTTTTCTATAATTATTTCGATTTCTAAGGATTTTATATAGTTTATATAATAATTTGGCGATTTTTAGAGTGAAAAAAGTTTACCCCATCAAAATTGGGTGAAATGGGGATTCAAAAAATGCAAATTGGCGAATCGTTTTTTGGAAAAAAACATGGAAAAATAGCCCATTGTCTAAATTTCGCCCCTAAAATTATCCTTTCTAATGGTATTGGGAAATGGTATTAGGTATTTTCCCTCTTTTTTGAATTTATTTTGATTTTTCCCCTTTTTCTTTTATTTTGGAGATTTTTGGACCCTTTTGTGGGTTTTTAACCTTTTTTGAAGGAATTTAAATATTTTTGAGGGAAATAATGTTTTTTTGCCTATTTGGTTACCAATTTAGGGTTTATTGGGGTTTTGGAGGCCAAAATGTGGGAAAAGTGGACAAATGGGTTATCTGACTAGGGAGATGAGCTAGTGAACAATTTTTGGGTGTTAACAGGTGCATTTGATATTAAATCGCACTAGCGTAGATACATATTATACTGCACCGCAACAGAGAAAAATATAAGTTAAAGAAAATTTAATTTTAAAAATTGTGTTATTTTAATCACCATTAATCAGTGCATTTATATAGAAAACTCGCACCAGAACGTGATACTATAAATGTACCGGTGCGTTTAATACATATAAACGCCCCATTTTTTCAATTTATATATTTTAAATAATAAATCTAATACTAGTGCACACATTAACCTTAAACACATCGATGTGCGTTTAATGAATAAATGCACCGCATTCTACTACAAAGAATTTCTTTCCAAAATTCGTTTAAATTGCATTTACAAACCAGTTTTGATGGTGCGTCGGTGTAATATATGCATCGGTACAGATACATATTATACTGCACTGCAACAGAGAAAAATATAAGTCAAAGAAAATTTAATTTAAAAAATCATATTGTTTTAATCACAGTTAATCAAATGCGTTTATATAGAATACTGGCACCTGTACATGATACTATAAACGTCTCGGTGCATTTAATACATATAAATTCATCGTTTTTCAATTTATATTTTTAATAATAAATATTATACCAGTCCGCACATAAAACTTAAAGGCATTGTTGCTCGTTTAATTAATAAACACATCGCATTCTACTACAAAGTATTTCTTTCCAAAATTCGTTTAAATTGCATTTACAAACCATGATTGACGGTGCGTATATGGAATACTTGCACCGGTGCGTTTGTGTTTTCCAAATGCACCAATTTCCATCATTACAAAAATTCAACAAAAAAATACGTTATTTTAAAAAAACCTATTTTCTGGTGCGTTAACTTAACCTCCAGCACTGGTTTGATTTACCTGAAAACGCACCAGAACGGGGTTTAATAAATAAAAAAAATGCGAGGTAAAATTCAGTTTTACCACTTCACAGTGTGTTTTCGCCCAATTGCATTGGTGTGAATCCATACCCACTTGGATGCCCTAACATTCGTGGTCCAAGTAGGCACATTCTTCATCCGTGTTGGTTTCTGCTGATAGTTTGAATTTTGACAAACGGTGGTCAAAATTTCAAATTTTCCATACATCGCTAGGATGCCTCCCCGAAGGGTCATCGGGGAAGGGTCATTCAACAAGTAAGTTGTTTCTTACATCATAATTTAATTTTTTAACAGATTATTTTTTTAAATTAAGCTTTAGTTTTCTGTATTTAAAAAAAAAAAAAAAAATTATTCATGGTGCGTTTCGGCCATTTGGATCGCACCGGTATGCAGTGCACCTGTAAAGTATAACAGTTTGCACCGGTAACGGTGAGAGCTGAATGGATGGAACGCACTGATTCCCGGAAAACAATATAATAAAAACATCCAATTTATTAACAGTGTGTTCTATGATTTAGAGCATCGGTCTTCTGGTTCCCTCCAAATCATCAGACGCAGCGTGAAACATAAATAATAAAAAACAACTAAATTTTGCGGTGCGTCAAGGGACATGTCACCACTTTGTTACCGTTGTTTTGACGTGTCCATGGAACACCGATAAGATACACACAGGAACATAGAAAATAAAATGAACGTAAAAATGGTGATCGGTGCGTTGTAAATTTTAAAACATCGGTTCGCCGATGCGCTTTAATATAACAAACACACTGGTAAACATTGCATAATAAATGAAGAAATAAATTATACGGTGATCCTAGGGAATTTTAGAGAACCGTACGCATTGCACTTACGTCCAATTAATGCACCGTAATGTTTTTAAATTGTAGTAGCGATTTTTAATAAATGGTGTGGTTGGTTGAAGTAAACGCACCATTTACGTTGTGCTTACTTGAACTGAATGCACCGAAAACAAATTATTTAACTTTTTTACAAAAATCTATTTATGGTGCGCCCATTCCATGTTAGTACACTGGTGTCGGTGCTCCGATGTGGATTGGATTCGCCAGAATTACATTTTCGAAAAATTTTAATGGTCTATTCTATGAATGGAACGCACCGGTGTGCTAATATGATTTTAGCACACCATTAATTAAATTTTATTGATTGTACCAGTGTGTAGTATTTTTGACGCACCATTTAGATTGATTTTAAATTAAAAAAAAATCGGTACAATAGGATAGTTATAGCGAACCGTAAGCGGTGCAATTGTAATGTTAAAGCACTGTGTACGGTGTGTTTGTATTATTATAGCGCACCGATTGTAACAATTTATTTTTTTCATAAAAAATATTATTGATTTTAATAAATATTATTTTAATTGTATGAAATATGTGAAACATAGACATGATCGACGACATGTTGCTCAACAGAAGCATGCTTAGCTTGACCAATATACCATGGTTAAACAATGGGAGGCTAGGGAGAGGAAGAGGGATTTGAACCCTTGCCCCATTATTGCTCATACTACACAGCTCTTGAGGATTTCTTGCCTCCCGAATTTCTATGAGGAGGCTACATCCCTTAAGGGAAACTTTGCATTATTATGTCAGGTCATTCGACATTGGGATCATTAGAGGTATACATTTCATGTTGGTGGCGGTCATTGGTTCCAACCCACTATGGAGGATATTTATTTCATCACTAGGCTATCTAGAAGAGGGGATGATTTACCCCAGTTCCTTGATGTCCTAGGTGATGCTGCAAGAGAGTCAACTAGATTACTCTATGAGATATATCAATGATGCATTCATCCATCTGACTAATTTTCACGTGAACGGTGGGCAAATTCGGATCTCTAATTTTGGTTGGGAGGAGGTTAGATTCCTCTCTCTTTTTATTATGATGCTGGAGAACTACACTACTGATGGAAAATGCATTAGTTTTCCTTTATTGTATTATTTTGACTCTTTAGTGTAGAGACCTAGATGCATCAGGTGGTCTGCCATTTTTTTGCAACAATTTTGTTATGCTTTGGATAGATGTCGTGCATTCATTGATGGGAGGTCCAACTTCCCTTTCGGTTCAGAGTTTTTTTGCTTATTTTTTGAGAGGTTTTTGGCCACTGGGACATCATTTAAATGCTTACCTGCTAGGCTGACGACAGAGGTGCGTATGCACATGTGGGGTGAGATAATTCCCAAGAGGGGGGAACTTGAGTTCCCAGCTAGGATAACCTCATATGTGCTAGAGATGTTGTCCATTGAGGACAACCATTCACTTGACATCGTGCCATATCCATATGCAGGCTTGGACTAGAGAGGGTGCTCGAAGACCTTCTTCACACCGGATGAGCCACCTGATGAGAGAGGTAATATTAATGTTATGTTTAAATTACTATAGTTTCATTTTATTCTCTTTATACTTAATGCAAATGAAATATGTTATAAATATGTTTATTTTTAATGAAAGTGTCCAATTATTATTATGTACTATATATTTTGTAGATATTGGCATCTGTGATGCAGAGGTCAGGCCTCCTCCTCCCACTCACGATGATCAGGATATGGAGGTACAGGATCAGGCTAACCCAAAGTTGTCTGGTAGACATCCTGGTCACCGTCCATGTAGGCCCCATGATAGGTATATTCAGGATGTGCTAGACAGGTTGGCCAGATTGTTGGAAGATGTAGGTGTTCATCTTGTGCACCCGCATGAAAGTCATGATGACCCTGATCTTATGGAGATATCGAGGATTCTTCCTTGTCATATGAGTTTTTTGATGTAGCATATTGTTGGTGCACTCTTTCAGTAGGTTTTCCATCGACCTCCTCCACCACCTTCTCCACCTCCTCCACCTCCACCCCCTCCTCCATCAGCTTCAACATCTACTACTCCACCTCCTCTTCCATGAGCTTCGTCGACATCTCATCCACCTCCTCCTCCTACACCTTTGACGTCTCATCCACCTCCTCCTCCACCTCCATGATCATATAGTCCTCTACTCCCAATCGACCTTCCTCCCGATCCTACATCATCATCTGATCCTCTAATCCTTCTCAATCGACCCTTCAATCCTACTCATCGGCACGACCATCCACCATTTCCTACTTTAGACGTTGTTCTATTTTAGAGGCGCTTAGAGAGGGTCGTACACTTTGTCTTGATGGACATATCCCTCTTGCTTTCACATCTTGTTATCCTTCTAGTATTATAGGTAATGGTGCCTCTGCCTCTGTTGGCAGAGGTGCTGATACTACCTCTTGCTCTATTGTTGGAGGTGATGATGCATCTAGCTCTGGTTAGAGTGATACCGATGACACCTCTTCTAGTGGAGGTGGAGTAGATATGTCATAACAGTTTTTGCACTAGAGATATTTTATATTTGACATATTGTATCGTGAATTTGATGTTATATATGTTCGTATCTATATATATTTTGCATTTATCATGTTTATGTTGATGTTTATTTATTTATGTGGTGAAAATGATGATCATGGAACATTAATTAATTATGTTTACGTGTATTATTAGTTATGTGACGTGTTAGATGATGTTTAAATCTATTAGTTGTATATGTTACATGAATATGTGACGTAATTACTTTTTATGATGGTACGTTCATGCATGCTTACTTTCGATTTTATCTTAATGATGGTATGATGGTATATATGATGGTGTTTATTTTTATGTTTGTTAGATGCTGGCAATGATTATAATAATGGTATGTTTATGCCAAAGTCATGAAAATGATGATGATGCATTTAAGTTTTTGTTAAAACTTATGGTTATGTTTATGTTAGTATGGTGATGATTATGTTTATGATGGCATGATCATATTTTTATGTTTTTCAGGTGTTGAAAATGATGATGATCGTATATTTATGTACTAAAAGAACTTTGTACTATTGAAAATCATGTGGGTCTTTAAATCACTAAGCATTAATTTAGTCGACAAAAACATCACAATTTGCATTGTAAATTATCGATGAAGTTATGGAGACTATGATTTATGCATGATTGTTGTGAATAAAAAAATTAACTCTTCATCATATAATGTTGTCTATAAATTAATTATATATTCAAATGATAAACTTAAATGAATCCTTTTTAATTTATAAGTGTAATTTCCAAACATCGTAACGAAAATTCAAGTATTACCATATTGTAATAATATTATAATATATGAATATGAAAAATATCAAAGCTCAAATATCAAAGCTCTATTGAAAAGAAAGAAAAATATTTAATTAAAAGAACAACATTTTCTCTCAATCCAACTTAATTAATGCAATTATAATCCTTAGCATTATAATTTATAACAAGAAAACCAAGAAATACAAACATTCAAATGTTGATCATGGAGAAATTAGACACCACCTTAAATTTTCTTGTAAATTTCATTGTTATCAAGCCCATAAATATTAAAGGCATTGTAGAGCACCTTAACGTTTTTTGTAAATTACATTGTTACAAAGGCCATTAATTTAGTCAATTCTATCAAGGCCATAAACTAATTCAACTTAATCGAATCATATAATAAAAAACATTACATTAATATACCAAAAATGTCATAAATTAATGCAATTATAATTCTTATCATTATTTATAACAAAAACATCATAAAGTACACTCATTATTGCAATATTAATATAAAAATTAGAGGACACCTTCAAGTCTGCAAGAATAGGTTAGCCTTTACTTTCACAAAAAAAAAAATGAATCATGTAAGCTGTTTTCATGGTGTATTTATATGTATACACAAGACATAATTTCCACCGTCATAAGATGACAACTTAACAATATAAATAGACAATCAAATTGTCATGTCCCCCATATTTTTCCATGGTCCATGGGGTAATTTTGGCCTAAGTCACCTAGGCAATAATTATTTAATTAATGAGCAAGTATGGAAACTACCTTATGGAAGATGCCTAAGGTTGTATTTGGGAATTAAATGGACAAGGAGGCCCCACCATGCTGTTATTAACCCCATGACTAAGTCCAAGTGATTGACTAATTGAGAAATTAATTAATTGGGGATATTTTGAGGCATTACACCATAACAATTAATTAATTACTGGATAATTAATTAATTGCCAAGTTAAATTATTTCTTAGTTGTATTATTTTCATTTAAATGTTTATTGCTAATAAATGTGCCAAGTGGTTGATGACTTGGCTAGGAAATTCGAATTGGTAAGTGAGCCAAACTTGCCTAATTGGTAAAGTCTCAGAAAAGCTAAGGAATCTAGCGGAGACAAGTTGGCAAGATGAACCCAGAAAGGAAACTGACAAAAGCTGGCAAAATCAGACAAAAGCAAGAAAGAGGAAAGTAAAGAAAGTGGAAAGATTCAGAAAATATTTCTGAAGGAAAATAGCAACAACCAAAAAAGCTACCTAAAGCACACTTGCCCAAATTCAGTGAAGGAGGTGAAGGAAAGAAATTTTTGAAAGCTCAGAAGTTGCTATTCTCCTCAAGAAAGGCGCCCTCATGGCTTTGGAGTAGAATGGGCAAATGGGTAACCTACTCTCACAGGTCACCAAGACAAGAACTTGCTCAACAGGTCATCATGAAGTTTATAAAAGAATCCAACCAACTCCATTTGAGAACTTTTGATCATTTAGAATTTGTGAATGAGAGCTCTGAGCTTCTCAGTTGTTGAGTGTTGTGCCTCAACCTTTTCTCTTGGGTGATGTGCCCCAAGACTCTGTGAGTTATCTAAGAGTGTTATGCAGGTCTAACAAGTTATATTACAGCCAGTAATATTCATTACAGTTCAGCCATGAAGTCTTAATATCATATTGAGGAGGAGGCTACCTTTGGAGAAGAATTGAAGCTAGTTTTAGTGGAGGTTCTTTAGCAGAAAAAGATATTCATCGAGGAGTATGCCCAAGACCTTCAGTGAGCTCTAGGAGTTGTTATCAGTAGATATTAGTGGCTTCCATGTCCAGAGGTCGAGTTTAGATCTAATCTCCTATTCATCTCTCACTTCTGTAGCTCGTACAACCAAATCTAGAGGCGTTTTCACTGGTGGAGTTAACCAGTTGAAGGAGGGTGCATCAATAGAGTTTTGCATTGCAGCAGTGGCTACAGCCAAATCAGACCACTGATATGTAGAGAGCATGATCAATACTTCAAAACAGATCCCCTGTAACAAATCTCTTCTCTTTTCATATTCTCTATCAAATGTATTGCAATTTCTAGCCTGTAAGGCAATTTGTTTGAAGAGAAAGACACTGGAATAAAAATGAGGGTTCTGTTATGATAAATGTTCTATATTAATGTTCATAGGAGTATATCAGAGCTGCAAAATATTTATGAACGGATATTTTAATTAAGGAAATCCATTATTCAATCAAAATCCAAGACTAGCTCATTGCAAGGTTTTTCTAGACTAGTTTCACTGATTTCTTTGTAAAATGCAATCTGTGCATCCATTTGACCTCCCGTATTTTGAAGTAGGTTAATAACATGATATATTAACCACATCAGTCCACAAAACCAGAATTTAAATGTTTTTATCCTTTTTTTGTAAAGATAAGAAAATTACTAGCTCAACAATCCCGGGAGAGCCCAGAAACCCCAATTCTTCCCATATTTTCACAAGTATGCAAAATTACCTTACTGAAATTAACTAGCATATATGTGACTGACATAAAATCTGTTATTAACTCCCAGTGACCCCTCCCTGTCCTGTATGCATATGCCAGACACCCAGGGAGCCTCGAAGTAGGGATAGACTTGTTTAATGCTGAAAAGTGAATGGTGTTGGTACTTTGTACATAAGGCAATCTGATCTGACCTCCATGACCTGATTCTGCACCTAACCTCATACAATTTATATAATTAAATATTCCTCCCACCATCCTCAATCCTTACATCATCACCCCTCACTTACCTCCTGCCCGGTTCGAAGGAATTGACAGAAAATTTTAATAGTAAAAGTTATAAAAGTTTTTATAGTGGAGATAATATCTGGGTCAGGTCTTTCCCAGGATATTACACAAATATAGCAGCAACAAAATGTTATCTCAATCAGTAAATGAAAAAATAAAACATGTACATATCACTCTCCGTTGCCATCACCCTCATTATTTTCCTTGGTTGCCACGATAGCACTGTTGTTATCAGAAACATGTTTAGTTCTAGGGTCGTGTCTTAATATGAATAACCAATCTTTATCCAAAACATTCGGGTGAAAGAACACTTGGTTACATTGTTTTGGGAAAACATAAGGCTCCTTACTTTCATCCCACATCTTTTTAGAGTTGATACATATCAACCCACTAGCAGGATATTCCTTTACATTATTCCTCTCGAATGTGTCCCACCATCTGCACCTAAAAATAACGCATTGGAAAGAAGAGAAATCCACTTGAATGATCTATTGTATCTTTTCGACATAACCCAACATCCCTTCTACCGAGTTTCGATCTCGGTGGCTATCACGACTAGATTGGTCGAACTCGACTTCCACTCCGAAGTCTTGTGTAACATGCCCATCATCAGCATTCTCGGTTCAAAAATGATGTCAATAAGCCCACATAGATGGGAATGAATGCACCTATAATAAAATTTAAGAAATGATAAGAGATTACGACGTTTTGAAACTGATGGAATGTCTTTTGCATCTGAACTTGATCCTAAAGCAACATCCTGCAATAAAGAATAAATCGATATTCAGATTCACATGGATAAGTAACATAAATTCAAACATGGATAAGTAACATAAATTCAAATAAATAGTCAAAATATAAATAAAACTTGAACTTACTGGGAATGGAACGTGAGAACTCGTCAAACTTTGAACAAGATGGTATGAGCTGGAATTTCAAGAATTGGCCACTTGATTCTACAAACTCTCCTCCCTGCATTTGATTAAAATCAGAAATCAATGTACATCTCTACAGACTTAAAATATTTTCAAGAACTACATCACAATCTAACTTCCAATATAGTGTGGAAACCATTTTGTAAGAATAAGGCGAGTTTAAGCAACATATATATACTATGAAATATTGTAATTGGCATCAATAAATACTAAAAGAAAATTTGGAAAGAATATATAATTTTATGTGGACACATAAAAAAAGAGGATTTTCAAATTAAACCAATGCATTTATTCATGTATAAATGCACCAGTGCGCTCATCAATTAAAAATGAACTAGTGCGCATGTATAACAAATGCACTGTTAAAGATACATCCACAAAAACCCCCTCAATGGAAAATATCCACTACATTTGGTAACAGATAATTCCACATGCATTTTTTACAACATATTTGATACCAGTGCGTTTACCACACACAACCACCCCTGTGCGTGATCATAATACATGCACTGCTCAAGAGATATAAAGAACTGATGTTTAGTCAATGCGTGTAATTTCTGTACGTGCCGGTGCATAACAATTAGAAGCGCACCGAAGTGTCGACAATCAAAATTTAAAATATTCGCACAAGAAATTTTTTCCCTAAACTAAAAAAGGGCGACAAATTTAAGTTCGAAAAGTAAATCTAAATAGTGTTTAAAAGCAAAAAACCTAAACATTAATTCATTCTTTTGCCGAAATTTTTAGGGGAGACTTTTGGAAGAGAGACTTACGTCGAATAAGTTTGCAGCAACTGGAAGGAGTTCTCACAGTCGAAATTTGTTAGGTATGGTGAATCAAACAAAATCCTGCATACTAGAAATTTCAAGCATGCAAATATTATTGTTGATATTGTTTTCTAATTTATACTTTAGCTAGATTTAGAAAAAGAAGCTTCATACTTACCTTCAATTTTGAAACCCTTATTTTCTCCCTGCTTATTTTGGTTTTATGCGGCTGCAAAATTTATACATTACGGTTTAAATCCCTCTATTGTTATACAAAATTACGATATCATCTTTTAGGGATTTTGGATTTGTTTAGCTTGTGATTATATATAGAAAGCGTAGGTCGATATTGGGCCATCTTTCTGGTCAAATCCGAAACCATGTCGGCCCTGGTAAGTTTCTTTTATTTTTTTTCCAAAAAAGAACGCATGTGTCGATTTCAGTGCCTTTGTATTAAAGGAACGCACCAGTGCATTTTGGAATCATAGAGCACCGGATATATCATGTGGCACATAATTTTTTTAAAACACATAATTCTATTTTCGTCTATCGATTCTCTGTTAGCGGTGCGTCGAATGTATTTCAACGCACCTGTGCATTATTATTACTAACGCACCAATGTGTTTTATATATTAAAGAGCACCGATAATATATTTATTTATTTATTTTCCTATTTTGAAGGTCTGTAATTTATTGTATAATATAGTGATTGCTTCTGTATTTAATGGTCCATTTTGTTTATTGATAGAAAATGCATGGTATGAGTTCAATGGACAACAACATTAGTCAACATAATGGGAGCACATCTAGAATCACAAAGAAGGCAATTGCTTTTAATTATTTTTTGTATTTAAATTAATTTGTTTGAATTATTTGTAAAATTAACTAATATGTATTGGTTAATATGTGACATGCAGAGCCAAAAAATGAGGCAGTTGGATAATATTCTTACTAAACTAAGTCTAGAAGAGAATAAAACGTTGATGGAAAAGTTGTAGAGGGATGAACCAGGTGAAAAAATAAGTCATAATGATTTATTTCTTCAAATTTGAGCAATAATTTACTTGAGTATATATATTCACTAATATGTTTCAAATAATATAATTCACATATGTTGATTGTTATGCAGATACCAAAAGCAACAGAAGTCAATGTAATCATAAGAAAAGAAAAATTATGGAAGATGCAAGTGATGATCACTCGTTCCTTAGCTCAACAGGAGTGGTTCTAGAAGTTAATACAAGGGGAAAATAATTTTATAATACTATGAGGAATATAGTGGAAAGAGCGTACATACATACTTTTCACTTACAATATAGAAACCAATCAAACGATTCGAAGAATGAGATCATATGTAAACTACAAGAGGTTTTCCCAGAGCAATGGTCAATGAGACCTATCAGAATTGCAATAGCAAAAACATAAAACAACAAAAAATAATAATTCAAAAAGTAATATTCCTAAAGTACATGTTTATGTAGAATATGTTTCTATAAATACTACGCAAAGCGTCATTTATTCAATAATTTTAATTCTACTATATTTATTTTTCATATCAACCGAAAGATAGTTTAATGTCATTTTTTATTTTCAGGAATATTATGAAAATCCCAAAGGATGAACGAGGTGATATGTAAAATGTGCCAGTGGGGTTGTCCAAAAAAGTGTACAAGGAGATGGTCAAGGAAATTGACATAATTGCATCACAGGAGAATCCATATCAACAACAACGTGCTTCAAATGTATGGAATCATTAATGTTTAGGATAATTTTATACATCTCATTGATTAATTCAACAATAAATATTAATTATCAATTGTTTTGTTGTAGAAAAGAAAACAAAATGGAACCCATTCAACACACAAGACATGACAACAAGGAAGAAAGGGGTTGATAGCAAAGTTTGTGAGTATTTGTGATTTTATAAGAAATTAAGATTTTGTAGTGGTTGTGATTTGTATATTTAATATTTTTTTTAACTGTCAATCCTTGGATGTCTTCAAATAGGTGTTAACATATAGAGAGGAACCATCATAAGAATTGATTAACATTGGGTTAAGCAATGGTTGTGAGTATATGTTGCCGTATAAAAAACTAATTGCATATTTTGTAAGTCTCTAATATGTTGTTTTACTTCTCTCATTTTATAATTAATAAAACAACAAAAATATTTTATATTAAATCTATGATTTATGACAGGGCATAACACTTGCAGGAAACAAAGGATGGAGTGGAACCAATACAAGAGTTGTTGAAATATGGCATGCGATTTGGTTTTGAAAGAATGTGTATCATTCATGACTCAATTATTACAATGCAAGTACATCGCTTTTCAATTTACATTCATGTATACTATCTATTTTTTTTTCATTATTCCCAGTGGCAATGTAGATACACCGAGTACACTTTATTTTTGTGTTTGCAGATGGAAGCTAAAGAAGAGGAAATTAATAGATCCAATCAACAAAACATTCAGCCAAATAACCCAAGTGATTCAAGTGGATCTAGCACCGATAACGGTTCAAGCGAATAATGATGATCCGTATTTAATTTTGATGTTAATGCAAGCTGTTGTAGCTTCTTGTATATTTTGAAATATTTGTCTGTGAAAATCAGACATTTTGTAGAATAATGTACAGGACATAGTGTCTGAATTGTAAAACAACGGGTTACGAATAAGTGTAACAATAATCACATGCATGCTGAGATTTTGATTATTGTTGTCTCTATGTATTTTGTATGACAAAGGTGCACTCTTATTGTTATATAATAAAATACACATTTTTATTCTATTGCAATCTTTAATGTTATTGTCAAATGTTACATGTGAAATGGTACATTGGTAACTAAATGTATGGATAAATAAATATTACAATAAATGCTTGCATCTACGGTATAAGAAACTAATCCAAACAAACACAATAATTAAAATTGAAATGAATAGTACTGTAAACAAATCTTTCAATTTCAGATGAATAATGGAGTTAAAAAAATAAAAAATATAATATATATATTTGGCTGAAATGTCAGTAGCCATTTTTCAAAGAATAATAATCGGTGCGTTTAATAATCTATGTCGCATCGATGCGACTACACTACATAAATGAGCACGGGTGCGCCTACATGATCAATAAACATCGGTGCATTTATAAGATCAATAAGCACCGATGCATTTGAAAATCAAACACATTCATGCTTTTTGTTTAAAGTGTGTTTGTGTTTAAGCGTGATGATGCGTTTTAGTTGTTCAAAAGCACCGGGGAATTTTGAAATTTCTTCATCACCTGTGCATTTTACTATTAAACGCATCGGTGCACTGTAACAAATGGACAACACCAACAAATTTTAAAATATAAACCAAACAAATGGTGCATATAATATAACATCTCGCATCGGTGTGATTATATTGTGTATAACCACCGGTGCGTATAAGATATACGCAAGCACCGGTGTGGTGATGACATTTGATTCTTTGTGGTGCTTTTTCTGTTTGAGTGCACCATTGCAGGTATTGTAAATGTGCAACATCGGTGCGTCTTAATGGGAAACACACCAGTGTGCGTAAATTCAATGAAGCACACCGATGTAAAAAATACTCCACTAAAACCTTCGGTCGCTGATTTTTTTAATTATAAAGTATATCCATAATGACCTCTGTAAAACATCCACTACCATTGGAGGGGGTCATAGCGGAGGTTCTTTTGACAAATTTTTCCAATCTTGTAACACTAAAATACTCCACTATGACCTTCGCTATAAGGCCTTTTCCTTGAAGTGAGTTTAGCAATATCATCTCACCAATATTCTTCATGTTAAATTTGGAGGATAGTTCTGATTTCACCTAGGCTTGATGACATTCATGTTGTTTTCGATCAACAACATGCCATTGACATATAACACTATATTATTGAAGTGGTCACCAACCTTCTTGGAATATACATAGTGATCATCCTTGCTTCTCACAAATCCCAATCACGGGATGTATGTGTCAAATTTTGGTACCACGTCCTAGGAGATTTCTTTAGACCATAACGATATTTATTGATCATGCATACAATCTCTTTCCTTCCCTTCATTGCAAAATCCTCTAGTTGTTTTATATAGATTTATTCTTCTAGATCCCCATGTAGGAATGATATCTTCACATCCATATTCTCTAGTTCAATATCAAAAGCAACAACATTAGACCAAAAAAAAAATCTAATAGAATTTATTTTAGCAACCAAATAAAATCCACCAAAGTCAATTCCCTCTATCTAGGAATATCTCTTTGATATTAATCAAGCTTCGTACTTATCCACTTTACCTTATGCATCCAACTTTTTCTTAAACAACCATTTGATACCAATAGGTTTTCTTCTTGTTATTATCAATCTTCGTATGTTGATTTAGATTATTCACCCTCCAACTCAAACTATATTTATGTAGTTCATTTTCCCTTGGAAAGAGGTCCTATTTGGAAACATCTTTAATCTCTCTAAAAACAACATCTCGATTGTAAACAATCTTCTTAGTTACTCGGTTCCAAATTTTATAACATTTAACACCACCTTTATAACCAATAAAGATACGTTTGTCATATTTATTATTCAAATTACTCCTTTTTTCCTTTGGAATATGTACATAAGCATCATATCCAAAATAAATTAGATGTTTAAGAGAGGGTTTCTTACTAGCCCATGCCTCATGTGGAGTTTTGACAATCAATGTTGATGTGGGTGATTGATTTACCATGTAACATATAGTATACATTAACACACTATATTACAACTTGACGAGAAATTTATACTCAAAATGAGAACTCTTGCCATAAAAACTCATATTTTTGCATTGAACACATCCAAAACAACCACTAAATCGAAAAGTGGTGTTACTAGTAGCAACAATTTTTTTCGAGGATAAAATTATGACTTTTTGAAAATCTTGGCTAGAGCCTATGCAATCAAAACCCTAAATCAACCCTTGAATTGAAAAGTGGTGCTACTGGTGGTACCCCTTTTTTGTGTCAAGTTACAATTGCATGATTTCGAAACCATGCATGGCATACGAAAAATATTTAATTGTTTTTCTTTTAAATAACTTAAAAATAGAAGATGGAACACAATTTTAATTTAAAATAAAATATTTTCTCTAACAAATAAAAAAATTAGATTAATTTGATAACACAAGTTAAAAAAAAAACACAATTAGAGAAATAAAAATGTGCAATTTTTTAAATAAATTTGAAATTAAAAAAAATCACAAAAATTTAAATTTTTGTTTTAAAAAACAAATATTTAAAAAAGAATGAAAGAAACATGCCCAAAAAACAATATTTAAAAAAAAAAAGAGTTTTTAAAAACAAATAAAAAAACACAACTAAAAAAATTTGAAAAAAAATGTTTTAAAATACTAAAACAAATTTTAAACTAACTAAAAAATAAAAATAAATTTAAAAATAAAACATAAAAAATTGAACATATCTACCCACTCGTTTCCCCCCTCCGTCGGCCCTCCCCATCCCAACCCCTTCTCCCTCCTCATCCCCAATCCCCCACCCTTCCCCACCTAGCCCATCCCAACCCCCTCTCCCTCCTCTTCCTCCTTCCCAACACACCCCCTCCCAACCCCCTCTCCCTCCTCTTCCCTACCCTTACATCCCCTCCCCTCTACTATGCACACCCCTCCGCCCTGCCATGGGGCACACCCTGCATGCAAGAAAGAATCTTGATTTCGAGACATGAGTTCTTTCTGAGGAGAGTGGAGGGAGGGCAATGAAAAGGGAAGAGGGAAAAGTGAAGGGTGGTAGGGGGGTTGTGGGGGGGCAGTGCATGGTGGGGTAGGAGGTGGGGTGTGTGCGGTAGAGGGGAGGGGGCACAGGAGCATGGAGGAGGAGGGAGAGGGGGTTGGGAGGGGGAATTCCAAGAGGGACGAGGAGGAAGAGGGGTTTGGTTTGGGCGAGGAAGGGTGAGGGAGAGGGGAGGAGGAGGGAGAGGGGGTTGGGTTAGTTGGGGATGGGTGGGCTAAAGGGGAGGATGAGGGAGACAGGGTAGGGATGGGGAGGGTCGAAGGAGAGGGGTGGGGTGTCGGCATATAGGTTTAATATTTTTATTTTGTTTCTTTTTTATATTTTATTTTAATTTTTTAATTTTAATTTTAATTCTTTTGAAATTGTTTTCATGTTTTAAAATTGTTTTTAAAGTTTAAAAAAAAAATGATTTCTAAAAGTTTACATATTTTTAATTGTTTTTATTTTTACTTTGAATTTTTATTTTAAAAAAATGTTTTTTTAATTGTTTTGTTTTTTTAAATATCTTTCCCTTAGTTTTTAGTAGTTTTTTTATATTTATCATTATTTTTTTTAGTTTATATTTTTAGTTTTTTAAATATTTATTTTTTATTTTTTATTTGTGTACTTTTTTAATTTCAAATTTATTTTTAAAAAAATCGACATTTTTTTAATGTTTGTTTCTCAAATTTATCTAATGTTTTATTTTTTTGGATTTTTTTTTTAATTAAAATAGAGCAATTTTGTTTTCTAAGTTATTTTAGGAAAAAAATTACACTATGCATGGTTTCAAAATGAATGCATTTGAGATTCAATCCTTAAAATCGTTTCACCTCACTCTAGAAGAATGGAAAAGATATGTTGACGATATATTTTCCATATGGAAGCATGGGAAGGAGAAGCTAGATGACTTTTTAGCATGCCTCAATAGTCTCTTGGAACACATAAAATTCACCATAGAAATGGAAAAAGGCAATCAATTACCCTTCCTTGATATCCTTCTCACAAAAAAAAATTGATGGCAGCCTGGGACATTAGGTGTATAGGAAGAAAAATCACACGGACATAAACCTACATGCAAACTCCCACCACCACCTCATCCATAAATTAGGTTTCATTAAAACTCTCCCAACTAGGTCCTTAAGAGTTTCAGACTCCTAACACCTCAAACATGAGCTTGACCACCTTCGAAATGTTTTCACAATGAATGGTTATGAGAGGGATCTTGCCAATAAGACAATTATCCAAACTCAAAACAATAGGTGTTCCCATAAGATAGAGGATATAACTAAAATATCATTACCTTACATAAAAGGAACAACAGATAGAATGGGAAAATTATTAAAGAAACATAACATTCCAGGAACCTTCAACCCCTCAACCACTATTAGAAGAATGGTTGACTCAGTCAAGGATGTTGTGCACCCTAGAGAACAAAAAGGAGTATACACAACCCCCTATTCATGTGGAAAAATCTATGTAGGAGAGACATGGAGATAGGTATAGGTGCACCTAAAAGAACATTCCGTAGACATAACATATGATAGGGAATCTAAGCCAACACTTGTAGAACATTCTCACAACTCTTCCCATCACATCTACATAGAAGACACAAAATTAGTAATGAAAGAAGACCATTATTTCAAAAGAAGAGTAAAAGAAGCCATTGAAATAAAAAAGAGAAACAATACTTTGAATAGGGACAATGGTTTAAAATTAAGCGGCACTTCAATAAATACGTATGCCAACAAAAAATAAAAAACAATAACCATAAGTATTTATAATAGCTCCGTTGTCCAATCATTAACCATCTCAATTTGTTGGAGATCCCCTGATGATGGACTCACCTTGTAGTCTAAAATGTTGGGATAAAAAACTTTCTAATGGGTGTTCCACTCCATAAAAAAAGAAAGGGGTGTCACCGATAACTTTTTTATTCGAGAGTTGATTTGAGTTTTGATAGAAGCAAGGGAAGTATGGAAAAATTATCTGATATAGTGGTATCATTCTGTATCTTTTGAATCAACATACACACAGATAGGTAATTTTTACATTCTTCCCTCGCTGCTACTACCTAATTTGCTTGTAGAATGGAAATTGCATAAAGTAATGCCCCAACGTCTCCATCTGGAGAGTGCATCTGCCATCACATTCTGTTTCCCTTTTCGATAGATGATTTTGAATTCATATCCCAACATCTTGGTTACCCATTTTTGTTTCCCTTCTAAAGATAGTCTTTATTCCATGAAGTATTTAAGACTAACATGATCTATTTTTACCTTGAAGTGCCTACCTATTATGTAAGGATGCCATTCTTAAGAGCATGTAGTATTTCCAACATTTCCTTCTCATAAATTGGCTTCTATAAGTTCTTTCCTTTGATTAGATGACTTGTGAAATCAAGCGGGTGTGCTTCTTGCATTAGAACAACACCAATGTCATTTCCTAAAGCATCACATTCCACAATAATGTTTTTTGTGAAGTCTGGTGCAGCCAAAACAAGAGCTTTGCACATTGCCTCTTTAAGTTGTACAAAAGCTTTAGTTTCCTCTAGAGTCCAAGAAGATGCATATTCTTCAATAATTTTTTTAGAGGCACTGTTATTCTTCCATAGTTCCGAACAAACTTGCGGTAGTACCTTGTCATACCTAAGAATCCTTGAAGATTCTTCAGGGTTTTTGGAATTGGCCAATCTATCATGACTTTAATTTTGTTAGGGTCTACCTTGAAACCTTCATGAGATACAATATGACCCACATATTTTACCTCCTTTAGTAGTTGTAGTACCCTTTCAACATATTGAACATGTTCCTCCCAAGACTTGTTGTAGATTAGTACTATATCATCAAAGAATACTAGCACAAATTTTCTAATGCTTGAAAATGGAATTCATCAAACCTTGAAATGTGGAAGGTGCATTCATGAGATCAAATGGCATGACCATAAATTCATAATGACCTTCATGAATTTTGAATGTTGTTTTTGAGATTTATTCATCTTTCATTATAATATGATCATACCCAAAACGAAGATCAAACTTTGTGAAGAAACATGCTTCATGTAATTCATCAAACAATTCTTTAATGACAAGAATAGGAAAATTATATTTAATGGTGATCTTGTTGAGATCTCTATAATCTGGACACATATGCCATGATCCATCAGCCTTGTGTACCATTACCACTGGTGCAAAGTAAGAACTTTGTCTAGGCCTAATTAATCCATCCTCTAACATTTCTTCAACCATACGCTCAATTTCACTCTTCTAGACATAGGGGTGTTGGTGCACTTTTACTTAGACTAGGGTTCAAACATCCAACATAACACTAACAAACGTTACCATAGAATCGCAGATACCAACCTGGAAGGGGTTTTAATCCCTTCCAACAACATCTACGAAGAAGATGAAGTCTCACCCGAAGTACCTATGGGGACTGTTGGAACCAAGTTTCTGCAGCGCAGAAAGGGAATAGCCTGACAAACCAAACATTTATTAAAAAACCCATTACATCACCAAGTTTACAACATTGACATAAATAGATCTTCAACATTCCATCCACTTTGAGATAACCCATAAGATAACCATATTCATATAACACACATCAATTATTGGATCTTCAATTAAATACATGCATTCTTTCATTTCTATAGTTTATCAATCAAAGGAAAGAAACACATATCACATCACATAAAAAATAACACATCACATCAATAACACCAGGAATAACGTGGAAACCCAAGATGGGAAAAACCACGGAAGCGCTTTGTATTTATTATGAGTCGCAGCCAAATAATAATCACTTCATGTTTTGACTTACATATTTCATCTTGACTTACAAAATACCCTGCGCACACAACCTGGAGATCAACGAATTGAATATTCACAATAGCTTTGACATACATAGAACCATACTTTGTTACAGACCCAAAAACATATCTCTGACAGCATGTTCTTCTCCTATGCACTAGCTCTTTTTATAACCAACCCAAAATTCATCTCTTATTACTTTTTTATAGGGCGCACTTAGCTTGGCCCACTCCCACTAACCCACTAATCAACTCATTAATGCAAGTGGAAAAAATATAACTAACTGGATTAACTCCGCCCTTTTGACTTAATCAACATAACCGTTTCTCTTGGTTTCTCAACCGCTTCATCGGTGTTGACCACTTCATCGAACCACTTCCGCTTTGCCTTTGTCCACACCACACTATCTTCACTAAAATGGTACCCAAAATAAACTAGGCCCAACAAGCCCCCAACACTAACATGTGGCTCCTCTCAAGCCACTTCAAGGTTGCGGTACATGTTCCTGCATCTGCAACAAGAACTCATCATATACCTTTCTGGCTACTTCAACTAACTACTAAACTTCATCCTTCCTTTGATTGACTGCCTCAACCATGTTAGCAGTAACGTGTTCATTGGTCACTTTGACAGTATGAGTAACTGCCGACTAGATGGAAGTATGTTGACTTCAAATAAATTCTAAGACGCGCTCAACCTTTGACTGGAGCGCTTGTACCCTTTTCGTTCGTTGCCTATGCTGCATCCTTAATTGGTTAATCTCACTATGCAATTCTTTAGTTTCCACATCTTTTCTCATCCTTTCAATTGGTGGTAGAGTGTTGAGTTGACTCCACTGACGGTTTATCTTATCTTCAATGACCCCCATTTTAGTGGTGACCTCTTCTAGCTCGACATCTTCGTAAAGCACATCCCATGATTGCGATACTACCTCATATATCTACATGCATTGAGTTTTTGCTTCTTGTATGATATGGACAACACCTTGAATCTCTGCTTGTCTTTGTGTTGTTTCGTCTAGAGGGGTGTTGGGTATCATCTGAGCTTCTAAGTCTTGAATTTTTTTCTATACCCCGAAATAATTGCTTCTAGATGTTGCATCTTTTCTTCTGTTGTCATTTCCTCAATGATTTCTACCTCAGGTACTGTGCGGCACGTGACTTTAAAAGCCTCCTAAAACTTATCTCTTTCCTTCCAAAGTAGATCCTTTTTCCTGCTAAATCTCAGAGACAGGTCCTTAAACACGACTGCTTGATTCTTATATCCTTTCATAAGGTCCAAAAGTGACCTCTACCTTGTCTTCACCTATTGGACAACACTATCTTGTAATTTATGCAACATATAAAGTGGTAATGCTGATAGCTTCAGGTCCACATACCCCGATTTTGGAACTTGTATACTTGTACCCAGCTCATCAAAGATTAATGCTCTAGGCACTATATTGACCACTGCTTCCACTGAAGGAAGTGGATTTTTCTATCTGGTCGCGTCCATCTTATTCCTGCGTAGCTTCGAACCGTGACAGAGTAGCTTGTTGCGAAGTTGAAATGTGAATCCTCTTTACTTCTTCGCACAGTGTATCGAAGACATCCGTCACATTGCTGGATAGTTGAATCGTCTTTTCCTCAACAATTTTATGGTTTTCCTCAGCAACCTCCCTCATGTTGTTGAAAAGGATATTGACATCATCATTGGTTAATGCTTGGACAATGTTGGAATTCTTAGCTTTATGATTTTTCTTTCCCCATTGCGTCGATGTGCCAACCTTGCATTTCTCACCCAGACCCAGATCAGTTGGACTCTGGCTAGATTCTTGATCCTCGTGCTCTGAAGGTGGTGGGTTTCCTTCATCACCCCCAGCTCCGGTGTTTTGCGTATTTTGGCTTGTATTATGTTGTTGTCCTAACGTTCCTTCCTATCACTAATCCTACTGTGAAAGATCCGGTGATATATTCTATGGTTCAATAGGCACTTGCCATTCTGTGGGCCATTCCTAAATGATGGCATCAACTTCATCCATGTCTAACTTGAACCTAGTAGGCAGCTATTGTTGATGTGGATCAAGCCTCTCCTGAATATAGATATGGTGAGGTCCCACCTTGAACCTCATGACACCCCTATACTTCGCCACCATAGCTCCATCAATGCGTGATATCTGGACCGCATAATACCGCAATGCCTCCAATTGCATATACAGTGTAACTATACTTTCATGTTGCCTGCTTCGAATGTCAGAGTGCCACAAATTCATGTACTAAGAGGCCTGACATGGTCCAATTGGATACATGCCTTGATTTTTTACTGGATCTTCCCACCCTACAAATGAAATTAATAATAATAGCCAAGAGTAAGTAAAGGGGATACCGTTGTCCTGCACATCTCCACAATCAGCAAGAAATTCATTGAGTAGAAATGCCACCCGGTTCATTTGTACTCCTTGGGAACACTGCTATGTTGTAGCAATGACAGACGCAGTAACTTGTTTCATTCAAACCTTCCTTAGAACATTGGTCACTAAAAAAATCGTAGTGAAGTGAAATTCCTGGTCGCTGATAGACGCCATGTCGAACCCACGATTTTTCTTCGACGGGTTGTACTTTTATTTCTTTCTAGCTTCCAACTCTCGATCTCTTTCCTTGCCCACAAAGTATTGAGCAGGGCCTATTTCGGCCTTAGGCTTGTGATTTTTGCAATGAGGTCGGTATCCACCGACACCTTAGTCTCTAGCGACATACATCCTCCATGGAAACACAACAACAATTGCTTCACACATGCATTGGCTTCTATAGTTCGACAAAAATGTGGAATGCGCATTAACGACAATAGGAGTGCTCTCTTTAGCCCAATATCCCACTACATTGGTTCAAGCTCCAACAATGTACCCTTAGTCATGGAAAGGGTCTTTGTTGGCAGACTTTTACTTTTACTGAGGTTCAAACATCGAAAATAACACCAATAAACACTACCACAAATACCTCCCTAGAAAGGGGTTTTAATCCCTTCTAGCAATACATGCGAAACAAATGAAGTCACTCCCAAAGTACCTATGGGGATTGCAGGAACCAGGTTTCTACAGCATAGAAAGGGAATATCCCGGAAGACCAGACATTTATTAAACAACCCATTACATATCCATTTTTACAACATCGACATAACTAGATCTTCGACATTCCATCCACTTTGACATAACCCATTTGATAACCAAATGCATATAACACACATCAATTATTGGATCTTCAATTAATTAAATGCATTCTTTCAGTTCTACAGTTTATCAATAAGAGGAAAGAAACACATATCACATCACATCAATAATAACACATCACATCAATAACACCAGGATTAACATGGAAACCCAATATGGGAAAAACCACAAAAGCGCTTTGTCTTTATTATGAGTCGTAGCCAAATAATAAGCACTTCATGTTTTGACTTCTAGATTTCATATTGACTTACAAAAGACTTGCACACACAGCCTGCAAATTAGTGACTCAACTCTTCACAATAGCTTCAACATACATAAACCATACTTTGTTACATACCCAAAAACATATCTCCGATAGCATGTTCTTCTCCTATGCACTAGATATTTTTCTAACCAACCCAAAATTCCTCTCTTATTACATATTTATAGGGCACACTTAGCTTGCACTGCTCCCACTAACTGACTCATTAATGCAAGTGGACAAAATCTAACTAACTGACTTAACTCCGCCCTTTTGAATTAATCAACATAACCATTTCTCTTGGTTTCTCGGCCTCTTCGTCGGAGTTTACTGCTTCGTTGAACCAACTTTGCTTTGCCTTTGTCCACACCACACTATCTTCGCCAAAAATGGTACCCAAAATACACTAGACCCAACAAGGGGTATCTGTAAGGCCTGATATTAGGAGGAACAATTCCCATAATTAAATTAATAGCGTGATCAAAATCTTGAATAGGTGGAATAACTTTTTGAATATCTTCAAATACCTTGGAATGCTTATTAATGACCCTTTGGAGATCTCGGGAAATAGGAAGCTTAGATGTTTGAACATATAACGAGCATAATTGTGCATTGACACCTAGATGTCCCTTATCAATTTTTTCACACCATTAGAGCTTATCACCTTGCTTGGTTTCCAAGTGATACCATTTAACTCATATTCCTTTCCTTCCCATAAAAATTTCATGAAAAGCTTCTGAAAATTAAAAGCCATAGTTCCCAATGATTGTAACCATTGAACTCCTAAGACAACATCAACACCGCCTATTGGAATAGAAATCATTGGACTATTCAATACATATTCCCCCATAGTAAGATTGATTTATGGTATTTCCCTAGGAAATTAATAGTTCCTCCATCTGCAATCATTACTTGAGACTCTAGTGCTGGATATACAAAGAAACTGAGAACTTTGGCTAATTTACAGTGAATGAATTTATGAGCACTACCATAATCAATCAACATTGTTACCTTTTTATTTTTAATATATCCTTCGATATTGAGAGTTTGAGGAGTTCTAATTCCAGCCAATGCATGACAGGATATGGTGGGAGTAATCTCTTCGGAAGTAATCTCTTCTATTTTTTCATCTTGAGAAGGTTCTTCTTCTTTTGCTTCTTCCTCTTCACAATCTATGTACAATCATTTCTTCTCACCAAACTTATGTCCCTTGCTATACTTGTTGTCACAATTAAAGCATATAATTTTTTCTCTTATTTCATCCAATTGTTTAGGTGTCAACCTTTGAGGTGTGTTAGAAGAAGGAACATTATTCTCTCTATTTGTGTTGGAGGTGGTCCTTCTAGTAGTCATTGCCATATTTTTACTTTAAATTTTCCTTTCGAAACTAAAAGTTTTCTCCAATTATTTATGTTCAAGGATATGTATCTCATGTTGAATATCCCCCTTTAAACTTCCCATAAAGAGATTATCTTTTGAAATATTCTTTAGTCTAAGACTTAACTTCTAAAACTGCTTGATGTGCTATGTAATTGGACCTTTTTGTTTGAGATTTATCAATTGACTAAAGAAAGTGTTGCTATTAAAATCGTCATAATGTGCAATCAGTTGTTCCGTGAATATAGACCAAGATATAATAGAGTCATTTTTACGGTCACAAAGCCATTGGTAACATAAAAATTGATTAGGTTCTAGATATAATGATGCAAAAGTTACCTTTTGCAACATTGGCACTTGGTGTATTTCAAATAATTGCTCCATTTGGAATATCCATGTTATTGGATCATTGCCATCAAACTTTCTCAAGTCAATATTGCAAATAAATTATTTCTTTGGACCTAAGTTGAACTGGTGATGATGGAGTAGATCATTATATTTTGGGGACTCAAACCTCTTATTCTCTAACTATTTTTCAAGTTTCTCAATACGTGACTGGAATAAGTCCTCCTTTTCCTCCTTACCCTCTTCTTGAGTAGACGAATGTGTAGGAAGGATATGTATTATATCATTTAATAATATCTTCAAATCTTCTATATCCTCTTTTCTACCCATCCCCTTGTGATCCTCTTTACTAGCCATATTATTTTCCAAGTTAACTAAATCAACCATTTTCACAGTCCCTTTCATCACATCTTCCAAAGTTGAACACCATAAAAGATATGTCTTCACTTTCATCGTAGGTCAGGGATGAATCCTATAGTGGTTTGAGTGGAATGTGATTTTTTACACTACCTTTTGGTGTAAATTTGAACAATACAAATAGATATCTCACCTTTGGTTCATCTTAATTATATCCTTCTACTAAAAGTTATTCAAATTTAAAATGACGTACCTTTTTCCAACCCTGATTTGAAGACTGATTTGCTAGCCAACCTTTCAACTGAGGTAACCCTAAAATTTAGGCCCCTCTGAGTCTGAAATATCGGCCCATGGTAGCTTGATATGTCTTCTTTCCAATGTCATAGGTTTCGTTGAATTTGGATGTTCCAAAAAAATGTTGTGATAATTTTCCGAACACTTATTAATTTTGGCCTTTTCAGAAGAGAGAGAGTGTATAGACTGCCACATTTCCAATTTTTTGAATCTTATTCTAAAAATGATTCCACGGATACTATGGTCTGTATTATTTATGATTCAATTGGTCTCACTCAATTTGGATCTTGCATTCTCTATATATAACAATTTTCCCTAGAACACTTGTTTGAGACTAGCTTTTGGGCTAGTCATAAATCTTAACTTCCTAAGGGTATAAATCCGAACCTGTAATGAGTCAAGATATGAAATTTTTATCATAGGTATATAAACCTATTTTGTACATGGGTTCCAATTTTCAATATATGAAACCCTGAAGAAAAAAAAATATAGCGAAAATACCAATATGACTTGTTTTGAAAGCGTCCAAGCTCTGATACCAAATGTTAAGCAATAAATTTCCAAAAAGAGCATGAAAATAACAGAAATAGACCATAAAGAGTACTCCATGCATTTAATGAAGAAAATAGATGAATAGAAATGCTCTTTGAGGTTGAAAACTCCTTATACAATGTATTAAGTACACAAGACAAGACAAGACAAGATAAGATAAGATGCTCAAATGAAAATATCTCCTTCCTATATAGAGGATATTAAGAGGTACAATTAAAACTCATTGACCCAAGCTGGCATAACTAATATAACCATACTAATGACAATTACAACTAATGGACCAAAACTGACATCAAAACTAATGTAATGCACCACAATATAGGGGGAAATGTTCCCACATTTAGTTCTTAACAATATCTATGCATGCATCACTCATCTTACTATTGGATATCAAGTTCCTATCCAACTACAAAATGTGCAAAAAGCCATGGAGAGTTCTAATCCTTCCATCCTTTAGTAGAAAATTCACTCTTCCATGTCCTATGATTTTGGATTTCAAGCCATCTCCTAAGAAAAAAACATCTCCATTGTACTTTTGATATTCACAAAACCACTCAATGTGAGGGGTCATATGAAAAAAATCACTTGAGTCAATCATACATACATAACGATTTGAATGGATACTTGTAGAATCTAGGTACACATCTCCCCCCTCTAAAGAGGAGGCCTTCACCTCTATGGAAGGGGCATCATCAGATCCCTTCAATTTCTCTACATTTTTATATCTAAATTCCTTCTTATAATGCCCAAATTTACCACATTTCTAGTGTAACATCCCTGGTTTGGAACCCCTAGTCTAGTTATGCCAAGATTCACTACAATTTATGAATGCCTACAATGCTAAACATATTGTATTTTGTAAATATTAATGCTAAAAAAATCCACAAATGGTTGTGCAGATGAAGTACATTGAAAAGATCGGGGACTTGTGTATTCACTAGAGACAATAAGGGGGTTAGATGTCTTAGGTGGGAGATCATGTTATGAACCTATTAAGTATTTAAGTCCCTAAAGTTTATCCTAAGCCATAATCCCATTTAAATGAATTTATATTATATTTTTAAAATCATAATTATTATTTAATTATGTTTAAGTGGGATTTTGGGTGGTTTATGTTTATATATACATAATAATAATAAATAAATAAATAAGATTGGGTTGAGAGAGAGAGCCCACGTGGTTCCATATTGCATGAAAAGACTTATGCATGCAAGGAAAAGTGTGTATAGCCATCTGGTGGAGGTGGGTGGAATAAATTTGAACTATGAGAGAGATTTCCCATGCATGGGTGTGTCTAAGTGTAATATCCATAGTTGGATATTCTCAATAAACTCAGGATGAATCCATAATTTCTGAAATAACCCACATATCCATAGATATAAAAATGATATATAAATTGATAAGATAAGATGATGTCTTTACAAGATAGACTTTCCCGTATTTATAATTGTTTAAAGGGTGTTGAATGCAACTCTTCATAAAGAGTTACACCATTTCACTAATTAATTATATTATTATATTATTCTTGTTTGTTGTTATTATTATATATATATATGTTGATGTTTATTTTATTAATTATTTTATTCATAACATTGCCTCTCTCTTAGAAAGGCTTTGTCCTCAAAGCCTTATAACGTTGTCGCATTGTTCCTTGTGACGTCGTAGCTGACGAAACATGTCGGTACAAACTTCTAAGTGTAGAACATAACTTCCGATATGTTGACGGATCAATCCAGCCAAAATTGATTTGTTTTCGACTATTGGGATTCTCTATTGATCTGTTGTCAAGAGCTTTGAGAACATTAGTACCATTATATTTTGACAATTCCCACTTTTTAGGATACTGGTTTATATGGTTGGGGTGTCGATAGGGAGTTATTGTTGTTTGTTTTTTTACAAGATTGTCTTCTTTTTGAACTATGACAAGGACTGAATTTGTATTTGCTTCTTTTTTCTCAACGTAGATTTTTGAGTCCAAGGGCTTTGATGTCCTCTTTTGAATTTGCTCCAACTTATTGTCTAACGAGTCTTTTTCTTTTTTAAGATTTCGGGTCATTTCTTCTTATGCTTTCTGATCATCTTTAAGCTTTTGAATTTGATCCATTAGATCTTGTTTGTGCATCTTGAGATGACCATTCTTGTCAATGTTTTCTAATAGTTTCTTCTGAAGATCTCAATTCTCCTCTTCTAGCTTTTGATTTCGTTGTGCTTTATCCTTCGTCTTTTTTATTTGAAGAAGCAATTTCTGATTATGATCTCTTCTCCTTTATCTGTGACGATTTTGTCGAATTCTGACTGCATCTTTTGATTTTCTTGCGGAATGACCATGGAAATATCCTTGAAGTCTTTAGATGCCACGACTTTTGAATCTAACTTCATTCTAACATCCTGTAGTGTGACTTGCTTCTTCTTATACGAAAACGTTAAAAACTTTTTCTTCATATTTAAGATAATTGTCTCCAATGTTTCCATCCAAGATAAGCCAAGAATGATGTCAACTTTATTTAGATAAATAGTTGTAACATTGAATTGGGATGTGAACTTATATTCATCAATTTCCAGTTGTAAGTCCCTAATTGCATATTTCTTCTCACCCCATTTATCTTTCTTTTCGATTATACTTAGTTCTGGGACGAATAATTGATTTTCCAAGCCGACGTTATTATGATTTTCCTCGATGGTTGGGAAAAAAACGATGTTAATAGGCTTTCTTTGAATAATCCCTTCAAGTTTTAGTATGTCAACGGCTACCTTTGAGTGCGTCTTCTGGAATCTTTCCCTTTTGTAACACTGAGACTCCATTTTTTTTCCAAATAATAATAATTATTATTAAAAGATAATAATTATAATATTATTAATAAATATAATATAATAATTATTATTAATGATAATAATAATATAATAATTGTTTTTGGAGTTGAAGGATAATAAAAATGGTGTGGATTGGGTGGTTGGGAGGAATGATTGTTACCTTCCCCACCTAGGTTCAAATCTCACTTTTGGTTTGTTCTTGGGGAATAAAACCAAACCCACTTCTCACAAAACCACGTGCACCTTGTGCGGTTTCACTTCTAAACTTTACTTTTACTCGGGACGAATCCATAATTTTTGAAATAACCCACGTATCCATAGATATAAAAAGGATATACAAATTGATAAGATAAGATGATGTCTTTACAAGATAGACTTTCCCGTATTTATAATTGTTTAAAGGGTGTCTAATGCAAATCTCCATAAAGAGTTACACCATTTCACTAATTAATTATATTATTATATTATTCTTGTTTGTTGTTGTTGTTATTATTATATATATATATATATATGTTGATGTTTATTTTATTAATTATTTTATTCATAACACTAAGAGAACGGGGGAGGTAATTATTTGATGAGAACGAAAACTTATATGAATCCATGAACCTGTGAGCCAAATTGTCGATAATTTTATGCTGCAATTCTGTCCATTTTGTCTCTGGTCATTCCAATGAAGTGGAAAATGGTGTAAGCAATTGACTTCGTGGATTTCTGAGCACATATGGAAGTGATGTGTCTCACTGGGGTGTAGATAGAAGGAAATCAAGCAGGTTAAGTGCATTGTTTGGCATGGAATTGGATTCAACCCAATTTTTGTGATTTCCATGTGTTAATTCTAAAAGAGTCTAGGAATTGGAGATATGTATGTCTGGTGAATGCACAAGTCTCAACTTAGGTGTGGTGTTCTGCTGAGAGATTAAGGACCAGAAATACATACGGTTGGGTGGAGAGTGGAAGCCACACACCCAGTTTCCAAATTCAATTTTTTAACAGATAAGTTTAATTCATGAGAATGGTCTTTTTTGCATAGCTCCAGGAAAGCTGATCCTCACGAATATTCTTTCTTGGCAATTACCAAGCTGTGTGATCTAGTTTATGTGGCTGGCCTCTGGGAGTTTCGTCTCTTCGAGGCTCTGCGCTCATTCCAATGGCCTCACCAGGGGGGCGACAGAATACCCTGAAGCCTAAAGCAAAGGTGACAGCCCCAACTCTGCAATCGGCGTCCCTTGATAGTAATGAGAAAGGTAAGGCCTCAGCTAGCTCAGAATGCTCCAATAGTAAGAGACAAGCGATCCAATCTGGCAAGCCAGACAAAAAAGATTCAACTAAAACTTGAAATCTGCAAGGAGCAGGAAAATGCATACCAAAGTTTTCCTCATACCAAGGTATGCTATAATTTCTCCCCAGGTTTAAGAAAACATCCAATTTATGCATGATCATGTTGTTACTTGCAAATTCATGGGTCTATGGCCCTCCCAGCGTGCACTTATGGGTTGGATCAAGCACAAATGGAATCCCAAGGGCCATTATGACCTCAAGGTAGGCTCCAAGGGGTTTTTCACTATTATTTTCAATCATCCTGAAGACTATATCTCATCCTTTGAAGGAGGTCCCTACTTCTTTAATTCTGCAGGCCTCTACATGATATCATGGAAGGAAAACTTCAGTCTGGAGAAGGACTTTAAGGAAGCTTCGGTCTGTATACGTCTCTTCTCTTTGCCCCAAGAATACTGGGATCTTATAAATCTGGAAGGTATAGGAAATACTCTTGGTCTCTTTGTCAAGATATCTGAAACCACCCGAAACGAAAGATATACTGCTTTTGCAAGAATTTGTGTCTACATGAATATCTCCCAAGCTCTCCTGGAAGCAATATTTCTTGATTACTAGGATACTGAGTGGACCCAAACTCTTGATTATGAACACATTCCTTTCCAGTGCAGTAAATGTCATGTTCATGGACATTTATTTTGTGAATTCCCCTTGAACTCAGTTGCTCTCAAGAAAGGCTCTACTAAACTCAAAGATGCTGAAGGTTTTAGCAAGGCAAGGAACCAAAGAAGGATCAATATAAAATCTACAATACTTCCAACCAACAAGGCAATAAGTACAGAGAACCAATTTGACAATCTACTAGAATATCTAGAGAAACATTTTAATGCAGAAAGGGCTCCAGACACTACCCATGTTCAAGTAGAAAATGCTAGTCAAGACGTTACCAATGCATCTATGCAAGAACCCCAAGATGAAATGGAGGATTCAGAATTAGAGGACCTTAATCTCATAGAACTAGAGGAAGTTTGTAGACTTAAAACTCCTCTATCAAAACCTCAGCTAGAGCTCTTAAAAAAGGCGGTTATCAAAGCACGAAATCTCCCCACTACCATCCCTAAAACAACAGCAAAAGACACAGTCCTAGGCATAAAAATTATTGGGAAAAAGGATCTCAAAAGATAGTCCCAAGAAGACAGAAAGAAGGGTCGACGCACAAACAGACAACGCTTGGACGAGCTAGGTAATCTGATGCAGGATTCCGGTCATTACAATCAGTTAACGGAGTTCTTCTCTTCTTTACATATAGTTCAAAAATGAAGCTCATTACCTGGAATATCAGAGGTATAAATGGATCCTCTAAGAATCGTCTCCTTAAAAATAAGATATTAATGGAAAAACCTACTATTCTCCTTTTACAAGAAACCAAGTGCTCTACTACCACTATGGAAAGCATTGCTAAAAAAATCTGGAAATCTTCTTCGGTTGTTGCTGTGGATGCCCTAGGTGCCTTGGGAGGCCTTGCTATTCTTTGGAACCCCAATGCTATTTGTATTAGCAATTTTGAAGCAACATTACGAACACTCATAGCCTCGTACCATCTCTTAGGTACCAACAAGCAAGGGCTTATTACCAACATTTATGGCCCTCATATCCTTGAGCACAAACTGGAAATCCTTAATCATCCTCATTGGATAGGGAACTCCCATCCAACTCAGAACTGGATTGTAGGAGGAGATTTCAATATGTTAGGAACCCATGTCTTTACTTTGTTAGTATATTGTTGTTGGACGCATATGCTTTGTAAGTCATCCCGTAGTATTTGTTGATCCATAGTTTGTGTTATTGTTGTTGGCGCATATGCTTTGTAAGTCACCCATAGTTTTGTTGATCCATAGTTTGTATTGGCCCATGGTTTTGACCCATAGTAATTGTTGATCCATATTTTGTATTGGCCCATGGTTTGTATTGACACATGGTATTGACCCATGGTATTGGCGCATAGACTTAGTATATAAGTGTGTGTTGAGGCCTATGAAGGCACCGTGAAGTTAATTGTATTGAGCTTGCTCAAAGGAGGTTGCCCCTTGAAGTGGCCCATGATCAATATAAAAGTGATTTTGAGTTCTATTATTTCTGATATCTTGTGTATTTGCATTAATTAATTATTGTACGTTCTTCACATCTGGTATCAGAGCACTTTCTTGGGCTCGCTGGGTGAAATTTATGCCAATTTTTTTTTTCCGCATCTATTGCAGGTTCGGATTTGGGAATAATCCCTATCCGCTTAACTATGGGAAGTACTTGGGCATAAGCACTAAAACTCATTGTGAGGAGTACCACAGGAACCTCGAAGTAGCTGGCCCATTGAGAGGACCTGCCAGCAAAAAGGGCAACGACCCCTACCTGATTGACTAGTTCCCACCCATGAGGTAAACCAAGAGTTGTCGTTTGTGGCAAAGCAGTTATCATTTTTACCTGAGCCGTGGAGTGAGGGGTACTGCCCCAATACACAAGCCGTCAGACAACATTGGTGGCTGAGTGAAACCCCTGAACTATTAGGAAGCTGCACATACCTGGGGTCCATACCTATTTTCAGCTGAACTATTGCCGATCACTTCTGCTCCAGATCCAGTTGTTTCAGATCTATTCTGAAAGTCGTTCCAGATCCAGTCGTCGTTTTAGATCCAGCCGTTTTCGATATCTTCCGCGCCGTTGCAGATCCATTTGTTGCAGATCCATTCCGCACTGCTATTGTCGATCCATTTCTGAAACTTCAACTATCATCCCTTGTTTCAACTTTGTTTTCCTTGAAAATTCACTGACATCCCTGCAATCCCATTCAGTATATTTCATTCTTGAAGACCCTATCCCAAATTCCACTTCCCAAGACCAGAAATTCCACATTTGTCTATTTTTAGGGTTTGCCATAACTCCTTCAATTTTCACCCAAACGCTTTCAACTTTTTCCACCGTGTTCCTTTCCTAATTCTGCTTCTTTGTCCCTCTCTACCAAATTTTCTCATTCTTTCACCCCGCTTCTGAAATCCCCATTTTTAGCTTCCCTGTCTATCAGAAAGTGTCTAGAACCTAGTCAAACCGCAATTACCCATCTGATTTTTTCCCAAATCCAAATCTTCCTTTACTAAATAAGCTTTTGTTTGTGTTTTTCTATCCATTTCCAAACAAAAAAAAAACTCATGGTTATGGTTGTCACCCGCATAGGAGCAAAAACTATGGAGGAAGCACTTACAGCCATCCAAACCAAACTCCAAGATTTGGATGAAAAATTTCTCAGCCTCCATCTTCAGCATTCAACCATGAACAATAACCGACAGCCAGAATCTTTTGCAGCCACCGAGTTCTCTTCTTCCAACAATTTTTCGTGGGCCGAAGCTTGATTTTCCTCGCTTCAATGGTATTGATTTGACTGGATGGATATACCGAGCAGAACAATATTTCAGTCTACATAATACTTTTGATGTCCAGAAAGTTCCACTTGCATCCTTTCATTTGGAACAGGAAGCCCTTCAATGGTACCGTTGGTACATCAAAGCTCATCCCGAGCCAAACTGGATAGATTTTTGCCAACTCATTTTGCCACGATTTGGTCCTAGTGCTTTTGATGACTTCACAGGAGCACTCACTAAACTACACCAAACTGGCACAATGCAAGAGTATCAGACAAAATTTAAGAAACTAGCAGATGGAATTTGAGAAACTTGCCAATCACATAGAAGGATTGTCTGCTGAATTCTACAGGAGTTGTTTTATCAGTGGTCTCAAGGATGAAATCCGCTCAGAGGTCAAAATGTTCTGTCCCAACACAATGATGGAAGTCCTAGGGTTGGCTAAGTTGGCAGAAGACAAGCTTGCATCCCAACAACGCTCCAAACCCACTTTTGTTCCCTTCCGAAATATGGGTTCTCAACGACCTCCCATCCCGCCAACTCCTCGACCAACTCCTATCAAGTATTTGTCTGAAACTGAGATGCAGGCACGCCAAGAAAAAGGGCTTTGTTATAATTGTGATGAGAAATTCACTTGGGGACATAGATGTGTTCAACAAAAGCTCTATCTCTTGGATGTGGATTCTCCGCTTGCCTCAGAACTTGGTGAAGAAGCTCCAGATACAGTAGATGTTCAAGTCGACATTCAGCACCCGCCTATTGATACCCCATCTCAAGATGACCCACCCGAGATCTCTCTCCATGCTGTAACTGGCGTCACCACCTCACAAACAATGCGGGTCAGGGGATACTTCAAGAAGCTCCCTCTTACCATACTCATTGATTCTGGTAGCACTCATAACTTCATTGACCCTCGGATTGCCAAACAGGCTGATTGTTTTGTCCATCCTTGTTCCAACTTTGAAGTCATGATTGCCAATGGGGGCACCTTACCTTGCAAGGGGAAGTGTCGTAATGTGCGTATCTCTATGGAAGATTATAACTTGCGCTTTGACATGTTTTCCTTATCCTTAGGTGGATGTGATGTGGTTTTGGGCGTTCAATGGTTACGCACACTTGGCCCCATCTTATAGGATTTTGCTGAACTTTGGATACAGTTTTCAGTCAATGGGACACAACACAAATTTATGGGCTTACAACTAGGGTCTCTCTGCATCATCAGTTCACATCACTTGGAAAAGATCCTTAAGAAGAATTCACATGGTGTCATTGCTCAGCTCCATTTCCTTCAAATGCACCCACCAACGGTCTCCACTACTTCCTTGGATAGATATGCAGGTGTCTTTGTTGCACCAGTGGGCTTGCCGCCTTCACGAGACCTTTCTGGTAAGCATTTTTCCACATCTACATCTTAGCAAGACATGATGGCTATTTTGCATGTAGTATAGAAGTGGCAGCCATCCCTATTAGGGAATTATTTCTGCATCAAGACTAATCTCCAAAGTCTGGAAACTTTCCTAGAACAATGGGTCTCCTCCCCAGCACACCTGAAATGGGTTCTCCAACTCATCGGTTATGAATATGTGACCACTTACCAGAAGGGTAAGGACAATATGGTGGCAGATGCTCCTTCTCGCACATTTGATGACCCAGTTTCTCTTACATCTATTTCTCTGCTTGTTCTAAATTGGTTGCAATCTGTTCAACGTGGCTATCTCTTCTATGAACTCCATGCTTCTTCATCAACAGGGAACTCTGGGTTCCTCAAAACGTATGATCAGGAACAATGTAACGTATTTTGGCAGGGATTGAAAATGACAATTCAATGGATGGTGGTTGACTGTGATACTTTCCAGGTCAACAAGGGTGAAACGACCCTCCTTTTGGGACTGCTCGAACCCTTGCCCATCCCTACACAGATTTGGACAACTATTTCTATGGATTTCCTGGAAGCGCTCTAGTGGTATAGTACCACATCTAAAAGGACACCATAGGAAGTAGTCTTTGGACAGGCACCGCCAGTTCTTCTCTCATACACCTTCAACAGCTCCCCAGTTCAGGCAATTGACTCAATTCTTCGAAACTGCAGTCATCTTCTTCTCATTTTGCAGGACAATCTTCACATGGCAAGAATTCGACTGAAACAACACATCGATCAGCACCGTTCTGCGCGCACTTTTCACGTCGCTGATATGGTTCTTCTTCATCTACAGCCTTCCACGCAATCCTCCCTGAAACTCAAAAGGCGCCAGTGGCCCGGAATACAACCCGAGGATGCTACAGGGGACCCACTCCTTCAGATTATGCATCAATTTCCACATCTAAAGCTTTGTGGACAAAGCTTTTTCTAAGGGAGAGGGGATGTTAGGAACCCATGTATTTACTTTGTTAGTATATTGTTGTTGGACGCATATGCTTTGTAAGTCATCCCGTAATATTTGTTGATCCATAGTTTGTGTTATTGTTGTTGGCGCATATGCTTTGTAAGTCGCCCATAGTTTTGTTGATCCATAGTTTGTATTGGCCCATGGTTTTGGCCCGTAGTAATTGTTGATCCATATTTTCTATTGGCCCATGGTTTGTATTGACACATGGTATTGACCCATGGTATTGGTGCCTAGACTTAGTATATAAGTGTGTGTTGAGGCCTATGAAGGCACCGTGAAGTTAATTGTATTGAGCTTGCTCAAAGGAGGTTGCCCCCTCGAAGTGGCCCATGATCAATATAAAAGTGATTCTGAGTTCTATTATTTCTGATATCTTGTGTATTTGCATTAATTAATTATTGCAGGTTATTCATCCTAGAAATCCTCATTGGAAATCTTCTTCGGTTGTTGCTGTGGATGCCCTGGGTGCCTCAGGAGGCCTTGCTATTCTTTGGAACCCCAATGCTATTTGTATTAGCAATTTTGAAGCAACATTACAAACACTCATAGCCTCGTATAATCTCTTAGGTACCAACAAGCGAGGGCTTATTACCAACATTTATGGCCCTCATATCCTTGAGCACAAACTGGAAATCCTTAATCATCCTCATTGGATAGGGAACTCCCATCCAACTCAGAACTGGATTGTAGGAGGAGATTTCAATATGATAAAAAATCTTGAGGAAAAAAAGGGAGGGATCAGGAAGATAGATAAATACAACACTGCCTTCAATACCTTTCTGAAGACAACAGGTATGACAGATATGGACACAACAAACATAATGTATACTTGGAACAATAGACGAGGAAATCAATAGCAAATTGCCTCTCGTCTTGATCGTTTTATTCTCTCCAACAACCTTTATATCCAGGAAGACACTTGGATTGCTACTATTCTCCCGGCTAATGGGTCTGATCACTGGTTGGTTTTCCTTCAAAACACTGATTATCAAGGTTTCCCCAACAGACCCTTTCGTTTTGAAAATTTTTGGCTGACCAACCTTGATTTGAAATCAAATATTGGTAGTTGGTGGAAAGATTCATCCATCGAGACAGGTTCGCTCATGTACAAATTCTAGTAGAAGCTCAAAAATCTGAAACAGATACCTAAAATATTGAATAAAACTACCTTTGGTAACATCTTTGAGGACAAGAACAAAATTGAAGAAAAAATGAAGCTGCTGCAGCAGGACATTATCCTAAATGGATACTCTGATGCTAAGAAGCGGGAGGAATATATTCTTAGCCTTCATCTGAATGAAAAACTCAATCAAGAGGATATTCTCTGGAAGCAGAAGTCAAGAATTAACTTGCTAAAGGAAGGGGAGAGGAACACCAAATTCTTCCACAATTCTATGCTTCAACGACGACAACACAACAAAATCACAATGCTAAAAACCAACAATGGGGATCACATTTATGACCAACAGGAGCTTGAAAAAGAGCTCAATACCTACTTCTCGAATCTCCTCTCTGAACCTCCTATCAATAGAAGGAAGGATATCAATGATATTACCAGAAACATACCCTGTCTGCTAAATCATGAGAAAAATGTGGGGCTTATGAGGCCTATCAGCATGCAGGAAGTAGAACCGACAGTCTTAGGGATGAAAAAGGGAAAATCCCCAGGACCGGATGGATTTACTACAGACTTCTTTCATGAGTGTTGGGACATAATCAAAGATGAGGTTCTTGAAATAGTGGAAGACTCCCAGTGTACCAAAGGTATTATTTCTGCTTTCAATGCTACTTTTCTCACCCTCATCTCCAAAGGTACCACACCTACCAACCCTGCAAAATTTCATTCCATTTCTCTTTGCAACATCATTTACAAAATCATCACTAAAGTCCTAGCTAATCACCTTAAGCCTCTTCTTCCTCTTCTCATCTCACCAGAGCAATCTGGTTATGTGGAAGGTAGACAAATCCTGTATGGCATTATTTTGGCACACAAAGTTATTCACTCCCTCAAGACCACCAAAAAATCCGGTATGCTTATTAAGCTCGATATGTCCAAATATTTTGATAGACTTAATTGGTCCTATATTTATAGCATTCTTAATGCGTTTGGTTTCTGCCAAGATATCATTGATTGGATCCTTTCTCTTATCTCTTCTTCTTTCTTTTCCAGTTTGGTGAATAGGTATCACTTAGAGCCCTTTACTCCTTCCCGGGGTATTATACAAGGTGATCCCATTTCCCCTTTTCTCTACATTCTTATGGAAGAAGGCTTAGGAAGAACCATCAAAGATGAAATTCTCTTTGGTACTCTAAACGGCCTCAAGCTCTATCCTGCTACCCCTCTCTTCTCTCATCAACAATTTGTTGAGATACCCTGCCGATGGGTTATCCCTCTTACAAAGAAGCCAAAGGTTTTCACAAAATCCTTAGAAATTTTGAAAAAGCCTCAGGGGCCTGTATTAATCTTGACAAATCCCAGAGTTTCTTTTTCAATACCAATCGCCTCATATAGCGTCGAATCTCTTCTGTCTCGGGATCTCTATTTATACTCTCCCTTCCAAGTATCTTGGTGCCCCGCTCCTAGATAAGCCACTCAGACAAGCCAATTGGGAAGACCTCCTTACCAAGATTAGTAATCATTTAGCCAGTTGGACCTTCAGATACCTGAACCTAGCTAGCCGTCTTACCCTGGTTCAGTCGGTTCTACAAGCCATGCCTCTTTATTTATTCTTTGTCCTTGAGGCGCCTAAAATCATTATCAAATGCATTCGAAACCTCCAAATAAATTTTCTTTGGGGTAGCAATTTGCAGCAAAGGAAATGGGCTCTCGTCAGGTGGGAGGAGGTTTGTTTACCTAAGCTTATAGGGGGTCTTGTCCTTCGCGACCCTGATATACTCAATTAAGTGTTAGGCGCTAAAATTTGGTGGAATTGGCTAACTCACAACCAGGAACCTTGGGCTCTTCTCTTGAAAGCAAAGTATAGTCCCTCTTGGAAGCCTCAGGATCTAATTCGCTTCAATACATAAATAAAAGGCTCTACGGTTTGTAATTTGGTTAGGATCAATCGCTCTCTCATCCAAAAGAATAGCTTTTGAGAAATTAAAAATGGAAAGCATGCACTTTTCTGGGATGACTCTTGGAAACAGGCAGACAAACTTCAAAACATTCTTCCTAATTTAGATCACCAAAATAGTCTGGAACAACGTGGTTTGCATCATGTCTATCATTATTGGCAGGAACAAGAAGGAAATTCTCATTGGCAAAACTGGAAGCATCCTCTCAACTGGCCTAATCCTCCTACAAATGACATTGCCAATCTCTTATATGAAAATTTAAGTAGCAGAAGAATCAAAATCAGTTCAGATGATGACAAATTGCATTGGGGACATACCTGGATGGGGCATTTCATGGTTAAAGAAGGGTACCATATTCAAGCCAACTTTCAGCCTATGCAGGACGAGCCTATCTGGAAGACCGTTTGGAAAGACAAGTTGTGGCCTAAGATTGCCACCTTTCTTTGGCTCCTGCTCAAAATGAAAATCCTTACTTGGGATAACCTGCTCAAAAAGGGATTTATTGGCCCCTCTTTTTTTCACCTCTGTCAGCAGAATGAGGAGAATATTGAACATCTCTTCAATACTTGTGCTTTCACAAACTGCATGTAGGAAAGAGGTGCAGTGCTTTTTAATACTTCCAAGAGAGACCGAGGTAGCATTAATACCACATTCTTGAACTGGAAATCCTTCCATTTCAAAAACTCTCTGCTTGATCATCTTTGGAATCTCTTTCCAAGTTTCTTGATTTGGGAGATCTGGAAATAAAGGAAAAAATGGGTTTTCTAGGACACTAATATGTCGATGGAGGAAACCTGGAATCGCATAAAAGCAAGCATCACTGAAACAATTCACACGCAACATTGGTCTGAACATGACTTGCATTCTGAGGGTTAGGAAAGTCAGATTCTGCAAGCCTGGGGTTTAGAAAATATTAACAACATTCCTCCAACGCTCTCCGGCACTAAATTGAAAAGTCCCGATTCTTGGCACCCAACTCTGACCAATTTCATCAAGCTTAATTTTGACGGGGCTTCCAAAAGCAACCTTGGGAACTCAGGTTATGGTAGCCTTCTTAGAAATAGCCGAGGTGATGTTCTAAGCATGTTTGCAGGGTATAGCAACATATCCAGCAACAACGCGAAAGAACTGGCGTCTCTTACCCATGCTTTGGAAATTGCTGCCACCTGCAACATTCATTGGATTATGGTGGAGGGGGACTCGTTGATCTTAATCAATATTCTGAAGAAAATTATCCATGGCTTTGACACATGCAAGTTAGGAAAATTTTGGAGGTTTGAGGACAACCTCAAACTTTTGGCCAGGCTGGCTGGTAACTTTGCCATGTTAACACCCCTCCATGTGCGGAGGAATGCCAACAAAGCAGCTGGAAATTTGGAAAACGTGGGTACCCAGCTCGAAAATGAGATCATTATGGTACATGGCATTAATAGCAAGAATGATATCCGTTTCAAACGTGCCTTCGCCTCATGGCGGAATATCAGCTCCACTTTGAAAAGTATCAAGTTGGTCTACAGATGGCATCCCGGGAGGGTGAACTGGAGGCCCATCAAGGATCTTGCATGATTTTGGTCTCTTCAAAAACCATTTAATGTCCTCAAATGAATCCGGTTCTTTTCATATTTTTAGACTCATGTGAATTTTGACTAATGGGCTACGGAACCAGGATAAGATATCATTGCTCAGTACTCGGCTTCTCGCTACCATCATGATCTTGAATGTGGATAGATTTGATAGACGCCACCTGATCAACATGCAGTATGGGGTCATCCTTAAGTACCGAAGTATGATGCTCGCTTATCTCAGACCCATTATGGAAGATTACCTCATTTATTCAAGGAAGCATGTTGCCTCTTTTTCTCTTTCTTGCGAAACGCTAAACCATTCTGATTCCTATTAGACCATCTAGAGTTGTTGTTGTGATTTGGAAATGGTGCATCTAAAGAAATGTCTATCCACTGGTCTGGTGAATCAAACTACCACAATGAACCAGCTCAAAGCTGCGGATGCAGCTAGAGCCTACGCATTTATCATTTCGTTCGATATTAGAGGCATCATTGAAAGTGTCGAGGATGCACTCTGGCATGAGTATATTGATCTCGAAACCAATTCTTCCTTGGTAAGGCTTAACTTCTGGGAGCCAAACCTAGGTTCTACAAGAGGAATATTGGCTCTCTTCGAGTGTACACTGGTGGCATTCTAGACAAGTAAAATTCAACTGGGGCAAATTCTGATGGCTAAAGATCCCGACCAGTTTCCGCTCACTTAGGCCAAACGGGTGCTCCAAGATCTTCAGAAGGACATTCAAATCTTAGATGGTAACCTTTCCAAGTTAGCAGGCCGGGTGGGTATCCAGTTTATTTAGCGCTACGAGCAAGGTAATTCCTCGTTGGGTAATGGCTCTTTGGACGGAATACAAGATCACTTAGTCTTAGGGAAGGGAAAACATAAACTTTTTGAGCCAACTCCGCATTCCCACTAGGTTAATATCCATCTTGCTGACCAACAGTATGAGATTCCCTTCAACCCTCTTGCTCTGTGGATACAGAATCCAGGTCATATTAAAGATTTGGTGGAGCACTATGAGACTTCTGTAGCTCTGCATTCCATAAGTTGTGGCCTTATGGCAGTCTTGCTCAAAGACAAGAAGGTCTTTGTCTCCACTATTGATTATTTTTGCGAGATGGGAACTGAGATTAAATGTTTGCATCGTATTATGGGGATAAAAATGAGTACTCTTATGGAACACCTGGATGAAAGGAGCCACAATTCGCCTTTGGGTACACAGGAAGTCGACTCCAAGGGTCTTCCAGCTTCGGGCGCTCTTGCAACACCCTCCAGGGCAACTCATGGCAGCACTCTGGATCTTCCCATCATCATTACAGATGACACTCCTATGTCAGCAAACTGAACAAGTTTTTCCAAGCTTTTCAACGGGTCTGAATGGTTTCTATGGCTCCAACTTTGGTCATTTTGCTAGTCTCTTTTACTACAAGCTCTGTAATTTCCAATTTTTTCCAACACTTTAGATTTCCTATTTTTTTGTCAGTCCCAAGATTCTTTCTGATTCTGTCTTTTGTTCAGAGCTAGCAGAGTTTTGGTTCCTTTTTTATACTATGTAAAGACTAAGCATGAATCTGCTTCTTATGTAATCTTTTTTGACAAATTTGAATAGCAAGGCTTTACTTTTTTTTTTTATTAAAAAAAATCATGAGAATGGTGTTTTTAATTTTCAATATTAATTCATAATAAAAATTTTCCAAGGTGTTTTCTGTTTAAATTTATGGATTGGCATAAAAAGAAGGAATTCACGAGTTGCTTGGTTGAAATCCTATACAACGAAATGGGTACAAGTTTAACTCTATAATTTATTTGCTTTATGTTTTAAATTTTTGGGCTTAAATCTATGTTTAAATTTTCTTTTTAATTTTGCGATAATGTTTGGAAATTTTATGAATACCAAATTCTTTACTTAAGTCGAAGATTGAGAAATGATTTCTTGTAATAGTGGTTAATTTATGGGTTCATAACTGAAATATTTATTCAAAAAATGTCGAAGAGTACAATGTTTGGAAAATTATATGAATGGATAAATAAGTAGGAATTCCATTCATTTTGATTATTTTCCTAAACGTGGCTCATTATTTGCAAATAGTTAATTTTCATTGCAAAATCCTTTGTTAAACTGCTAGTTTTACTGTGTAGTTATGTTCTTACTGCACAACTCCTAAGTTAGATTTACTATGTAGTTATGTTCTTACTTATCATCTCCTAAGTTAGATGTAATGTTTTTACTGCCCAATTCAAAAGAGTTAAATGAAATGTTTATATAAATTATTTCAAAAAGGTTTAAGCTCCTACTTTTCATATAAATGGAAGAAAATGAGAAAATGATTCCTAAAGATTCGAATGATATGTTTGAATAAAGTAACCAAATAAGTTCTTACTGCACAGTAAATGATTATGTCTCATTTTATCTTAATAGGTAAGTTAAAAACAATACCATGTGCTAAAATTGCTTGTATTCTTTTGCATTAAGTGGTAATTTTATTTATTTTAAAACCACAAGCCGTTTTGCTTGCCTTATTTACAACCATCGTGTGCTAAGACATGTTTAATATTTCTTGCAATGAATGTATGAATATGTAATATAATATGTCATTTAGATTGTATGTTTGAGAAAGATTGGAAATTTTTTTCCTAATTAATTTATAGAAACCCCACTTCGCAAATAAGTTTAATGGAACATGTTAGGATAAATGTTTTTATTTCCTTGTCTTAAATATTTGAAAATATGATACTTGAAGATTTATATTTATATAACTTTAATTCCTTTCGTTTCGTTGTTGCCCAAATCATTCTTTGCATTGTAAAGAATGGTAATGGTTTTCCTATTTAATTTATGGAAACCCCACTTCTTAGTACTTAAGACAATTCTTACTACACAGTTCTTACTTGCAGTAAGATTAAAAGGATTTTGTTGAAATAATATTTTCCTTTGTCTTAATAAAATGGAAAAACAAATAACTTGAGGAATGTCTAAGTATGAAACTATATTTACTTTGTTCCATTTATAAAAACATATTGGGAAAATTCTATGGAATTTCCTATTGTGAAGTTCATGTCTGTCACAGTTGTTTGTTTCAAAGTTAATTTTTCATTGCAATTCATTCCCATCACAGTTCATCTCTGTCACAGTTCATCTCCGTCGCAGTTCATCTTCTTCACAGTTCATTTCTATCACGGTTATTTTTGTGTCACAATTACCCTGTGTCATAGTTATTTGTGTCACAATGACCCTGTGCCACAGTTCCCTTGTGTCATAGTTACTTCATACCTGTGTCACAGTTATTTTTGTATCATAGTTACCTCGTGTCATATTATTTGTGTCACACTTATTTTGTGTCATGGTTATTTTTGTGCCACAATTACCAGTTTCATAGTTACCCTATGTCACAGTTATTAGTGTCATAGTTATTTTGTGTCACAGTGATCCTGTGTCACAGTTATTTGTGTCACAATTATTTTGTGTCGGAGTTACCATGTGTCATAGTTATTTGTGTCACAATTCCTAGTAAAGAAATAATGTGTTATACTTAAAGTTACACTAAAACAAAATATGTTATGAATTTATGGTTTGGATTGGTTTAATGTAAGAAGATCTATTACATGGATATACTATGTTTCTGCTGAAAATTTTATCTTATTATGCATTTGTTATTCATTTTTTAACCATTATACGTGTAACTTTTTATTAAAAAAAATGTATTTTAAATCCTATGTGATGTAGGGTGCGTTAAAAATTGGTATCAGAGATGAGTTTACAACTCTTGAACCTTTGGGATTCGATTTAATTTCTCTGAAATGAATATTTTCATGTTTAAATATAAAATATATATGCATATGAAATATGATATGAACTAACAATCATGGATGATATCTCAGATTGCTAGTGACAACACAATTTTTAGACCACTATACTTGCAAATTGCTAGAGTAGTAGGAAAGCAATACTATAAAAAAATGGCAGAAGAGCCTGCATTATCCAACTTTGCTGAGGATGTTGGTATGATAATTCAAATAACTGAGTTTAATGGGCATCATATTGATATGGGAACAGTGGAAGTGTTCCAAAATTTGAAGTACATACAGATTGGGAACGTAAATATTTTACAGAGTCTAGAACAACAAAACCAAATAAATCAGTAGGCCATGCAGAATCTGGTACAGTTACAAAATCAGATGCAACAAGTGTCTTCTATTGTAATAAGGGAAGAAGAGGAATCAACGAACATAGAATTTCCTGATAGATATCAACATTCCATAGATAAAGCTGAAGGCAAAATGGATTTGCATTGCCAATATCAAACATTTGAAATTCATCATGGGAATGATATGCCTGAAATCCAACATGATACTCATCCTAGAAGGAATCAAAAGAGAAAACATGATGGAAATAGATTACAAGGTGAAGTCGGGAAAATTAAACCTCGCACTTTCGATGGGAAAAATCTGGAGAAATTACAGAGATTTGACTTCTAGAAATGAAGAAATATTTGCAATTATATGATTATTCTGATAATCAAGAAGCTCATATTACTATATATAATATTCAGGGAAAAGCTTACAGGTGGTGGAAACATCTGAAGTAGGTAGAAAATATGTATGAAAGGAAAATTTCATGGAAGTGTTTTCAAAGGTATTTCAAGCATGAATACTTGTCCTGACAATACTATGATAAGAAAATGAAAGATTTATTCGAACTCATACTTGGAAATATGTCCATAGAAGAATATGAGAAAAGATTCCTAGAATTGCTAAGCTATGTTGAATTTATTCAAGATGAAAAGTTTAAGATTCAACGATTTCTCAATGGTTTACCATCATTCTACAAGGACCAGATAGCTAATGATTAACCTCACACTTTGAAGGAATGCATTAGGAAAGGTAAACGTTTGTATGAGCAAGGTAAAATCAGACAAGACGTGTATAAAGATTGGAAGGTAAATTGAAAGATAAGCATGACAAGAGGAAAAAGGTGTTTAATCCTCTTGGTGTTAAACAAGATCTGTTTAATTCTTCCAAAAATTCAAATCTGAAAGGTGAATCAAGGGTGTCTGAGTTTGCAGGACAAAAGAAACCTTTCCAAGTTAAATGTTGGAAATGTGGAGGTGACCACTACCTCAGTAATTGTCCTGAAAGGAAAAATAAAGGTGTTGGTATGTATAGTGTGCATGAATCTTCTACAGTGGGAGATGTTTCTAGAAGCATTCCTCACATATACGTATCTTTGGATAATCGTCAGGAAGACCACCGGTCATCAATGGATGAAATTGAAGGTAAAATAAATGATTTGCCAATTTCAATTTTAATTGTTTTTGGAGCTTCTTACAGTTATGTAAACACTAATCTGGTTGAAAGATGCAATTTAGTAAGTTGTAAGTTTCCTAAGCATATAATGGTACAATTGGCTACCGGAATAAGAAGGAAAATTACTTCCATGGTTAAATATTGTTGTTTGAAGATGAATGGGTGTCATACCAAAGTTGATTTGGATATCATTCCTCTTGGATCTTATGATGTGTTGATAAGAATGGATTGGATGGATAAGCATTTTGTAATTTTGGACTGACATAACAACATTATTACTTGCCTGTATGAGGACAAAAATACAGTTAAGATAAATGGGATTCCAAGACCAATTTCCATAAGACAAATTTCAGCCATGCAGATGAAGAAATGTTTTAGGAAGGGGTGTCAGTTGTATTCTATACATGTGGAGGAAATGACAATTGAAAAGGAACAAAACCTTAATGAACATTCAGTGTTGAAAGAATTCGAGGTTGTGTTCCAAGATGTACCTGGGTTACCACCAAAGCGGGACATTGAGTTTACAAATGATTTGGTGCCTGGAGTTGTGCCACCATCAAAAGATCCTTACAGAATGAGTAGCCCATAGCTAAGAGAATTGCAGATGCAACTGGAATATTTATTAAAGAAGGGTTATATACGACCCAGTGTGTCGCCATGGGGAGCACCGACTCTATTTGTAAGAAAGAAAGACGGCACACTAATATTGCGTGTAGATTACAAATAACTGAATAAAGATACAATCAAGAACAGGTATCCACTACCGAGGATTGATGATCTCTTTGATCATTGGAGAGGGAAAAAGTATTTTCCAATATTGATTTGAGATCTGGGTATCACCAGCTGTGCATAAAAGATCAGGACAATAGCAAAACTTCTTTTAGAACCAAGTATAGGAATTATGAATATACATTATTGTCTTTCAAACTGACAAATTTTTTAGTTTTTCATAATTTAATCCATAGTTATATAGAATCTTACTGAGAGAATAACAAGCACAACGTAAACACAAGAGACACAAGAATTTTCCTCGAGGAAACCAAAAAGGAGAAAACCCCGCAACTTCCTCAGAGATAGAATTATCACCATTACAATGTCACAAAAGTAAAACCCAAAAATATAGATGGTGTCCAGCAGCTTCTCTCTTCTCCACTTGTGCAAGCTTCTCCTCTCTCTCACTAATGCGAAGTGAGTGAGTGAATGAATGATCCAAATGAGAGAGGAACCCTCTCTATTTATACTTTAACTTACAAATGACCTTGACCCCAACTAGGTCGACCCCTAGTTGTACCTAACTGGTCTGAATTCTCTAGGAGATTCTAATAACCCATTTACAACTTAACTCTGGGGTCTAATTCCCCGACTTACAATGGAGGGTTAACCTCAATGAATTTACATGATCCAAATACAATAAAGACTTCTCCGACCGGAGGAATAAACATCTCTGTGAGAGGTACAATAATAAAATGAAAATACAAAATAAAATATACAAGTGAATATCTTCTAAAGTTACAATTACATTAACACTCCCTCTTAACTAGGAAGGTATTCTCTTGACACAATCATCAACACAAGTCTTCGTCGCTGGATCAACAATGTTGGAACATCATCATCAACATTGGAGTGTCTTCATCACTGCTGCTGCAATCCTCGTCATCTTGACCATCGATTGGTGCTATCTCTCAGTTCTTCTTGTCATAGGAAGTTCTACAGAGCCAACCCTTTTTCATGCTGGATGTAGGCCTAGCCTCCATGTAGGTCTTCATCATCTCTACAAGCAAGACATCAAGTAGGTACATCCCAGGACTTATTACATTGCCTCTGAAAAACCTGTGTACATCCCAGGACTGATTATATTTCCTCTGCAAAAACTTGTGTACATCCTAATACTTATTACATTGCCTCTGCAAAAACTTGCATCTCCTACTATTTTCTCATCACGTCCAGATCATCTCATCGTCAACGGAGCACAACCCAAATGCACATCACACAGCACTTACGTCAACCGACATGGGAGGACAGACCTACCACCATTCAGGAAAGGCTCAACACCTACATCAACGCACATGGGAGGAACAACCTACCACCATGTTGGAAAGGCTCTGCACTTACATCAACACACATGGGAGGACTAGCCTACCACCATGTTGGAAAGGAATTGCACTTACATCAATGCACATGGGAGTACCATCCTACCACCATGTCAGGAAGGCACAACACTTACATCAACACACATGGGAGGACTAGCCTGCCACCATGTTGGAAAGGCTCAACACTTACAATAACGCACATGGGAGTACCAGCTCGCCACCATGTCGAAAAGGCTCATGTGCATTTGCATCTTCCGGACTCATCACTTCCCCTTGGAAGGAACCTCGATCTAGAGTACACCAAGCTTCCCTCTGAAGTACTCGAACTTCACTCTAGCTAGCGTCTTGGTAAACACATCGGCTATCTGATTGTATGTCGCAACATACTAGAGCTTCATTGCTCCTTTATGCACCATATCCCTTATATATTGGTACTTGATCTCGATGTGCTTCGAAATATATGGAACATCGGGTTCTTAGACAACTTCACACAACTCTGGTTGTCAAAAAATATACAAGTCGCATCCAGCTGGAGATAAAACAAATCAGACAGTAGCTTCCTAAGCCATACTACCTCACAACTGGCCGAACAAGCTGCGACATACTCTTCTTTGGTTGTACTCAATTCCACACAAGACTACTTCCTACTAAACCAATATATCATACCCGATCCCTACTAAAGCAACACCCCGAAGTGCTCTTCCTATCAGTGGCACTGCCTGCCCAATCCGAATCAACATAAACCTCTAGGTTAATCTTCTGATTCGCATCATACTTGAGCCCATAATCAACTGCCTTCAAGTACCTCAGAATATGCTTTGCAGCAATCAAGTGAACATGTCTTGGATCCGTCAGGAATTGGCTCAATGTGTTCATATCAAAGAAAATAGCTAGTCTCGTATTCGTCAGGTACATCAAAGATCCAATCATCTGACGATACATCATGGCATCAACCGATTTTGATGAAGAATAACTCAATAGCTTCAGGTTCTATGCCATAGGTGTGTCCATGGCCTTGCAGTCCATCATCCTGAACCTCTTCAGGATCTCTACTGCATACTTTCCTTGTCCAAGGAATATTCCATCCACATTCTGCCACACCTCCATACCAAAAAAAATGCATCATACCCAAGTCCTTCATCTCGAACTCGACAGCACGCTTCCTTTTTGTGTCCACAATAATCCCATCCTCACCTGTCACAAATAGGTCATCTACCTAAAGTAGAAGTATCACTGGGTTCCCTTCCTCAACCTTGTAGTAAAGGTTGGAATCCTCTTCACTCTTGGTAAAGCCCAAACTAGTTAGGAAGCTGTCAATTCTGCCATACCATGTCCTGGGTGCCTATTTTAATCCATACAAGGCCTTCTTAAATTTGCACACATGAATCTCCCTATCATGTGTCTCAAATACGAGTGGCTGCTCCACAACACTTCCTCTTCCACTACACCATTCAAGAAAGCTATCTTGAAATCCATCTGGTGTACCTTCCATTTCATCACTGCAGCCATAGCAAGTACTGATCTGATGGAAGTGTATCTAGATACAGGTGCAAATGTCTCCTCATAATCTATCCCTTCCTTCTGGGAGAAGCCACGTGCCACGAACCTTGCCTTGTATTTATCTATGCTGCCATCTTCAGCATGCTTGATCTTGTAGCTCCACTTGGAATTCACAGCAGACTTCCTTATTGGTCTCGGGACCACATCCCATACATCATTCTTCATGATCAACTCATACTCCTCGATCATGGCATCCTTCCATTCCTTCCTCTCTATCGCTTCTTCATAATTGGTAGGTTCCTTGTCAATGATGTCGCACAACAGGGCTGCATAAATGGAGTATGGCCTCGGTCTCTTTCTTTCTCTGTGTATTCCTTCTGGAGCGCAATATCTCTCTGCATCTTGAATTACCTCTCATACCAATTCTGGTTTCCCCTTGTGAGAATTATTCTCACAGGGTGGATCTATAGGTTCCTGTGGGTCTTCCATCTCGCAGTATTCATATTCTTATGGGGTTTCTTCATTCATTGTTGTGTCTCGAATCCTGGGTGCTTCTAGTTCTTCAATGTCTTCATCTTGACTTCATAAATATTCTTGAATGTTATAGTTGAACCATCGTCACTTGTTCTTCAAAACAAGTCTCTCTTGTAGTGCACAATCCTTCCTACAAGTCAATTTAGTTGCGTGATTAGAAACATTTCATAATTTTTCAAAACAAAATCTTACGCATACGACATAGGTCATACAGTCATGCAATTATCTTAGCCAATGTTTCAATACAACATTCATCCATATCCCGTATTCATATGGTAACTTTCTAGATGCCTTCCATCTCTACCAGAACATTGTTAAGAGTGTGCACTACTCCCAACATGTCAGCAAAGAGGTTTCATTATAGATAAGTAGCAATGGAATGTTGTGCAGTACCATCAGCCACTTACCCATTACTTGCATATTAGTAGTATCTTATTCATTAATGCAACTTTTCTAACATGCATAATATACATCCTAAATATAGGAGCATAAGTATGTACATGACTGAACAATATTATTTAAGTAATTAGATATACAAGAAATGACAATTCAAATACTTATGTTTGTTTGGTTGTTGGGTGGAATCCCTCTCAATCTTTTCTTCCTTGTAGGAACTACTAGAGTGTGCTCCCTCTTCATCTTTTGCTTCCTTAACCAATGTTGAAAATGGATGAGAGATTCTTCCATAGATGATTGATCTTTATTTTTTTTCCGGAGTCCAACTCTGCAGTAGCTTCTTCTACTCCTTTCATGTAATATAGAAAGTCATCTCCAGTTTCACCTTATGAGGTGGAACCTTCTGAATGAACCCATGTAACTAGTTACCTTCATTGCAATACATATTCTTCATCACTTGAATATTCTTCACTTTCTTCTCTGGTTCTCTTTCTTGCAGGTTCATCATCTTCCGCGGTGTGAGCATGGTGTCTTTTCTTGTTGGAGCCACTTCTATTTCTCGGACAATATCTGGAGCAGTGTCCCTTCTCATCATGTGTATAGAATCTAATGTTAGACAGATCTTTTCTGGATCTTCTAAAGCTCTCCCTCTGAGTTTGGTGGTGGAGTTTCTCTTTCTTACTGTGATGATGGTTCTCCCTCTTGTTTTTATTCCTCCTGGAGTGTGCTGTGAGAACTTGATCGTTGCTTGCTCCCATCTTCTCTTCTCGAGCTACAAGTTGAGCTTCTTCTTGTGAGCATTCCTCCCACATCTTACTGAATGTCATTAACTTCCTTCTAGCACAAATACCTAGAATGAAAGAGTCCCATGATCTAGGGAGACCATTCAAGGTGGTCATCACAATTTCTCCATTTTCTACATCTTCTCCCACAGCTTCAAGCTGCTCCTTGATTTGAGAGACCCTTGTAAAATAAAATTGCATGGTCTCTTCATTTTGTATCTTCACATTCTTCAACTGGTTTCATAAGGTCATCTTCATATTTATATTCTTTCCTTCAAATAGCTTGGTCAAGGAGTCAAACATCTCTTTAGGTGTCTTCAAGGATGACACATGTGGGATGAGATAATCCTTAATAGAATCAACAATGATCCTCTTGGCATTAACCAAGTTCTTCTTGTGTAAGGCTTTAGCCTCATCTCCCTCTAGAACTGGAACCTCTTCATTCACATAGGTGTCCAATTCATTCTCTTCTAAGACAAGCCCAATCCTATACTTCCATGCTCGGAAGTTATCAACCCCTTCAAGCTTATCCTCAAGCTTGGTGTGGTGAGACATCTTTAATGAGAACTTCAAATGGAAATAGAAAAGCTTTTAGGTCTTAACACTTTGATTTGCTGAAACTGGTTCTGGAGCTGGCTAGGGTTTGTTAGAGAAACCCTAATTTTCCAAAGTTGGAATTTTGAACTTTTGAATGGACATATACATGCACCTCCTCAAGGTGATTTGTCCAAAGTACTCACTTTCCTAAATCAGTGAATAGAAACCAAAAATATCTAATGCCCTAGTTTTCCTCCGGCAATAGTGACGGGACGAAAAATGAAAATTCTCGGAATTGAATTCAGTTTTCACAGGAAAATGCCCCTGGATGAGGTGAGTATGCTAGTACACTTGGTTTCTGAAGATTCCAAAAATTCACCCTTGAAATTTGACTTGCGAATTTCGGATCTGTAGTTTCTAGCTTTTTCTAGTCCAAAGTCAAACTAGGGTTTGACTTTCCTGGAGTTTCACCCACTCAAAAATTTTGATCTTGGTCTCTAAATTTCAATTTTGAGGAGGAGCACTTCTCTATGCTGATTGCACTCCAAAATTCCACTTCTGTGAAAAGCCCTAATTTCCCGCAGTAGTGACAGGCCAAAAAATGAAAATGCTCAGAATCACTTTCTACTTCGACAAAAGATGCTCCTTCCTAAGGTGAGTTATCCTAGACTCCTTTTCTTAATTATCTGTGGAGATAAACCCAAAAATTAAGAATCCCTAGCTTCTACAGCTACAGAGTGTCTTCTTCTCAGGTTAGCTCTGATACCATGTTAGTTTTTCACAATTTAATCAATAGTTATCTAGGGTATTACTGAGAGAATAACAAGCACATCATAAACATAAGATACACAAGAATTTTCCTCAGGGAAACCATAAAGGATTAAACCCCACAACTTCCTCAGAGATAGAATGATCACTAATACAATGTCACAAAAGTAAAACCCAAAAATAGAGATGGTCTTCAACAACTTCTCTCTTCTCCACTTGTGCGAACTTATACTCTCTCTCACTAATGTGAAGTGAGTGAGTGAATGAATTATCCAAATGAGAGAGGCACCCTCTCTATTTATACTTTAACTTACACTTAGACTTTTACCCCAACTAGGTCGGCCCCTAGTTGTACCTAAATGGGCCGAATTCTCTAGAAGAGTCTAATAACCCATTTACAACTTAACTCTGGGGTCTAATGCCCCGACTTACAATGGAGGGTTAACCTCAATGAATTTACATGATCCAAATACAATAATGACTTCTCCGACCAGAGGAATAAACATCTTTGTCGGAGGTACAATAATAAAATACAAATACAACATAAAATATACAAGTGAATATCTTCCGAAGTTACAACTACATTAACAAAATTCCCCGGCCACATTCATGTGTCTAATGAATGGTGTGTTTAAAGAATTTTTGGACAAGTTCATTATAGTGTTCCTCGATGATATTTTGATGTATTCCAAATATGAGGAATAACATGAAGAGCATCTTCGGATTACCTTGCAGATCTTGAGAGAAAATCAACTATATTCCAAACTTAGCAAATGCTCATTCTATCAAAAGCAGCTCTTGTATTTGGGTCACATCATTTATGAGGAGGGCATAGCAATGGACCCAATGAAAATAAAATCCATACATGAATGTCCTAATCCGAAAAATGTCACCAAAGTAAGATCATTTATGGGGCTTGCAAAGTTGTGGGCTATTAACGAAGGTTCATAGAATATTTCTCTCGGATTGCAAATCCGATTACATCATTACAAAAGAAGGATGCAAAGTTCATATGGAACCAAAAGTGTGAATACAACTTCATACCCTTGAAATAATTACTCACATGTGCTCCAATATTAAAATTATGGATTTAGACAAAGAGTATGTGGCATGTACATATGCATCTCTAGAAGGATTCGGTGGAGTTTTGATGCAAGATGGACATGTGATTTGTTATGAATCACAGAAGCTGAAGGAGCATGAAAAGAACTAGGTTGCTCATGATTTGTAGTTAGATTCCATAGTTCATGCACTCTGGAGGCATTATATCATGGGGAACAAGTTTAAGTTAAAGACGGATAATCATAGTTTGAAAAATTTGTTTGAGCATCCTCACTTGAATGCTAGGAAAGCCAAATGGATTGAATTTCTGAGTGAATTTAGTTTTGAAATCGAGTACATAAACGGAAAAGAGAGCCAAGTGGAAGATGCACTTATCAAAAGAAGTCAGATGATGCAAATTTTACTATCAACAATAGGAAATTGGATTTTTCTAGGAGGCACTTACAACAACTGATTTTTATTTGCAATGTGTGGTAGTGTTACAAGCAGGCAAAAAGCCTTTAAAATTTTCCAAATATTCATTGAATAAAGATGGAATTCTTCAATTTAATGACTGAATTCAATGTACCAATTGAAGTGAATTGAATAAAATTATATTACATGAAATGCATAATGTGCCTTATGTAGGTCATCCTGGGTACCAAAAGACGTTGACAACAATTAAGAAAGAATATTATTATCCAAGCATGCAGAATGAAGTGGCCATATTTATTGCTCAATGCTTGGGATGTCAAAGAGTAAAAGCATAACATGGACATCCCGTTGGTCTACTCAATCCATTGTCAGTACCAGAATGGAAGTGGTATGTGGTAACCATTGATTTCATTACAAATTTACCTCAAACATTGAAGCAACACGAATCCATTATGGTAGTGGTTGAAAATTTGACAAATTTAGCCCATTTTGTTTCGGTGCAGTCAACATTTAAAGTAGCTAAGATCGCAGAAATATTTATGAGGGAAATTTCCAGGTTGCATGGTATTCCAAAAGTAATAGTTTCAGATCAAGATCCAAAGTTCACTTCGAACTTTTGGAAAGGGTTGTTTAAGGAATTTGGAACCAAACTCAACTTCAGTATAACTTATCATCCACAGGCAGATGGAAAAACTGAGTGAGTAAATCAAATTATTGAAGACATGCTCAAAATGTATGTAATGGACAAACCCAGTAAATGGGAAGACTACTCGTACTTAGTGGAATTTTCCTACAATAACAGTTACCAAGTGTTGGTACCAGAATCTTCCCCATCAAAAAATTTAGTTTCTGACGGCGCGCATGTAAAAAACGACCTTGATTTTTGCTGCCAAAAGGTCTACATCCAATGGCATTTTCATCAAAGTCTTGATTTTTTTGTGTCAACTCCGTCAAAGGCTCCAAATTCTTCATAAAATTTGCTAAGTTCCATGTCATCAAAATTTCATCAAACAAGTCTTTACTTGTTTGCTGAAGAAATCACCCTTTAGTCATATTCTTATCCTATATGCATTAGAAATTTTAATAATTATTATTATTTTAAAAAAAAGATCTTTTATCTTTTTAATAAAATAATATTTTTTATTAAAAACAAAGTTAAGTCATTAGCTTTTGCCAACTTATGCATTTTACACCCTCTTTTATGCATATCACGTGGCTTCTTTAAAAAGAGAGAGGATAAGTCTATTTCATTAAAATTTGGGTCTTGTATCTCATTCAAAGTTGGATTTTAAATCCACGTCTAACAATACTCTTCACTTAGTGCTCACACTAAAACGTCAAGGGGGAGATCCAATGACCATGATATGCACCACGAGAAACTCTTCTTTCGAAAGCATGGTGTTTATAAATACATGAATAATAATTTTCCTCATGCATGTGGGACACAAATCAAAAGAACTGGCAGGTGTCGAATAGAAGAACAGTTCACCAATTGAATATATTATAGTGTGTGTTCTTTATGCAAGGGATATGTGTACAACTCTTCCGATTGCATATGGAATGTGCATCTTGGACATCCATCAAACCGTCAAAGTGTAAACTGAATGTGCATCGCCGATGAAGATTATCCAGGAGTGCCGATCAAGGCTATTAATTGTAAGGATTGAAGTTTGTAAGAAGTATGTACATCATTGCTATTGAAAATATTAACAAAGAAAAGCGTCAGCGTGGAAACTTTGTGTCAACACCAGTTTCCATGGAAACTTTGTGTCAACACCAGTTTCCATTAAGCATCTTTATCATCATTCAGTGCCTCAGACCGAGTTGGTGTGTCGAATCCCAGGGACAGCCACATGGGGAGATTTCATAGTGACAACTAATTTGCTCTGAATTTGAAAAATAGGTGACAAAGCATCTAGATCATTTGAATCCTCTTCCAACTCCTATTTTTAGATTTAATCCAGATTTCAAAGAAGGGACAGCGAACAATTGATTAACTATCTCCGTATTTTCAAGCATGAAGTTAGTAGAGACAAAAGAGTCAGTTTCAGCATTTCAAGGCCTGAAGGCAGCTACAGGATTTTGAGGACCAATGACAAAAGAGCAGTAGTTAATCCTCATTTCCAAGCATTAAACCAACAACAGATCTATATCTCTAGCAGTAAAGTAATGAAATATGTAAGTTAGTAGCAGAGTATCCGGAGGCAGAAGATTAGATCCACTTCTTCCAGTAATGACCTAGCATTCAGGAGGTTCGAATTCATTGAAGACAAAGGCAATTTCCAGATCTTCTGCAACAAAGTTCAACTGTTATCTATTTTTAGTTGATTATTAATTTGCATCTATCTCATCTGCTCCTATTCTAAAGCAACAAACTCATAGATTCTTGTTGGTTTTAATTGTACGCATGAATGTAATCTTCTAAAAATATGATGATTCAGTCCGAGGTAGGAGAGGGGGTTCCAACCGAGAAGTTGGAGAGAGTTGTAGGAGGAAGAGCCTGAAGTGTTTTGTAAGCCCAAGAGTCAATCATTTTTGTAAATTTTGAATTAGAGAATTCCCATGGCTTCATGTTGTCTCATCGTCGAGTTCCTGTCTACAACGGTCTAATTAATATCTCTGATGGAAAAAAATTTCAATGGTGATGATGTCATTTCTAATGACCTTTTTTTGCCTCATTCATCTATAGATTTTGAAAGTTGTTTACATATTGTATTATGGATATCTTTTTGGATTCCTTAAAGTTGATGCATAGTTTTGACATTTTGGATTCTTCTTCATGTCACCCAATCAACATCACTGGATTCTGTTTTGATGCCCAATTTGATATTCATATTTTTAGACATATCTTCTTTGACTAAAGAGACTCCATGCCCAATGGACTATTTTCCTGAACTTTAAAATTTATTATAATCTAGCTTGTTTCCCTCCCCCTTTCTCTTCAAGCCTTGTTGATCCATTTACTACCCTCAAATTCAATGATCATTTCAGATGCCTAAGCTTTATTCTTTAGCAGTCAAGTACATATTTTAGGACAAACACCAGGCATTGTTGAAGATGAGTCCATTTGAAGCATTATATGGCAGAAAATGTAATATTCCAATGAATTGGGACAAGCCAGTGGACAGGCTAATTGTTGGACCAAAAATGCTTCAAGACATGGAACAATAGATAACCAAGATAAAATATAACTTGAAGGTATCTCAAGACCGACATAAGAGTTATGCAAATAAAAATAGAATGCATAGAGAGTTCCGAGATGGGGACAAAGTGTTCCTAAAAGTTAAAGGAAGAAAAATTTCATTGTGGTTGGGTAATTGCAAGAATTTGGTTGCAAGATTTTTTGGACCGTTTGATATCCTAAGAAGAATTGGATCAATATCTTATGAGCTATCTCTAGCTCCTATGGTTAATGTGCACACTTTTTTTCGTGTTTCATTATTAAAAAAGTATGTTTATGAGTCTAATCACATACTTGATTGGCCTGTGGTACAAGTGGAACCTGAAGGGGAAATGTAAGTATATATCCAGTTTGCATATTAGATAGAAGAGTCAAGACGCTCAGGAACGGGGTCATAGGACATGTAAAGTCCAATGGACCCATTACAATATTGAAGAAGTGGCCTAGGAAATGGAATATGTGATGCGGGAAGAATACCCGTATTTATTTTGAAATTTTGTAAATATGTAATGCAAATAAGTTTTGAAAAAAATTGTCATATGTTTTGGACAATGACACACCAAGAATGGTGTAGACTTTAAGGGGGATGGGAATGTAACACCCCTGGTTTGGAACCCCTAGTCTAATTATGCCAAGATGTGCCACAGCTTATGAATGCCTGCAAGGATGAACATATTGTATTTTATAAATATACATACTAAAAAACTCCATAACTGGTTGTGTTGAGGAAGTACGCTGAAAAGACCGGGGACTTGTGTATTCACTAGAGACAGTAATGGGGTTAGATGTCTTAGGTGGGAGACCATGTTATGACCCTGTTAAAAATTTAAGTCCTTAAAGTTTATCCTAATCCATAATCCCATTTAAATGGCTTTATATTATATTTTTAAAATCATAATTATTATTTAATTATGATTAAGTGGGATTTAATACATAAAACACATAATAGACTCATAATACATAAACATTGTAAAAATAATTATTTAATTATGATTAGTTAAGTGCATTGTTTGGCATGTAATTATTATTTAATTATGATCATTTGTCTTAATAAAATGGAAAAAAAATAACTTGAGGAATGTCTAAGTATGAAACTATATTTACCTTGTTCCATTTATAAAAACATACTGGGCAATTTCTATGGAAGTTCTTATTGCGAAGTTCATGTCTGTCACAATTCATTTTCCATCTCAGTTCATCTCCATCGCAGTTCATTCCCGTCACAATTCATCTTTGTTGTAGTTCAAATCTATTGTAGTTCATTTCTATCACAATTATTTTTGTGTCATAGTTATGTGTGTCACAGTGACCCTGTGTCACAATTACTTTGTACCTATGTCACAGCTATTTTTGTTTCACAGTTACCCTGTGTCACAGTATTTGTGTCATAGTTATTTTATGTCACAATGACCTAGTGTCACAATTATTTGTGTCACGGTTATTAGTGTCACAGTTATTTTGTGTCACGGTGACCTTGTGTCACAGTGACCCTGTGTCACAGTTATTTGTGTCATAGTTACTTTGTACCGTATGTCACAGTTATTTTTTTTCACAGTTAACCTATGTCACAGTATTTGTGTCATAGTTATTTTGTGTCACAGTGACCCTGTGTCACAGTTATTCTTGTGTCATATTATTTGTGTCACAGTTACCCTATGTCACAGTTATTAGTGTCATAGTTATTTTGTGTCACAGTGACCCTGTGTCACAGTTACCATGTGTCACAGTTATTAGTGTCACATTTATTTTGTGTCACAATGACCCCGTGTTACAGTTATTTGTGTCACAATTACCCTATGTGACAGTTATTTGTGTCACGGTTCCTAGTAAAGAAATAAATTGTTATACTTAAAATTACACTAAAACAAAATATGTTATGAATTTATGGTTTGGCTTGTTGTAATGTAAGTTGATCTATTACGTGGATCTACTATGTTTCCGCTGAAAATTTTATCTTATTATGTATTTGTTAACCATTATGTGTGTAACTTTTTATTTTTAAAAAAAATTGTATTTTAAATCCTATGTAATGTAGGGTGCATTACATCTAGCATTTCCTCAAAGATTTTCCAGGAGATTTAGATTTACCTTTAGATTTAAATATGCCCCCCAAAGACTTACTCTTATTTGTGTCTTGGGAATGACCTCTCATGAAAAAGGAATCTATGCTTTGACTTTCTATGGTTTTCAATCTCATTTCCCCTGACAACAAAGATGCCACTATATCCTCAAAATTTAATGTGGATTTAATAGCGCTACCAATTGCTACAATCAAATTATCCCAAGATACTAGAAAATAACATAACAAGGTAATACACTTATGTTCTTTCTCCAACTTAATACCGATAGAAACAATTTTACTTACCATAGTATTAAATACATTTAGATGATTCGTCACTAAGTCACTATTATCCATCATAAGACGATACAACTTCATTCAAAAAAAATTGTTTACCAAGGGATTTAATTGGTACAAACTCCCGAACTTATCCCACAGCTTGTTTACGTTGTCTTTTCCAGTAACATTTAACAACACCAAACTTGATAAGAAAATTTGAATCATACTTCTCACCTTTTTTCACATCTTTTCCTAGTCTTCCTTTGCCATAGACACATGTTGTGTACATGGATCCACATCAATCCACTATTATCGATCGACAAGAAGAACTTCCATCTTGAGATTCCATAGCTCAAAGTTCTGATTGTTAAATTTCTCAATCTTGACTCTAGAGCTACTTTCCATTCTCTTTCAACACATGAATAACCACTGCAAAGCTCCCATTGAACCTAGGTTTATCAAATACCCAAGATAAACTTTCTCTATATAATGATTTGAACACTTAGCAATGAAGGCATCCCCCTAAAGCCAATAATTGAGATTCAATGCAAAATATAACTTTTACACCTATGAAGTGAAACAATGCATACATATTCTGAAGAAAAGTTCATAAATTAAATAATGACACACACACAATACGTAAATATTCACCCTAGAAACCCTCAACTACGAAAAACAATACATCTTGTAAGTATTAACTTAACCATTCACAATACATCTTTTAAGTATTCTGTAGAATCCAAAACCCTAATATGTTAACCTAGATTAGATTACAACCCCAATCCATTGATCATGATTAAATTATATTTTTGGTCCAAAAACATGCTTAACAATATTATTATTATTATTATTATTGTATAAAAAATACTTTTAGAAACTTTAAAAAATTTATTTTTATTGATGGTGATGATGATTATAGTTATTAATGTCCACTGAGACCAAATTTGGTCTAACGGACCTCAAAAAGGAAAGGAGTCACTTGGTTTTCTTTGGAATTTTATTTCTATGCTCAAAATATTTAATGAAGCATTCATAAATTACCATAGTTATGATGAGTTAAATGGTTAGGAAGGTACTTAGGTTAGTAGGTGTGGGGGGAGTAATTTTTTACTCCAAGGGGAACAAACAGAGAGAGTTTGCTTGGGGTATCGGAAGAAAGACCAACAATGGAGCGGAATGGATTGGCCTCATCAAAGGGCTGGAGATTGCTTTAAACCTGGGAATTAAGAACTTGCTGGTTCTTGGGGATTCCCTTATTGTCATTAGAGAAGCCAGACGTATCATCGCCAGCAGGAAAGACCCCTCTTCAAAAATGCATCATCTCTTAATCAGCATTAGTAAAGACTTCCAAGAGATCACCTTTCTACATATTCTAAGAGGAATAAACGAGCAAGCTGATGGTATGGCTAACTTAGGAGTCAGGATCTCCTACGGCTTACTAAACTGCGACAATGTCATTCACGAAAATTCTTGGATTCCCTAGCCTATGGTTCCTCCATAGAGCTTGGTCTCTTCTTTTTTCTTTTTGGCCCCTTCATCTTTCTTTGGCTCACAACTATAGAAATTTAAAAATTCTTTTATTGGGAAATGCTCCAAGGAATTTTGATGGCCACCCCAATCCTCGAGGGATCCCCACACTTGCTCGCATTAATGCCATCCGGTCAGTATGCCAGTTGGCCAGCATGCAAGCTGGTGGCTTTGGTTTAAAACAGGGCAGGAGGCCACATCTCGGCATTCATTCCTTTGCTGCTTACAGTTGCTCAAATTTGCTGGTCGTTATAGTCTGTGTTTGCTTTGACGGTCACTATATTGGGAGATATATGGAACATCACATTGTTGGGAGCCCTCAGGGTGTGGGCGACGTGTTCATGAGGTGCAATAGGTGTTGCAAGCCTGTTAGAGGCCCTAATGGCGGTTGTAGTTGGGGTATCCAGTCGGTGGATGAAATGAGGGGAGACTCGATGGGTAAGGAGTCTAGTAACTTCTTTGGGCTTGGTCCCTGTCGAAGGCATGCAGGGGTTGGTAATTCTCATGGGCAGGCTGGGAAACATAGCATTACAAAGTTTGAAGTGGAATTCTTGGACCGTTTGTAGGAGCTAGAGCTGCAAGTTCAAATGATACGCAGTGAAAACTTGGAATATAAGAAGGTTCTGTCCCATCTCTACACACTGGCGTCTGCAACACATTTGAAGGTGAAATTTCAGAATAGTTCTGTGGCAAAGAAAATCGAGCACCTTGAAGATACCTTGGGGCTTTCCTATCCCCATGCACAAAGCTCGAAAGTCTAAGGCCACCAACAGCGAATTGGAGGACATTAGCAGGAAAATGGAAAAACTGAAAAAGTTTATGGCTCATGCTGGGAATTTCGTGGATCTTAGCTCTGAAAAGAATGTGGCAGCAGACTCTGCAGGCACTGTTAGGGACATGGGACTTCAATAGCAACTCGTCGGTTGGCCTCTCTTTTTGGTCATGTTATGTTTACATTACTGTTTTTAAGTTACATGTATAGAGTAGCTAAAACTCATAGAATAGGCCTCAGCTGCAAACTTGGCAATTCTCCAGAATGCTCCATCTCTCAAATTTTGTATAAGGCAACTCAGTAGTAACGGTTTACTTTTGAATTTTCCTTCTAGGACAGTTCGTTAGATGCTACAGTTTCCATAGAACAGAAAGATACCATGATAGCTATAAGCTTGAACAGGATGAACTTGGAGTGATGGATGCTTTCCTTTTATGGGAGCAATCTATTCTTTTTTTCTATGTAAGCCCCACTTTTTTATATAATCAAAGCTAATTAACAGTTTCTGTTAAAAAAAAATGGTTAGGAAGGTTAGTATTATCGCAAATGTTTTGAAATTGTACTCTAATGTGGGTGTATGCATGACATTCTATGAGAATGTAGTTTTCATGTTCAACCCTCTTTGTATCACAAAGATGACATATTATTTCATCCCACGACATTTTAGGAATTTTCCAGCAACCTATTTCACCATGGAGGTCATGAGAGTTTGTTCTTATTTTAGCAATGTTGATTTTCTTCTTTACGCTAGTTAAAATAAAGAGATACTTTTGATATTCTAGATTAGGGTTGATCACCTCCTTATAATATCTTAATTTTCTCTTATCCTCTAACTCTTTATTGCACTGCATATTTTCCTTAAATTTAGATAAATAATACTTTTAATATTATTGATATTATGCAAAGTGACCTCTTCCTCGAATCCCCAATGTTTTAACCAAGACTTGGCATCTTTATTCCAACCTCGCTTTTAAGCCCCAGGAGGTTTTGACAAGAGTACGAAGAAATCTTAGGAATCCTCTCGTCCCCCATGTTTTTTATCTTGCTCTTGTACATTAGATACCTAGTCATATCCCTACTCTCAGTAGGGGAGGGACTCACTTCTATGAGGAGGATATGATAGGATGTATTGTCTTTAATTTTGAGATTATGTATTATAAAGCACTTTTGGATTTGTTTTATCCTTCTCTAAGATTCTCTAAAGATGTTGCAACCCCAGACTTCACAACCATATAAAATAACAGGAGTGGCGAGAGTCTCAAAGATGAGTTTCTTCCTATCCCAAAGCCAAAGTTCTGCAGACTTGCAACTATTTTAAAGTCCATAAAAAGATTTCCATCCTCCATTAATCTTTTTCTCAATGATATAGTTCCAATTAAGTTTATGATGAAGATCATTTTTGAGATATTTATACGAAGTCACTTCCCCCAAGTTGTTGTCATACATGAAATTATCATAAGTGGTCTTTTGGGGTTTGAATATCATAACCGTTGTTTTGTCAGTGTTAACAATCATACCCATACTAGGGAAAAAAAAAATTGAAAATTTTTAGTTGCTTCTCGAGATCAGAATGACACATTTCCATAAGAACAATATCATTAGCATAGAGAAGAATGATGATGACTATACCAGCCAGGGTTGTGCCAATACAACCTGCCTCTTCCAAACAACCCTCTTGCCTATCAATGTAAATACCAAAAATGGTAGGGGATAGGGGACAACTTTTCTTGACACCTAGATATTACAATTAATTTATTCTGACTAGCCCTTAGAGTCATAAATATGACAATAACCTTTTCATACAACCTTATCATAATAACTCTCAACTCAAAAGGAACTTCTGACTCTTATAATCTCTTCCAAACATTACTTGTGGACACTATATCGAAAACTTTACTAAAATCAACAAAACACTAAAACAACCGTATATTTTAAAATAGGTGATATATACAAATTCCTATTATCAACTTTTAAATTTATACTATTGTGTTGATCTTATAATAATGCAACTTTTTCTCATTTAAAAACATAAGGATGAAGTTTAACAATAAGTAAGTTCTACTCAAAGATTTGCTTAAAGCTTAAGAAATATAAATAAAGTTCTTCATCATAGTCGTAATCTAACATAATTAAGAGTTTGATGGAGACACGAGTAAAGTTCTATCCTTGATTTTAAGGATTAAGAAATTGGTTAAAATTAAAATATAAATACAGTTTTACTATAATATCAATTTAATAAAAATGTGTTGAAACTTAAAAATAAATAAAAATATATTTTAATTTATAAAAATTGATTTATGCTGATATATTAGTATAGATCCAACGGATGTGAAGGATCAAATCTTGTATGTACAAATTACAATTAATATCCAACTTATTGTTTAATAATAATTTTAAAGTACATAATCCATTATAATTATCCACCCATCAATTATTTCAGTTCTGAATCATGTTGTAAATATTGTAAATGTTGTAAATGCTACACATAATTCATGCAAATAAGCAAAAATTTCATTAATTAATTAATTAATTATAAAGTAAAATAGTTATTTACCCATATTTAATGGTTTAAGTGCCAACTATTTCATGTTGTAAATTATAACACATAAATCCTACAAAGGTTGCATTCATTAATTTATTATGAAGTAAAATGCTTGAAATTTACCAAATTATTAATTAATTTTCAATTATCACAAAACTAATATCTAACTTATTGTTCTATTATTAACTTAATAATACATAATCCAATATATTCAACCACATGCCAACTATTCCAATTATAAGCAAAAAATTGTATTCATTAATTAATTATGAAGTAAAATAGTTATTCTTAATATGTATGTAGTGATTCTGTTATGAATGTATGTATCTTGTAGTGATTTAGTTGTCTTGTGATTATATATAAAAAGATTTATTTAAAATGTGAGAATGCTTGAATGGAAATTGAAATTCATTGTCTATTTATGTAAATGTATTTTACAATGTAGCAAATCTAAATTAGAGCCGACACACCTCTTCTAGACCCAATAAATAAAATTATATTATAATTTGTAAAAAATAAGAAATAAGAATTTTGTTTAGTTATTCACAATCTAGAATTCAAATATAAGTAAAGTTATATCATGATTTATGAAATTGATTTAGGTTTAGATTTAAGTAAAGTTATACCTTAATTTATACAAATTAAGAATTTTGGTTTAAATATTCTTAATCATTGATTATGAAATAACATTTTTAAATGTTTCATTTAATTATAATATTTAATTGAATATGTAATATCCTAGTTTGATCATTGGAATATATATTGAATTAATGTATGCAAATGGTATAAATATTATGTTGATAAATAATATAAATTATCCAAGATGGTTGTGTAAGGTACACCAAAGAGATTATGATTCCACTAGAGGTAAAGAGGAAAGATGGAATATAGGGAATTGAAACCTTGATTGCCAAGTGTCAGTCCTTGAATGAGCCAATTACTTCCTTTTACTGCATTCACCCAATCATTTAATTTATGTGTGATATTGGTGGGATAACTCCCTTCATGTAGTTGAGGAAGCATGGGGATGAAGGTGCTTCTAGGATAGTTGTAGAAGTCCCTTTCCCCATGACTAGAAGTTATGTTAGGGGATCTTGTTGCTTTCCCCTCTATCCTACCTTAGGGTTAAGGTCATCGAGTTTACCTTCATGCATGCACATTCACAGACCCTATTACTCATGTATTTGCTCTCCCAAACTCTCTCAAGACTTACGCTCCCCATGGAGATGTCGTCCCTCACAAACATAGACTCACCCTTGTTACACTCGAACCACTTGACACAGACTTACACTCCTCGATACGTGTTCACATGTGGACTCGCAAGATTTGTTTATGTGGAGACCTTTGCTTGGTTCACCCTCATGCCCAGGTCGTTACACTACATAGACACCCATTGACTTACCTTCGCACATCGAACACTCCTACCTTCCTGTGTTGTCAGAGACTTGTCCCAACACGAAACTGCTCACTACCTGGTAATGCTAATCTATAGACTGTAGAGAGAGAGGGAGATGGATGTAAGTGAGCCCTAAGGCCGGAGACTGACCCCTTGATTTATGTTATTCATAGCTACTTGAGAAGCCATGAGTGAAAGCTATAGGTATATATCCAATAGTAAAAACCCGGTTGGACTCTTTTTGTGCACACACTGAAAGCACTTGGCAAGATGGATTTCCTAAGGGACCCAGATTGGTGAAGGGGATGCCTGAACCTATAAGGTTTTGTGTGGGGTAGGTATTGTGGAGAGCTCTGTATGAGCATTTGGCTAAGCATTGAGAGCATGATGGGTTTTGGGCTGAGATATAGAATCCTTTAGGTGTTTATTTTTCCCTTGTGGACTCAAAGCCTCACCCGGGGGTGGACTCTCAGCAAAAATAGAATATACTGGAGAGAGTACCTATGGTTGGGTGAAAAATTGCACTTACAAAACAAGTTGCTTGGATCTTCATTTAAGATAAGTATTTCCGTGTATTGATTTGTTTGTGAAATGTTGTTATGATCATGTCTATGAATATTATGTTGGTAAATACATGTCTTGTGTATGTGGAAAGAGCTTAATTTCCAATGTGTATGTTTTATTTTTAATGATTAATATGAATTTGAATATGACATTTGGGCAAGTGGACAAGAACATTATAAAATTTTAAAAAATTCAATCAAAATTATGAATCTACATGATGGTCAAACAATAATAATAATAATAAAATATTTAAACAGCTATTAAAAAAAGGAAAAAGAAAAGAGAAAAGAAGATTATAGTTAAAAGAAAAGAAGAACAAAAGAAAAGAAAATAATGATGAAAAGAAAAGGAAGAGAATAGAATATTACGGTAAAACAACCCTTACAAAATATGATTGTCTCCCCACTAATTTTAAAAGTTTTATTCCTAAATTAAAAAAAAAAATTCAAAATCAAATTTCTAAATTTCTATTATAAAATTAAGAAAAATAAAATAAAAATAAAAAATGATTATGAAAAATGTTAGAAATGAAATGATTATGTAAGATGCACTGGACGTAAACCTCACAGCCCACGGGGACATAAATTTAATAGCAGAGAGTGGTGTGTGATAACTGGCATTTAAATCGCTGCTGGTGACTGAAAAATTTCAGGTAAGGTATAGTTTTATTTTTTTTGGTTATTTTTTTGGAATTTTGATGATTTAGGTTGTTTTAAAATGGATCAAAACCTCAAGATATAGTTCCATCGCATAGTTCAACAGTAAATGAGGTGGAACTACGATTCCACCAATTTTTATAACCGGATGCCAAAAAAGAGGAGCGATTTGAATGCCAGTTATCCCACGCCGCAGAGAGACAGTGTAAGGCCAAATGGACCAAAGAGAGATTATTCTCTTTCACTGGGGTTTGAGTAGTGTCAATCTTTTCCACAAATTCTGCACTGTGTACTGATTTAAAATAAAGTGGTGAACTTATTCAGATGTAATCACGCGCTTGTGGGTTCTACTTGGTTTAACTCGGAAGAAAAGAATAATTATGAATCGTGTTTGGAGAGCTCCCTTCCAATTAATTGCGATCTCTTGATATATAATAATTAGCAAACAATGTCAAAATACAGCAAGTTAGTGCTGATCTAGTAGACGTTCAAAGAACTAGACCTCTGGTGCTATAGAGAAGATTATATTATGGCTGATCGTCTAATGTATCGGCCGAGGGAGTGGGTTGTACAAATCAACGAGCTGATGCTTGACAATCGTAATTCTCGAGCAAATGCGGATGTTATTCTGCGCGTGCCGACACCTCTGTTTGGAATGAAACCAGAGGCTTATGTTCCTCAGATAGTCTGCTTGGGTCCTTACCACAATATAGACTCTTCTTCTGTGGGAACTAAGATTTCAACCGCGGAGGCGTACAAGGCTAAGTCCGCGGCCTTCCTCTCGCAGAAACTGCGCGGTCGTAGAAGCAGCTTCGACAAAATAGTTGAAATGATGCAGGAACAGATGCTGCCTGAGATTTCACGATTCTATGACTGTCCTCTAAAAGAAGGCGAGTATTCTAAGAACTTCGCTCTCGCTATGACCTTAGATTCATTCTTTCTCTTACTTTTCTTGCTTGAAATCCCGGAAGTCCCTGATCCGACAAAACACGCGGCGGGTGGTCAAAGTCGTGGCATTCCCAGCTTAGACTATGAGATGATCAGTTATTTTAGGATATATGAGTCATCTATAGCTGACGATATTATGAAGCTGGAGAATCAGATTCCGCTGTCTGTATTGAGAAGAGTTTTTAACAAAGTGAAAGAAGCTTTAATATCTGATGTTGTACGCGGCAGCCTTGAAGACTTCAATCAACTGTTGTTGCGGAGGGTACTGCACACCAATTCAATGACTCCTTTCTGGATACCGGCCGACACAGCTGCTATTGGCGATGCAATTGCAAGGGAGCCGCATTATCTGGGTTGCTTGCACTCATTCGTTTCGCAATTCCTGCATATACAATTTGGTGGAGTGGAGCAGCAGGCAGAGCCCACGTTATGGCAGAAGTTTAACGACATTCTCGAAAGACTTACATTGCGAGTCTGTCATTTTCTCCCTGCTCTTGCAGCTGGTGAACGCCAGTTTCTAAAGGGAATCAATGCGGGGCAGTTGGCAAACGATGGGATTAAATTCAAATCGTTCACCAAGCTGTCCGATAAGATCCGGTTGGAGAAATATTCCGGCACGCTCTACCTTCCGCGGATCATTGTAACGGAGACGGGCACTGAAGTGTGGTTGAGGAACATGGTCGCGTTGGAGTTCAACGATACCACGCGTTCCAAGTCCGTGACGCGCTACGTAGGGCTCATGGGCTGCCTCATCACCTCACCTGATGACGTTCGGCTGCTGATGGATCGAGAGGTCATTTGGCGAGGAAGCTTAGCGTTGAGTGATGAGAGCACAGTCAAGATGTGGAACGACGTGCGGCAGCCCTTCAATAGTACATCCTTCCTCAAAATTCCAGATGAGCTCTCCCAGGCATTCCACGAAGTGCTTATCAAAAAGTATTACAAGGGCAAAATCAGAAGGACGTTTTGGGCAATTTTTTACTATGTGCGGAGCTGGAAGTTTATGGCTCCACTGGGTGTGTTTTTGGGTCTCTCCTTGACTGCTATACAGACCTACTGTACCATGTACAATTGTTCTTTCGGTCACAAGTCTAAACATAATTAGCTTGGTTGGCAACTCACTCAGACATATAGTCCTGCATTTTGCACGCCACTCCATGGACATGATTGAAACCTTTCATCTTCTATATACTTATAATATCCGCATCGTACTTAGATGGTTTGTATTTGTTTACAGATGTGCTGAATTAAACCAAATGATTATTTGATTTTCACGGTCTTTTGGATTCTTCCATGAAAAAAAATATCCACTATAGGAAATTTGTACAAAAAATTCGATGTATTTTTTTTTGAGAAAAATTCAATTAAAATTGCTAGAATGATCATTTTGTGTTACTGTGCCTGGTGTCTGTGGAAGGTTCGTAATAATGCTATTTTCAGATGTGGTATAAATCTCATTCTAAAATTCAGACTGTGTTATTCAGACTGTGTTATGGCACAAACACAAGAGCTGAATTATTAGGTCTGAATTATTAAGTTTGTGGGGTATATTGTGAGGTATATTGAAGGTAGCTCTCCTGTGTGGTTTGGATGCTATTTCTATTTATGGGGACTCTCAAGTTGTTATCAACTGGGCAAATAAGCGTGTAAATTTCAGAAATATTGCTCTCCACCATTGGTGTCACTGGATTACTTCTCTTCTTAACAAGTTCAATTCCATTTCCATCGAGCATACATTCCTTGCAATGACTTAGCAAATGCTTTGTCAAAATCAGATATCAAAATCAGATATCGATGGAGATCCTGGCTCACTCTTTTGGGAAGAGTGGGAGGAAGATCTTCTTGTTTCCTCAGGTTCTTATCCATCCTTTTTTCCTGAATCAATCGAATGATGGGATGTTGTTCTAGTATAACAAGAGTTGTAGAATGTTTGCAAAAAGTTTTTGGGTTCACTAAAGAACTTGGGAGGTTTATGATAGTTTTATGTTTTCCCTACAAAAAAGTCAATTTGTCTTCGGATAGAATTGATTGGATAGGGAAAATAATGCTATGATGTTTTGTAAATTTTAATATGTCCATACATTGGACTAATGATTTGTACTTTTTAATTTCGATGAAATTGTCTTTGGAAATTCTATGAACTTTTTTTGTTTTCATGACTCATGGACGAGTCTCGCTGAACCATGTCTCAATGTGGAAAAAATCGCCTGCACTCCAGTCTTTAGCATCGATGTAAGTGGAAGTTTTTGAAAAATGGAAACCAATCAACTACTCACCTGCAATAAATGCTGGCTATAAAGGGAGTTTCATGGAGTCGTTGGACATGAAACATTAAGAGACTCCTGGAGCTAGATTGTATTGAGAAGGGTGGTGGAATCATAAGTCATTCAATAACGCCATGACCCATAAGTACATTGGGAAAATGGAGGTATATGTTTTGTTTTGTCTTTTAATTTCCACTTTTGAAATGCATGAATTAATAAAATATGTGCTTCATCAAAAAAGAACAAATAATGTTCCAAAACTCATTATGGAAGCTTATGGATTATATGGTAATATGGGTCATAAAGAAGTGAGTTGATTGTAATGGAAGTAAATGGAATTAAACCGTGTTCATTTAAAAGTGTTGGACTATATGGTAATATGTGTCATAAAGAAGTGAGTTGATTGTAATGGAAGTAAATGGAATTAAACAGTATTCATTTAGAAAAGTGATGGTGTTTGGTGAAAATTAAGGGATTATATGTTCAAGCTATTTGATGTTACGGTAAACTAAAATGTTTAAATTAAGGTGTATGATCGGTGGTTCTCAACATTTTATGTTTGGATTTTACATTTGTAAATAAAATGTGACAATGAATACATTCGCTTAAAAGGTCATACATAACATTGGTGCATAAATTTAGTTTTCCAAACCAATGTCATAGGTTGCGTTCAAAGTGTGCACAATTCAATAAACAACATTGTAGATTGAAAAGTCATGACAATCAAATAATCCAATTGCAAAATCTAAATGATGGACATGGTAGTGATCCTAGATTATGTAATGGAAAAAAGAGAAAAGTATTTGGTCTACATGAGGTGAATGTAATTGGGCAATTGTTGTAAGACATGTTTATTAAATGCATGTATACCCCGTTGGTTGGTCTAGGTTGTAGTGCCTAGTTATAGGTAGGTTGTTTTCCTCAAGTTATTTGTAAGCCCTTTTATTCAGTTAGGCAATAAAGTTGTAGCGCAATGGCGCATGTAATCACATGATGTGATTTTCTCTCATAGTGGAGAGGATGTGGTATAAAGTTGTGGAATTAACCACTTGGGTAGGTATGAGGATGGTAGGCATACACATATGCTAGTTTGATGCTAAATTGGAGAAAAGCATGAATTTCTGATTGAAGGAGGAAGAGTGAGTGAATTTCACAATGTTCAAATATTGGGACCAAGTTATGATTAAGGGGGATTCTAACATGCTGATGTGCCATGTAGGTGAAAAAAATTCCTTTATAAATGGAGGGTAAATTTTTTGGAAACCTTTGATTCTGATAGATGGATTTCTTTTTATGTGGACATCAACAATGAGTTTGTGTAGGTATAAAAATGATGGAATGGAAAGGTTGAGGATGAATCCTAATAATGAAGAAATCCTAACACAATGACGATAAGGAATGCAGACCAAAATGAAAATCCAATAGACAATTGAAGATGAAGATATAACTAAGCTGGAGACAAAGCTGAAAATAAAACCTAGAGAAAGACTAAGATAAAAATGACCAACAACAACAACAAATAAACACACAGTTAAAATTATCACCCTAATTAAGGAAAAGTGTCACTCATAATATTTATGACGATGTTGGAAAAAGAGAAATCTAGAAGGAAATATTGAATAGCATACTTGGAGTAGGTAGGTATTGGGCTCTCGGTGGAGAATGTAGGCAAGCAAGAAAAATGTGGATATCAATTCGTCTAAATAGAGTCTTTTGTTATGTAATTTAATTTTTGAGTTTTTGTGTTTGTCTCTCTCACTTGGTGTTTTATCAAATATAAATAAATTTATGTCAAAATTTTAAGTTGAAATTTAAATATAAGTTAAAATAGATCATAATTTAATTGGAAATTTGGTTTAATTTTAGAGATAAGTTATATCATAATTTATAAAAATTAAGAGTTTGGTTGAGACATAAATAAAGTTATACACGATAATTTTAATTTAATATATATTAAATGTCCAACAATATTTTTAAAAGTTATAATCATTTAAATGGTAAAAAAATCATTCAAAATTATGAAATTGTTGAACTGACATCATTATTTAATGTTTCAGTCACATTAAGTCACATTTAGAATAATATTTTTAAAAGTTATAATCATTTAAATGGTGAAAAAATCATTCAAAATTATGAAATTGTTGAACTGACATCATTATTTAATGTTTCAGTCACATTTAGAATAAAGTTTATAGTAGTTAGAGAGATAGTGTAGGACCGGAATTCTTTATTTAGGGGAAAAATTATTCTCTTTTATTATGGCCTTGTCATTGAATCTAACCTTTAGTGCAAAGAAGTGTCCAAATTCTATACAGAGCTATAGTATGGCTAGTTCTGTTAAATAAACTTTTCCATACAACAAGTAGGAACAATTTATGCAATGTGTACTGATTTAGAATAAAGTTGGGGAACTTATTCATATGCACATCATGTGCCGGTGGGTTCTTCTTGGTTTAACTCAAAAGAAAAGAATAATGAATCATATTTGGAGAGCTCCTTTCCAATAACAATCTCTTCACATATATTGTATATAACATGTGAAGGGAATAAATAGTAAATGATTTGAAAATACATCAAGTGTTGCTTATCTCTGTGTTACAGAGAAGAATATAGTATATTAGATATATATTTGCTCAAAGCGATTTAAATGCACGGGGGCTTCATTCAATAAACCGCTATCATAGCACGTTCGTTTGTGGCATATGAAACAATACCCCTAATTTCACTAAATATTGGAAAATACCTTCTAAAATTATTTTTTTTAACCACCCCCTCCCAATATGCCTTCCCAATTTAAAAAACCTCTATTTTCACTAGATATTGTATGTATCAATTTTTTCGTTAACATTTTTTATACCCCTTTATATTTCTACCTAGTATATTGATATGATACCCCACATGCATTCTACAATGCACCTTGCTTTTTTCGATGTATATTGTGAATGCACATTACTTCACCCACAATACAATTACTCAACCACATATCATTATGATTTGCAACATCTAATGGTCTAATGAAGAGATAAGAGATCACTTATTGTATGTCACTAGAGTTAATGCACATAGTACAACATTTAGATTGCATGTTGCAGTTCCCCAATCGCTGACTAAGCCTGTTGTGGGCTAGGTATCCAAGCCCCCATGGCCTGTAACAAGCTCTAGGAGGCTGATTAAACCTCCCAAGGCCTGTAATAGGCACAAGTGGTTGGGTAGTCAAGCCCCCAAGGCCTATCGAGGGCCTATAACAGGCCCTAGAGGCTTAAAGCCTCCCAAGGCTATTAGTAACAATTGGTTGAGTGCTATTGGTAACAATTGGTTGTCAATGACCACTGTCTCTCGACTATGATCAATTGGAAACCCACTTCATCACGAAACCCCTAGCCTCAAGCATGCCTCAAGACGCGATTTCCTTGCGTAATGGTAAGCCCGAGCCTTGCCTAAACCCAATTTCTCATCCGACCATGATCCCACCATCTCCATTTGGCGGATATTTTTCATCCCGCCCATAGAAAAAAGACCCCAAAGTATTTTTATATTGTTACATTAAATAAAAAAACCCTTCGCCCCTTAATATATAAGCAATATAATTTTTAGGTTTTCATGAATATTTAATACCGCAATATGAATGAATGTGATATTATATTGCCTTCTAGTGAAGCCCCCGTGCTTAAATGCTAGATAGAGAAGATGGCCGAAGTTACTCAGAGAGTACGATTTCGACATTACTTATGTGAAGGGAACCTTAAACAGAGTAGTTGATGCACTCAGTCGGAGACCTAGGATATTCTCGGTTATACCAATGAAAACCAACGTAAGAGAGAAGATTCTAGCACTACAACAGGATGACACATGATATAATGAAGTAAAAACAGAATTGGAGACTGAGAAAATGAGGATTCCAAAGTATGAAGGGTTCTCCTTGGACACGGATGGGTTACTAAGGTATAACAACCATATCTATGTACTAGAAAATGAAGAAATTCAGAATTTGATTTTGACAGAAGCCCATAGGGCAGTTTATAGAGCTCATCCCAGAGTAAAGAAAATGTATGAAGATATGAAACCCTTATTCTTTTGGAAAGGAATGAAGAAGGATGTGGTAAGTATCGTAGCAAAGTGCATGGAATGCCAGTTGGTGAAAGCAGAACACTGACACCCCACCAGATTACTTCAACCGCATGTGATTCCTGAATCTAAGAGGGAAGTCATCTCGATGGACTTCATAGTTGTTCTACCTTTGACCAACAAAATACATGACACAATTTTTGTATTAGTCGACACTCTTACCAAGAGTGCCCACTTCCTACCAATCAAGAACACATATCAAGCCCCTAAAATCGATAAAGTTTTCATGAATAAAGTTGTAATATTGCACGGAATACCGAAAAATATTATTTCTGATAGAGGTTCGGTATTTACCAGAAGGTTTTGGACAAGCTTCCAAGAAGCCCTAAGTACTCAACTCAACTTTAGTACTGCCTATCACCCAGAGACAGATGGACAAACCAAAAGGGTGAACCAAGTGTTGGAGGACATGGTAAGGATGTACATAATGGATCAACAGAAAAGGTGGGAATAATACCTACCTTTAGTGGAATTTGCTTACAACAACAGGTATCAAATTTCAATTCAAATGGAACCTTTCTTCTCTACAAACGACCTTGTAGAACTCTCATAAGTTGGGATAGATTGGAAGATAGGGCATTGTTAGGCCCATAAGTGATACAGGAAATGGAAGATCAGATGGTGACCATTCGTGCTCGACTGAAGGAAGCACAAGATCGGCAGAAGAGCTATGCGGATGCGCATAGAACGGATCAAAGTTATGAGACTGGAGATAAGGTATTTCTACGAGTCACTAATACAAAATGAGATATAAGTGACTAGGCGACTAAAAAATTTAGTCACCATTTTTTTTTCAAGGGATAAACGACTAAAATTGAGCAATTTTATTTAAGCTAACTAAAAAAGACTAAGATAAATGACTGATTTAGTCACGGGGTTAAAATATATGACTAGACAACAAGTGACTAAAATAAAAATGACTAACATAAATGACTAATTTAGTCACGGGAATATAAATATGACTAGATAACAACGATTAATGTGAATTAGTCATTTTTAGTTGTGTTACACTTACAATGGAAAATTACAATTTTGATAATGAATTTGTACAATATTTTACTAAATTTTAACAATGCAGATGGATTTAGAGATCTTACTATGGGGGTCATGGTCAATGTGTGTGATCCCAAACCACCATATTGGCCCTCCATAGGGGATATTTGGCCTGGAAGTGGGATGTGGTGCTCATTTTGAAGTTTAGAACACTAGATATGGTTTCTAATACCACAAGAAAATGATCTAAAATTCTAGTGTGCTCAACCCAAGTCTTGTAATTGACATTGTCCAAGAATTCTAGAAATTGACTTGGCACTTTCATATGTATGAGGCGGATTTACCCAAACCAGTGTGGCCTTAATGAATTCACTATGAGTGTGGCCTTGAAGAATTCAAAATAAGCACCTTCTCAATAAACTATGTTAGCCACATGAAGAATATGAATGCAACCAATCCTCTTTTAAATACATAAGTTTGTAGTTCAGAACATTGATGCAAGCCAACAAAATACCTTCTTAGCCTATTTTTTTTATTCATTGCTGAGAAAAAGACATACAATCCTCAATGCTAAAAAGCAGAGCAAAAATCATATAGATCCTTCTTAGCCTATTTATAAACAAAAGAGATCAATACTTAGGATAAATAAGAAAATTTGGTTAATAATCAACTACTCATATATGCTTCAATGTCCCTTACAACATTTCCTTTTATCGAGCACTGATAATTATACACAATTTTGAAATTTCGACCATTTGATGGGTAGATGGGATGTGAATTTCTAGGCCTGGTCATGGCATTTCATAGTCCTCATAGGAATCCAACACCCATTGTTAATAATGTTTCGAAGTACTTTTAGACTTAGGCTCCCAAGAAAAATTAATGGTTCTTATATTTTGTGATACAAGGACCTCCTTGAAGGCATTATGCCCTGATGTGAAAAGTCCACATTTTAGAACTTGGAGTAGTCAGGTTTTATAACTTGGAGCTAACATTATCATGGTGGTGTGGCAACATGTGAGATTACTACACGATCCTTAAGTAATTCTCCCTTGTTCCTTGATCCATGTGAATTACCCTTGCCTTTCATCGTTGACCAAACGTGATGTATGGTTTGCTTTGATTTGATATTTATATCCATGGGGTTTCTTAGAACCACGCAAAGCATACATTTATATACTGTCACATCCAGTTCAATGTGATTATCGTGTCCATATCTTATTTTTCCATTTTTACTTTCGTAATATTATCCCTTCGATAGATCCTTCAAGTTGCATCATGTGCGTCATCATAGTGTGGTTGAGTTGAGTCTTGGATATTTGTCGTCTTTCCATCTAAGCATCATCATGTCGCAAAGGTGGTTTCATTGTTTTCAGTTCATCGTAGTGATTGCATTCATATTTTGTTTGAACAAAACCATCATCCTTTGACCCTCTCGACAGTCTATTAAAGTTTCAGCAAGTTCATGTATTTTGCGTCATGTTAGCTAAAAATTGTCAATTTCACAACCTCCATTAATTCTCCATATGCATCCATTCATCATGGTTCTCCTCACACTTGAGTTTAGAAAGTTCTAAAGTACCTCGAGTCCCTCCTCCGCGAAAAATCGCCAATATCCTCCATTTTGAAAAGAAGAAAAAAAAATCCTCCATGTTTGTAATATATATATATCATTCCTCCTCTGTGTATATTATATATAAGTTAATACATAGTTTATTGTTTAATAACATATACAAGTTAATATATAACATTATAGTATATTTATAATATACTATGTAATATTAATATAATATAATATGTGTATATTATATATAAGTTAATACATAGTTTATAGTTTAATAATATATACAAGTTAATATATAACATTATAGTATATTTATAATATACTATGTAATATTAATATAATATAATATAGTTCTTATATGTACGATATTAATATTAATAAATTTAAAAAAAACAAAAATATAAAAGTAAAAAGAAAGAAAATAAATAAAATAAGCATAAAATAGGGAAAAAAAGATAGGGAAAATGAATAAATTTAAAAAAGAATTTGAGAGGAGAAAAGGGAAAATAAATAAAATAAGCATAAAATAGGGAAAAAAGAGAGGGAAAATGAATAAACTTAAGAAAGAATTTGAGAGGAGAAAAGGGAAAATAAACGAAAAGAATTCATTAATCTAAATAGCGTTTTCAATCAAAAGAAGCATGGCATTAGAGATGGGAAGAGGTCCCTCAATTGGATGGCCATCAGAGGCTGCACAGGTATGTTCATTCTGATATCATTTGATATTTATTTTCAACCTTCTTTTTCATGTCGACAGAATTTACAAAATCTATCAAATATTGGGGCTTCCCTGCATTATAAAGCAGGCAAGCCTTTCCATGCATGAAATATTGGGGCTTCTATTCTTTATACAGTAGGATTTTAAAGATGATGATGCAGCGACCCTGGCGTTGGACCACCCACATCAACAATAATGAATGGCGATGTAGCAATAGGTGCCCATGCAGATGCTGCAGTAACCATTACATGGTCATGAACATCAGTTTGTCGATGAGATTAAGATGCCCCGGGTCGGATATTTGTAGTATTGGATGACTTGCATAACCACTTTTCTAACAACGGCCAGGTATAAAAAACAAGGACGCATGCACGCACATTGTATATCCATAGTGGCCTTGTTTATTCATGCTTAATGTTGGTTTCAATCCTCTAAAACAACAATGACTAGTTTTTAAAACCGCTGTTGTGAAGATTGCAAAATAAGGTTTTTAAAAATACCACAAGTTAAATATTGTTTTGTTGTTTTTTTTCTGTGATTTGGTACCCTATCAGATTGAACACTATGTCTATATAAGCTAGCAGATTACATGTACAAGTTCGATTCCTGGTATGATCATGAATTAAGAACTTCCTGGATGGATATTGACAAAAGGTAGTGTATGGTCAAAAAGTGTAGTTTCTTATTGTCTATATTCAATGTCAAGCAATATTGACTTTGATGTTAGTTGAAGTTCTTAGTCTTCTTTGACAAAATAGATTTCTGATAAATCTTTTTGTTTGTATTTGTTGACAAGCATGAGTGGCAAAGAAAACATGGGAGTATGCCAGATACTGGAAAAAAGAGAGTTAATTATGCATGTTGTTCTGTCATTTCTCCTGATCCTTACTTAGCAATAAATGAGATTGGAATACCACCATATTTTGCAGTGTGGTTGACATATCTTGAGGTCTCTGAACTTCCTGTTAAGGTCTTTAGTAGGATTATATATTTCTTCAATTAATGGTAGACACTTATTTTGATCGAGCAATTTTGGTTTGTGCATGTTCATGAAGCTATTTCTTTGTGGTGTTCATTTTTGTTTTTGTCATATTATCACATAACATAGTAGGGCTGCAGAAATTTAAAAAACCTAGCTTCTTCTACAAACTGGCTACATGGTGATACTTTTATTTTGGGAAAAGAATTGTGGTAAATAACATAATTTTTGATATACTAAAGAACATAATTTTTTATATACTAAAGATAAAGGTGAATATTAAATACATTGTGATAGGACTCGGGATTTGCAACTGTGATGCAGTTGCTAGACATTTTTCCTCTTTTACCAATGTCATTCAATAATCATGCTGGAGAATATAATCAAACATTTATCAATTTCGGTGTAGTCGTAGCGGGATGTCTTAGATTTGTTGTTTGTTGTAATTTTCCGACTGTAGAAGTGTTTGACTGTGGATAATGTAACCATAATGGTGTCTTTTGAATTGAGATATGAGCATGTAAGTTTGGAATTTTAAGACAGTAGATTATATAGCTTTTTCGAATTAGTATTCTTTGATTTTGTATTTTATGTACAGAAAGTGACTCATTGGAATGTTGAAAAACTAAGGCAATCTGTGTGAAATGGTCCAAATGTTTATCCTGGAGAAACACATTTCTGGGATGAACAAGGAATATTCCATGTATCCAGTGTTTTGCAATACCAACACAATTCTATTGCTAAGAAATTACTTTCTACACCTGGAACAACTTCATTTGGTGGGTCTGAACAGAACATAGATTCTGCAAAAATTGAAGGAACGACAGTTTATCATCATCTTCAAGATGGAGATATACTTCTTGTTAATCGTCAGGTGAGGAAGGTCATGATTGAATTTCTTCATAGTAATGTGTTATGACTCGGACACTACTCTATGTTGTTAACTTTGTGCTATATGTTTATTGCTTCATTAGAAGCCCCTTTATGCATTCTCAGATAAGAATATAATAATATATGCATTTTCTTTTTTCATTTTCAAACTTTCAAAGAACTTTTTTGGAAATGCCTTCTATACCATTTTAGAAACTGTGTTTTCAACATTTATGGTGAGTATTCATTATTTTTTTCCAGCTGCACAGTGTAGAAGAGCGTAATGAAATAATATGAGAAATTTTTGAGCATGTGAAGTCTTGTGTTTAAGAGAAGACTACGTTGTTTTGAGAGTAGTAGTGATATTTTATTGAATGTTTCTTGAATATTTTCCGTCTTATCTACATGTATGATTTTTTTCAAACCAAAATAGTTGCATAAAATCCCTTGAGGGGTGCGCCCTTCTAATTGGCCCAGAATCCCTTGAAGTTGAGCCTATCCTACTAAAAACATATGTTTTTTTGAATGGCAGGCAATGTTGACTGCTTTAAATGCCCAGAATGTGGTGATGATTAAATTATGCAGGAGCAAAACACAATGAAGAATCATTTACTGGCCCAAGTGAAGTGTTGTAGGAATTGGTTCTATAATTTGTGAGTAAGCTGAGTGAACTTCCATGGTTTTGTCAATAGCGTTATTTTCTTACCTTAATGTGATTTTTTACTTAAAAAAAAGAACATTCAGTGGTCAATGTTAAATCCCATAGAAATAGACTATTTAGTAAATGTGTTTTATTGCAGTTGGAATCACTATTTTAAATGAAAGGAAAGTAGTAACAATACAGTGTGAATAAGCCTGAATTATTTCGAAGTGTATAGAGAACAAAAACCTCGGAAGCAATCTTGAAGTAAAAGTATTTGCAAAGTTGGTATATCATCCTGACTGCTAGTGCTGGTGTGGTTGCTTATATGCCTGTCTGGTGATTAAAATGGAGGTTGGTTGTATTCAGGGCTGTACTATTGAAGGGCTGCTGATGGATCGAGAGGTCATTTGTCGAGGAAGCTTAGCGTTGAGTGATGAGAGCACAGTCAAGATGTGGAACGACGTGCGGCAGCCCTTCAATAGTACATCCTTCCTCAGAATTCCAGATGAGCTCTCCCAGGCATTCCAGGAAGTGCTTACCAAAAAGTATTACAAGGGCAAAATCAGAAGGACGTTTTGGGCAATTTTTTACTATGTGCGGAGCTGGAATCTTATGGCTCCATTGGGTGTGTTTTTTGGGTCTCTCCTTGACTGCTATACAGACCTACTGTACCGTGTACAATTGTTCTTTCGGTCACAAGTCTAAACATAATTAGCTTGGTTGGCAACTCACTCAGACATATAGTCCTGCATTTTGCACGCCACTCCATGGACATGATTGAAACCTTTCATCTTCTATGTATTTATAATATCCGCATCGTACTTACGTATGGTTTGTATTTGTTTACAGATGTGCTGAATTAAACCAAATGATTCTTTGATTTTCACGGTCTTTTTGGATTCTTCCATGAAAAAAAATATCCACTATAGAAAATTTGTACCAAAAATTCGATGTATTTTTTCTGAGAAAAATTCAATTAAAATTGCTAAAATGATAATTTTGTGTTACTGTACCTGGTGTCTCTGTGGAAGGTTCGTAATAATGCTATTTTCCAGGATGGTAATCCTTCACTAAAATAGACTTTGATAAGTTTTGGGGGCCTCTTTATTCCTATTCAAGAAGTTCTTCACAGGTTCACAAAAACAGAAGATGTATTTCACTTAATTTGGATGAATTAGACAAGAATGTGGGGTTCTTTGATGAAGTTGCTATTTCTCAAAAATGTGAAGCAGGATTCTTTCTCAGATGTGGTATAAATCTCATTCTAAAATTCAGACTGTGTTATGGCACAAACACAAAAGCTGAATTATTAGGTCTGTGAATTATTAAGTCTGTAGCGTATATTGAAGGTAGCTCTCCTGTGTGGTTTGGATGCTATTTCTATTTATGGGGACTCTCAAGTTGTCATCAACTGGGCAAATAAGCGTGTAAATTTCAGAAATATTGTTCTCCACCATTGGTGTCACAGGATTACTTCTCTTCTTAACAGGTTCAATTCCATTTCCATCGAGCATACATTCGGTGCAATGACTTAGCAAATGCTTTGTCAAAATCAGATATCGATGGAGATCCTGGCTCACTCTTTTGGGAAGAGTGGGAGGAAGATCTTCTTGTTTCCTCAGATTCTTATCCATCCTTTTTTCTTGAATCAATCGAATGATGGGATGTTGTTCTAGTATAACAAGAGTTGTAGAATGTTTGCAAAAAGTTTTTGGGTTCACTAAAGAACTTAGGAGGTTCATGATAGTTTATGTTTTCGCGAAGAAAGGTCAGTTTGTCTTAGGATAGAATTCATTGGATAGGGGAAGATAATGCTATAATGTTTTGTAAATTTTGATATGTCCATACATTGGACTAATGGTTTGTACTTTCTAATTTCGATGAAATAATAAAAAAAAATTGGATAATTATACACAATTTTGGATAACAAAAGAGATCAATACTTAGGATAAATAAGAAAAATTGGTTAATAATCAACTACTCATATATGCTTCAATGTCCCTTACAACATTTCCTTTTATCGAGCACTGATAATTATACACAATTTTGAAATTTCGACCATTTGATGGGTAGATGGGATGTGAATTTCTAGGCCTGGTCATGGCATTTCATAGTCCTCATAGGAATCCAACACCCATTGTTAATAATGTTTCGAAGTACTTTTAGACTTAGGCTCCCAAGAAAAATTAATGGCTCTTATATTTTGTGATACAAGGACCTCCTTGAAGGCATTATGCCTTGATGTGAAAATTCCACGTTTTAGAACTTGGAGTAGTCAGGTTTTATAACTTGGAGCTAACATTATCATGGTAGTGTAGCAACATGTGAGATTACTACACGATCCTTAAGTAATTCTCCCTTGTTCCTTGATCCATGTGAATTGCACTTGCTTTTCATCGTTGACCAAACGTGATGTATGGTTTGCTTTGATTTGATATTTATATCCATGGGGTTTCTTAGAACCATGCAAAGCATACATTTATATACCGTCACATCCAGTTCAATGTGATTATCATGTCCATATCTTATTTTGCCATTTTTACTTTCGTAATATTATCCCTTCGACAGATCCTTCAAGTTGCATCATGTGTGTCATCATAGTGTGGTTGAGTTGAGTCTTGGATATTTGTCGTCTTTCCATCTAAGCATCATCATGTCGCAAAGGTGGTTTCATTGTTTTCAGCTCATCGAAGTGATTGCATTCATATTTTGTTTGAACAAAACCATCGTCCTTTGACCCTCTCGACAGTCTATTAAAGTTTCGGCAAGTTCATGTATTTTGCGTCATGTTAGCTAAAAATTGTCAATTTCACAACCTCCATTAATTCTCCATATGTATCCATTCATCATGGTTCTCCTCACACTTGAGTTTAGAAAGTTCTAAAGTACCTCGAGTCCCTCCTCCGCGAAAAATCGCCAATATCCTCCATTTTGAAAAGAAAAAAAAAATCCTCCATTTTTGTAATATATATATATCATTCCTCCTCTGTGTATATTATATATAAGTTAATACATAGTTTATAGTTTAATAATATATACAAGTTAATATATAACATTATAGTATATTTATAATACACTATGTAATATTAATATAATATAATATGTGTATATTATATATAAGTTAATACATAGTTTATAGTTTAATAATATATACAATTTAATATATAACATTATAGTATATTTATAATATACTATGTAATATTAATATAATATAATATAGTTCTTATATGTACGATATTAATATTAATAAATTAAAAAAAAAATATATATATATATAAAAATAAAAAGAAGGAAAATAAATAAAATAAGCATAAAATAGGGAAAAAAAAGATAGGGAAAATGAATAAACTTAAAAAAGAATTTGAGAGGAGAAAAGGGAAAATGAATAAACTTAAAAAAGAATTTGAGAGGAGAAAAGGGAAAATAAATAAAATAAGCATAAAATAGGGAAAAAAGAGAGGGAAAATGAATAAACTTAAGAAAGAATTTGAGAGGAGAAAAGGGAAAATAAACTAAAAGAATTCATTAATCTAAATAGCGTTTTCAATCAAAAGAAGCATGGCATTAGAGATGGGAAGAGGTCCCTCAATTGGATGGCCATCACAGGCCGCACAGGTATGTTCATTCTAATATCATTTGATTTTTATTTTCAACCTTCTTTTTCATGTCGACAGAATTTACAAAATCTATCAAATATTGGGGCTTCCCTGCATTATAAAGCAGGCAGGCCTTTCCATGCATGAAATATTGGGGCTTCTATTCTTTATACAGTATGATTTTGAAGATGATGATGCAGCGACCCCGGCGCTGGACCACCAACATCAACAATAATGAATGGCGATGTAGCAACAGGTGCCCATGCAGATGCTGCAGTAACCATTACATGGTCATGAACATCAGTTTGTCGATGAGATTAAGATGCCCCGGGTCGGATATTTGCAGTATTGGATGACTTGCATAACCACTTTTCTAACAACGGCCAGGTATAAAAAACAAGGATGCATGCACGCACATTGTATATCCATAGTGGCCTTGTTTATTCATGCTTAATGTTGGTTTCAATCCTCTAAAACAACAATGACTAGTTTTTAAAACCGCTGTTGTGAAGATTGCAAAATAAGGTTTTTAAAAATACCACAAGTTAAATATTGTTTTGTTGTTTTGTTCTGTGATTTGGTACCCTATCAGATTGAACACTATGTCTATATAAGCTAGCAGATTACATGTACAAGTTCGATTCCTGGTATGATCATGAATTAAGAACTTCCTGGATGGATATTGACAAAAGGTAGTGTATGGTCAAAAAGTGTAGTTTCTTATTGACTGTATTCAATGTCAAGCAATATTGACTTTGATGTTAGTTGAAGTTCTTAGTCTTCTTTGACAAAATAGATTTTTGATAAATCTTTTTGTTTGTATTTGTTGACAGGCATGAGTGGCAAAGAAAACACGGGAATACGCCAGATAGTGGAAAAAAGAGAGTTAATTATGCATGTTGTTCTGTCATTTCTCCTGATCCTTAGCAATAAATGAGATTGGAATACCACCATATTTTGCAGTGTGGTTGACATATCTTGAGGTCTCTGAACTTCCTGTTAAGGTCTTTAGTAGGATTATATATTTCTTCAATTAATGGTAGACACTTATTTTGATCAAGCAATTTTGGTTTGTGCATGTTCATGAAGCTATTTCTTTGTGGTGTTCATTTTTGTTTTTGTCATATTATCACATAACATAGTAGGGCTGCAGAAATTTAAAAAACCTAGCTTCTTCTACACACTTGCTACATGGTGATACTTTTATTTTGGGAAAAGAATTGTGGTAAAGAACATAATTTTTTATATACTAAAGATAAAGGTGAATATTAAATACATTGTGATAGGACTCAGGAGTTGCAGTTGTGATGCAGCTGCTAGACATTTTTCCTCTTTTACCAATGTCATTCAATAATCATGCTGGAGAATATAATCAAACATTTATCAATTTCGGTGTAGTCGTAGCGGGATGTCTTAGATTTGTTGTTTGTTGTAATTTTCTGACTGTAGAAGTTTTTGACTCTGGATAATGTAACCATAATGGTGTCTTTTGAATTGGAATATGAGCATGTAAGTTTGGAATTTTAAGACAGTAGATTATATAGCTTTTTCGAATTAGTATTCTTTGATTTTGTATTTTATGTACAGAAAGTGACTCATTGGAATGTTGAAAAACCAAGGCAATTTGTGCGAAATGGTCCAAATGTTTATCCTGGAGAAACACATTTTTAGAATGAACAAGGAATATTCCATGTATCCAGTGTTTTGCAATACCAACACAATTGTAATGCTAAGAAATTACTTTCTACATCTGGAACAACTTCATTTGGTGTATCAGGACAGAACATAGATTCTGCAAAAATTGAAGGAACGACAGTTTATCATCATCTTCAAGATGGAGATATACTTCTTGTTAATCGTCAGGTGAGGAAGGTCATGATTGAATTTCTTCATAGTAATGTGTTATGACTCGGACACTACTCTATGTTGTTAACTTTGTGATATATGTTTATTGCTTCATTAGAAGCCCCTTTATGCATTCTCAGATAGGAATATAATAATATATGCATTTTCTTTTTTCATTTTCAAACTTTCAAAGAACTTTTTTTGGAAATGCCTTCTATACCATTTTAGAAACTGTGTTTTCAAGATTTATGGTGAGTATTCATTATTTTTTTCCAGCTGTACAGTGTAGAAGAGCGTAATGAAATAATATGAGAAATTTTTGAGCAATCTTGAAGTAAAAGTATTTGCAAAGTTGGCATATCATCCTGATTGCTAGTGCTGGTGTGGTTGCTTATATGCCTATCTAGTGATTAAAATGGAGGTTGGTTGTATTCAGGTAACCATATAGAGATAAATTCTTAACACTTATCCGGTATAAAAGAAAATGACCAAGAACATGAATTGAAGCCAAGAAGCAAGGCCAAGCCCTACTTAATTGATACTTATTACTGACTATGTAGTCAAGAGTTGTTGATCACAACCTGGTCCAAAATAAAAAGACGAAAAAAAAAGAAAGTAACAACAACAAAAGGGGAAACCCAAACTCCGTAGGATATTTTAAGCAATCCTCCTTGGGAGCCACTTTTTAATTTTTTCTTGACTTTCTTGCCGACATTGAGATCCCCATGCTGATAGTTTCCAAAATTTTTGCAATGTTAGGAAATTTTAATGTTAAACGAAAAATTTGAATTATCTGATTTTGGTAAACCAAACTATGAATTAAACGAAAATATGTGGTATTATTTGTATGAATGAATTGCTATTCTTAATGTTATCATGCTACACTTCACAAGCCCAGTATGATGGAACATGTTGCTCGTGTTCTTAAAGGGGAGAAAACTCTTCGAATGCACTACGAAAATTGAAGGTATTTTTGTTTATTGCTCCTAATGTATAGCAATAAAAGAGATAGATCTGTGATCGGGAACACTGTTGCAACACATACAATGCAGACTTTGATGGGGATGAAATGAATGTGCACTTTACACAAGATGAAATTTCTCAAGTAGAAGCATACAATATTGTAAATGCCAATGAGTAGCACATTGTGCCAACAAGTGACCATCCAATTCGAGGGTTGATTCAGGTTCAAAATGTTCATTTCTTTGGAATTCTTGAGATTTTGGTTGTAGTATTTGTGTTAACATTGTTGCAATTTCTATTTCCTTCATTACCTGATATTGAAAATGCAAATACTTTTAGAATCTTTTAGGCACAATATCTCCACATGTGATTCAGTTCTTGTGTTTTGTATAGCAAAAAATTCACTTGTTTCAATGTTAGAAGGTTTGAGTCATTTCATGTTGCTGCAGGATCACATTGTAAGTGTTGCACTGCTTACTAAGAGGGATAAATTTTTGACCAAGGAAGAGTATCAAAATATGGTCTACAGAAGAGTATCAAAATATGGTCTACACTGCTTATGTCTCAGATGCTGCTCATGTTTTTCAACGTGTAAAATCATGTCCGAAAGTTGGTGTTGTTAAAGATGAGCGTGCATTTTTATCCCTTCCTCCAACAATATTGAAACCAGAACCTTTGTGGACTGGAAAGTAGGTATATGGTTCTGTATAGTGATTTCGGATGTATTTATTGTGCATTAAGGTTCCAAGAATATATATTTTCATGCTTTTCAAACTGGAAGAGTTTTCAGGGTGAGTTTGTTGTTCAATAAGTTTTCCACGTTTTCTCTCGGCAGGTCATAACGACAGTGCTACACTATATCACAAAAGGAAGACCATCTTTTACTGTGAAAAAGTATGAGAAGGTTCTAGGATATTACTGGGATAAAAGTAGTGGAGAGTTGGAGGTGTTGATTCAGAATAATGAACTTATTTGTGGGGTAATTGACAAGATGCAGTTTGGAAAATATGGGTTGGTTCACATTGTCCAAGAACTTTATGGTGCTGATACAACAGGGAATTTACTGTTAGTTTTCAGTCACATGTTCATTGGATACTTCCAGGTTGGTACAAATTTAAAAATGAGAACATATTTAGTTTTTATGCCCACCCAATATTTTTGGTATTGTGAATATTATTGATTGATTGAAACAATTTTTCATCTCAGATGCATGGGTATACTTGTGGAGTAGTTGATATTCTTCTCGTGTCTCAAGCAGAGGATGACAGGATAAAAAAGTTGAAGAAGAGTGAAAAGCTCAGCGACAAAGTTCATTTGCAATTTCTTGGCTAAGATAGGGCTGAAATAGGTTTGTTTTACTGTAATACCAAGCTAAGTTTCCTGGTAGCAGATTATATGTTGAAATTTCCACATAACTTGTTTGTGGAACCAAGGTTATCGGAATTAGAAAAATGGCCAAGGGCCAAGGGTATGTAAGACACTTCTAGTTAGCATTGAGTAGATGCTCAATAGATGAAGTCATGCTTGCTACTAGTTTCCTGTCAAGGCATGGTCCCTAATGGTATGTCTATTAGATAATAAATTAAGTTCATAACTTCATACCGTAGTTAGAAATGAAATAAATACATAACATGGTTTAGTTGATATTGCCATAAAGTATAGAACATTTGTGAGACCTTCGTTTAGTTGGTATTTTTTTCCTTGGAAAAAAATCTATATTCCAAAAAGAGAATATACATAAACAAGTCTGTAGGTCCAAACCCCATGCCAAAATATTTCCTTCCAGTGGACCAGATTCCATTACCTTCTCTCAAGTATTGGAACAGAACAAAAAAATGCTTTATCAACATTACATAGTTCTCAGAGATACTGAGATTAGACAAACAACAAAAATACTTCCCTATCAAGAGCTAAAAATTGGAAAAAAGACAAATACAACAGACTTTCCATGCAAGATGTGTTCATGCAAGAAGGATTCCAGCTCATGGAAATGGTATTTGTCATTAGGTATAGATGTAAAAGTATATGGAGGGAGAAGAAGCATCTATTACCACCTCAATAACTGTGAAGGTGCCAATGCACAACAAGACTTTGGTATTATTTTGTATAAAAGTATAGATTTAGGGAAGTCTATGACAGTTGGCACATTTGAATCTCAGAACTTCCCTGTTTTTGGAAGTTTTTTTCTGAACTTAATATTGCACTCAGTGCTCCTGGACAGGAGAGTATATTACAAAAAAATTATTAGAAAAAGAAACACTTTTGTCTTTCTAATTTTTGATCACGTACCCGAAATTCATTTCATGTAAATCTAAATAGAGTACCATATGTAGTCTACTTTTTTGTCCCCAAATTTTTAACAATTAAATATGCACTGATTGCTTCATGCATTATGTCCTAATTTGAAACTATTTTAGAGTATTTTCATTACATTGAAATGTGATACCTATTGCATTTCTAGGTTTCATGCAAATTATAGTTTCCTATAAGCCCAGATTGGGGCTCTTCCTTGGGGTTGTTCTTGTAAGCACACTCTTGTTTCCAAGAACAAATAAAAAGTAAATTTTCCAGTTGTAATTAAATCGTTTCTACTCAAATAACTTCCTAGTTAGGCTTGATTCCAGAGATACCAGACAAATAAAAGGCTCAAGGCTCCATTTTTATTAACATACCCCATTATTCCTAATTAGAATCCTCTTAAGCACCTGTTTCTCATCCCATAATTTATGTATTTTTGGTTCACGTACTACAAAATTTTCCCTGAGGATGAAACTTGTCTGAGGTAGATCCAATGTATGCTTATACTGAACATCGTCTTGAGGGTTACCTATAACCAACAAATATAATGGTTCTAGTTCTGCATAATGGAGAAGCATATACATAGTTCTTAAAGCAAATTTATACAGTCAAGTTAGCTTCTCTAGCACCAAGATTTGGATTGACGACACTGTCTGGTAAAAATTTGTGGTTGGTGAATGGAATAAATTATAAGGCATTACAGTCCAAAACTTTATGACCTGCAGACATTGAGTTATTTTTAAGTGATGTTGTCAAGAGTGATTAAAGACACATTGCTGAAGTTTTTTAATAGTGTTTTTGAAATACACTGCCATGGGTGATATATTAATAAATGACAAGATGGTGTTTTTAATGTGTCACTACTGAGTTCTCGTTGCCTGGAGGTTTTTATTATGCTGGTAATTGTAGGATATTTCTTTGTCTCCTGTCACTACTATTTTCTGTCTATGAAAGTGTTGATCATTGCTAGTGATGAACCTGCTTCAAAGTAGTCAATTATTGCTCTATATTTGTTACTGTTTGTATTTGAAATTAATTACCGTTGATTGCAGGGTGGCATAAAAGCACACTTGCAGTGAGTCCAACCATCTCAAAAGTCAAATAATGGGCATCTCAGTTGACAATCTCAGGGTACACAAAAGAGTAATAATCCATATCACAAAAAATAAGAACTCTAAAAGTAAAAGTATCATTGCTTCCATGTCCTACTGACTGGAAAGATGAAGTTAAGGTAGATAATTTAATGTGGCTTGGTAGTTGGTATTGTTTGAGTGGTTTGTTGATTGGAAATAAAATATTACTTGGTATATTCAGTTGCTTGAATAGATGAGGGCTGATTTTTGGTATAATGCTAGCAAAATGTTTTGGAGAATATTGTTTGCCTCAGTTTTAAGCTTTTTTGTCCTTCATTTCCCATATCCCCAGTAGGTTGCAGCTAGGCGACTAGAAGTAAAAAAAAAATCAATCGAAAAGATGAAAAAATTCATACAATAAAGTTCGAAATTGGCTCATTGAAAAACAGTAGTTGAGGAATGAGTAACATAAACTCATTCTCGCATCCAAATACAAGCCCATACTACAATGTCATACACAAAGTGAAAATAGACATACCAAAGTTTGATGGTGAAGACAATCAAGATGGCATACTATGGTTCAGTAAAATTGAAAAATATTTTGCAATGCACCAAATATATGATGAGAATGAAAAAATAAACATTGCGGCAATGTACCTGGACAAATCAATGTGCAATTGGTTTCTATGGTGGGATTCTAAATGTGTAGGGGTACTAGTGAGAGACTGGGATACTTTCAAAAAAAGATTTTAAATAATTTTGAGATATGGAAGAGGATGAAATCAACACCAAGCTCACTCGTCTACAAAAAAATGGGGCAATGGACGAATATTTTAACAGACTCTTGGCATTAGCTACCCATGTCAATGATGTACCTGACGATCACCTTCTATAAATTTCCAATGGTGAGTTAAAACCAAGTATTCAAAACGATATTAAATTACTAGATGTCAAGGTTTAAAACCAAGTATTCAAAACGATATTAAATTACTAGATGTCAAGGATGTTGAACATGCACGTCAAAAATTGAAACTAATTAAAGAAAAACAAAAATCACATCGAGAGCCTGCTTATATACCGCCCCACTTAAGAACGAATGCAAAGAAGGATGGCAATCCATGTTGTAAGTGTAATGCTCCTAATTGGCGCTCAAGGCATAAATGTAAAAGCAAGAATTTCTTTCTATGTGAAAAAAATGATAATGACAATGATAATGATGAAGAGGTTGGCGACGTATCTTCTTCGGACTCAGAAACAGATGACGTCAAATCCAACACAGAGGAAGCTAATTTCACTCCAACACTCTTGGTGGCTATGATGGCTAGTATCTCTCAACCCCAAACTCTCAAAAGGTTTTCATACATCGAAAACACTAAAGTGATAGTGTTGGTTGATAGTGAAAGTACACACAATTTTATAGATTCCAGGGTATCAAAATAATTAAACATATTCACCTATCCTACCTCTAGTTTCCAAGTACCAATACCATGGAACAAGACTACCTCGTGTAATGGGAAATGCCATAAGAACTAGAGAAATTTTGGGGTAAAAAATGGGCCTCAAAAAAATAATATTGTACAACAATATCACCAATAGGATTCAAGATGATGATCTCAACCATGGGGGATAAATCACCATTTTGGGGGTAAAAGGTAAAAAGGTAAAAAAATGAAAATATGAAAAAACTATTTTTTCAACTTGTATTTTCAACATATCTCCCTGTATATTCACTCAAATTTTGAGCAAAAGCACTCGTTGGATGGGGAATTCAAATATGCATCCAACAATTACCACATAGCATACTTTTGATGGACCCCGCTCCTTGAAAAACAAAATTCATGAAAAATGTTTTTTTCATAAATTTCTTGTTTTTCGAGAAGCCAGGTCCATCAAAAGTATGCAGTGTGGGTAATCATTGGATGCAGAATTGAATTCCCCATCCAATGAGTTCTCCTGCTCAAAATTTGAGTAAATATACAGGGAGATATGTTGAAAATACAAGTTGAAAAAGTAGTTTTCTTCTTTTTTCCTCCAAAATTTGATGAGGTGTGCTAATATTATTTTATTATTTCCACTATTGTTTTATAATTTTCCTTAGGAGGCCCATTTTCGACATCAAAATTTCTCTAATGGTAGAGCTATCTATAAGGGACTATAAGTTAAAATCACCTATGTATTCTATGGCGATTGGAGGGGTCAACATTGTAGGGACCCAATGGTTGGAAACACTTAGCAAAGTAGGATTGAATTTACAAGAACAATTTATAAGATGCTATGAAAATGGGAAGAAGTAAAAGATTTATAGTATCAACCACCTGCCTCCCCAAGTTGTTTCATATAATAAAATGGAAAAAATGATTAAAAGGGAGTGCAAGCCTTTTTCTTACATTACTATGCTATGGAATGAATGGTTAATGAAAATCCAAATACTGATCCAAGGGAATTAGAGAAACACCTGGGAAAGCATAGTAACATATTCCAAAACCCTCCTCATGTCCTCCCCTCACCGCATTCCTGGGATAACATCATAGAATTGATTCCAGGTTCAACTCCAATTAGGAAAAAATCATACAAACAATCTCACATAAACAAATCAGAGATTGAACGGTTAGTGCAAGAATTATAAGACTCCACTGTGATTACGTGTAATAGGAGTCTCTTCTCATCTCTGACATACTTGTCAAGAAAAGGGACAAATCATATAGACTTTGTATTGATTATCAGGCATTAACAAAAGTCACCATAAAGGATAAATTCATCATTCCCTTTGTCGATGAACTACTAGATGAGCTCGATGGTGCAAAGTATTTTTCTAAGTTAAACCTAAAATTGGGATATTACCAAATCAGAATTTGAGAAGAAGATATTTCCAAAACTGCTTTTTGCGCCCATGAAGGCATGTATGAATTTTGATTCATTCCTTTTGGACTATTCAATGCTCCTGCAACATTCCAAGATGTGATGAATGACTTGTTTTGTCTGTTACTGAGGAAGTTTGTACTAGTCTTATTTGATGGTATCCTTGTTTACAACAAAAATTGGAGCTCACACATCAAGCATGTAGAGACAGTATTGAAGCTCCTGGAAGAAAAAAAGTTTTATGCTAATAAATCTAAATGCAGTTTTGGACAAAAAGAAATAGAGTTTTTGGGACATATCGTTTCAGATGAAGGCATCAAGGTAGACCAAAATAAAATTGTGGCAATTATTGAATGGACTACCCCCAAATCAATCACATCATTAAGGGGATTCCTTGGTCTGGAAGGTTACTATAGAATATTTGTTTGTAACTACGCACAAATTGTGGCACCTTTAACATCGCTATTAAAAAAGTATGCTTTCATATGGGATAAAAATATTGAAGCTTGTTTTGAAAAATTGAAAAGCTTGATGACATTCACCATGGTCTTGGAAAGCCCAAATTTCACAAAAACATTTATCCTTGAATGTGATGCTTCAGGGACGGGTATAGGAGTCATGCTCATGTAAGGTAAACATCACATCACCTTTGAAAGTTAAAATTGAATGAGCAAAAAATATTTACGTATGACAAATAAATGCTAGCAATAATGCATGCCTTGGTCAAGTGGAAACAATACTTGTTGGGAGATAAATTTCTTGTCAAAATAGATCACAACAGCCCAAAGTATTTCCTAACCCAGAAAAATCTCTCACTAGAACAACAAAAATGGGTGAGAAAAATCAAGGTTTTTTATTTCAACATTGTGTATAAAAAGGGGATGGGAAACCTGGTTGCATGCGGCTTATCAAGGAAGCATGAAAGTGATGCCACACTATGTGCCATTTCCATAATCATTCCTAGATGGATTTTAAAATTCCAAATTGAGTATGTCAAAAACCTAGAGACAAGGAAGCTAATTAAGGAAATTGAAGGAAACAAGAGAAAACTCCAAGTACTCATGGGAGAAATACATACTATGGTAGAAATAAAGGATATATTTTCCCAGCTCATCAAAATTCAAAACTCTTGAGTCTTAAAAGAGAACCATGATTCTCCGATAGCTGGTCATGTTGGATTTTTTAAAACATACCATAATATACACCAATCCTTCTTTTGGAAGGGAATGAAGACTGATATCCAGAAATATGTGGTTGAATGTGATACTTGTCACCAATAGAAGCTTGAAACAGTGGCTCCTCCTGAGCTTCTCCATCCCCTTCATATCCCAACACAGAAATGGTCTAATATATACATGGATTTTATCACTGGTATTCCTACGTTAAAAAGGAAAGATAACATATTTGTAATCGGTAGATCGATTAAAAAAATATGCTCACTTCATTAGTATTTCATCAAAGGAAAAATCCATTCAAGTCATACATATTTATGTAAAAAAAAAATTTAATCTCCATGGGTTTCCCAAGTTATCGTCAGTGACAAGGACCCCCAAATTTACCAACATTTTGGAAAGAACTATTCCACAAAGTTTGGAATTCATTAACTATGAGTACCTCTTACCACCCCTAGACAGATGGACAAAACCGACGTACTAAATAAATTCCCCGAAGGATACCTTAGGAATTTTGTGAATGATTTCCAAACACAATGGATAAATTGGATACACCTTGCAAAATGGTGGTACAATAGTACATATCATACCACACAAAAATGTCCCCTTTTGAATCCTTATACAAGTATCCACCTCCAACAAGGAAGGAATGTGTTATCAACAATTTCAAAGTTCCAACAGTGAAAGGACTATTTAGCAACGTCCAATGAAGTCATTCATATTTTGAAGAATCATCTCGAGCAAGCAAGGAACTGCATGAAGCAACAAGCGGACTCAAAGAGAACTGATCATGAATTCGAAGTAGGTGATTGGGTGTTTGTTCATCTCCAACCCATACAAACAAAATTTGCTCAAAGTTTCCAAAAATCATAAACTTGTGCCCAAGTTCTATGGTCCTTATCAAGTATGGAAGAAAGTAGTACAAGTGGCTTATGCTTTAGACATACCAAACAAAGGGAAACTACATAATGTTTTTCATGCATCATGCTTAAAGAAAAAAATGGGTACAACAACCCACATACAAACAAAATTACCTATGTTAGATGATGAAGGAAAATTGGTACTAGAGCCCAAACGCATTTAGAAGTTAAAACCATGACGCTCCATTCCAAGTCAATCAATGAGTACCTTGTCAAGTGGAAAAACTTACTAGAAGATGAAGCTACCTAGGAGAATGAATATTTTCTATAGCAACGCCTATCTTTACCAATACTTCATGGATGAATTATTTCAAAGATGGATGACTTGTAATATAATTAGATAATTTAAATATTATTATTAGTGTTTTAATTCGGCGACATTGAAAATACGTACTCATTAAACATGTCTCTTCATCATTATATAAGCCGCTAGATTATTGTAATATTCATCATCAATCAATAAAAACATATTTAATTGGAAATATTTGTTCCATGAATTTAAAAAGATCAAACCACCCACTTTTAATGGTGAAGTGAAGACAGGGGAAGAAGTTGAAGATTAGCTATTAGGAATAAGTAAATAGTTTTATATCCATGATTACTATAGTAATATGAAGGCTAGGGTATCAATTTACAATCTAAATGGTAAAGCATCCATTTGGTGGTTAGATGTGAGGAACCTCCAACAATTAATTAATGAAAATGCACGATATATCAGAAATAACAGAACACATAAGAGATTTATTGATCGTGGTCCACTTCAAGGGGGAAACCTCCTTTGAGCAATCTCAATACAAATAACATGTGGATGCCTTCATTGGCCTCAACGCGTACTTATATACTAAGTCTATGAGTCCAATACTATGGATCAATACCATGGAACATATAATACTACGGGACGATGTACAAAGCATATGCGTCCAATACTATGGATCAATGCCATGGAACATATAACACTATGGGATAATACAAACTATGGATCAATGCCATGGAACATATAACACTATGGGATAATACAAACTATGGATCAATACCGTGGAACATATAATACTACGGGACAACTTACAAATCATATGCGTCCAACAACAATATACTAACAAAGTAAAGAGAAGGGTTGACATGGGTTCCTAGCATCCCCTCCCCCTTAGAAAAAATCTTTGTCCTCGAAGCTTTATATGTGGAAAATTATTGTTGAACCTGAAGGAGTGGTTCCCATGTAGCATATTCTGGCTGCATTTTGTGCCATTGAATTAATACCTATGTGATAGATCGAGAGCGAATCTGGCGAGTGCGCCTATTGAGGATGGCCTCCGGCTCCAAAAGGATGGATCCTTCATTATCTAGTTCTGGTAAAATAGTTTGTCCTCTGATGTTGTTTCCAAGAACTTTCTTTAGACAAGAGACATGAAATATTGGATGAATGTGGGAAGAAGGAGGAAGTTCCAATTTATAAGCAACGAACCAAATATTCTAAAGAACCTTATATGACCCATAGAAATTTGGAGCGAGCTTATGAATCCATTTGAGTTTCAGGGAGGATTGCTTGTAAGGCTGTAGACGAAGAAAAACCATATCACCTGCTTGAAAAGTGCGCTTTGAATGGTGTTGATCAGCTTGTTGTTTCATTTGATTTCTTTCCATGTGAAGATTGTCCTACAAAATGTGAAAAATCTGGTCGTGGTTTCGAAGAACCGTGTCAACTTCCTGAACTGGTGAACTGCTGGGGGTGTATAGAAGAAGAACTTGCTATGCCTAACCATAGACTGCTTCATATGGAGTCATTTTAGATGCAATGTGGTAGGAGGTATTGTACCACTATTCAGCGAGAGGGATCCACTTTTCCCATTGATGTTGTTGTTCAAAGGTGAAGCAATGAAGATAATCTTCCAAACATTTATTGATAATTTCAGTCTAACCAACTGTTTGTGGGTTGATACCCTGAATTCATCTTCAGTTTGGTGCCAGTGTGGTGAAATAATTCTATCCAAATGACTGGTGAAAGTTGCATCGCGATTCGAGACAATAGACGAAGGGATTCCATGAAGACAGACGATATGGTCCAAGAAAATTTGTGTGACTGAGGAGGTGGTATAGGGATGGATGAGGGAAAAAAATGACTATATTTGGAGAGGCGATCAACCACAACCAAAATCAATGTCTTCCTCCATATTTAGGGATCCTTCAATGAAATCCATAGAAATATCTATCCAAATCTGGGTAGGGATGGGAAAGGGCTCGAGCAATCCTAGAAGGAGTGTCATTTCACCCTGTTACGCTGGAAGCTATCACATTCAACCACCATTTGTTTGAGTCGTCCTTTTGATTCCCTTCCAAAATAAGTTACGTCATGCCTGCTCATATGTTTTGAGGAACCTAGAGTGCCCTATCGATGGAGAAGCTGGAGTTCATAGAAGACATCCTGTTGAAGATTTGTGCTCTGGGGAAGCACCAAACGACCCTTGTATCTCAGAGAAGCACCATCCCAAGAGTAATGCAGTACATCATAAGGGTTGTTGGCCAAGAGTTGGATGATTTGAGATAATTAGGGTTCATTGAAATAGCCATGTTGAACGAATTGCAACCAAGTTATAAAATGCATAGAAATAGCTGAAAGAGAAACTTGGTCATCAAATCTGCAAGAAAGAGTATTTGCCACAAGATTTTCCTTACCCTTCTTATAAGTGATCTCATAGTCATAAACCATGAGTTTACTAACCCATTTCTGTTGTGTTGGGGAGGAGACCCGTTGTTCGAGGAAATATTTCAGACTCTAGTGATGGCCGCCACTTCTATACTGCATTCAAAATAGCCATCATTTCCTTCTCATATGTAGCGGAGGCTAACTTCTTACCGGAAAGGGCTTTGTTGGTGAATGCAATGGGATGTTCATCTTGAAGGAGAACAACACCAAGTCCATTGTCTCAAGCATCACTCTCAATAGTGAAGGACTTGGAAAAATTGGGCATAGCTAGAACAAGTGTAGTACACATAGCTTGTTTCAGTTTGTCAAATGCACACTCAGTAGTATGTGTCCATGTAAAATCATCCTTTTTCAATAAAGCGGTTAATGGAGCTGCAATATTCCCATAATCCTTGACAAACTTGCGGTAGTAGTCAGTCAATCCAGAAAACCACAAAGGGCTCTTGAGTGTCTGCGGATGTGGCCAATTTTTCATGGCATCTATTTTGGAAGGATCCATGGGAACCCCTTGTGCTGAAATAATATTCCCGAGATACTCTACTTCCTCCTATCCAAAAAACATTTAGACTGTTTGGCGTGGAGATGATGATCAGAGAAAAGCCACATTACAAGACACATTTGTTGGAGATGCTCAGGCCATGTTTACTGTAGATGAGGATATCATCAAATAAGACCAGAATGAATTTCTGCAAGTAGGGCCAGAATATTTTATTCATCAATGCCTGGAATGTGGAAGGAGCATTAGTGAGGCCAAAGGCATGAGAAAAAACTCATAGTGTCCATCATGTGTGCGAAAAGTTGTTTTAGGTATATCATTATCATGAACCCGAATTTGATGATACCCAAAACAAAGATCCAACTTGGAGAAAAAATGAGCACCATGAAGCTCATCAAAAACAAGAATTGGAAACTTATCCTTGATTGTGAGGTGATTAAGGGCTCTGAAGCCAATGTACAGGCACCATGACCCATATTTTTTTCAAACAGAAGAACTGGTGAATAAAAGGAACTAGTACTAGGGAGAATAATACCTTGCTTCAATAAGTCTCGAACAAGCATATCAATATTTGTTTTTTGGTGAAATGGATAGTGATAGGGCCTAATGTTGGGAGGGAAAGATTCCAGAAAGGATCTGAATATGATGGTCCTCTGGTCTTGAAGGTGACAATCCCATTGGTTCAGCAAAAACACCTGTATATCTATCCAAAAATTTGTTGTAGATCCAAAGGAGTAGTGAAGACCGTTGATGGGTGCATTTGAATGGAATGGAGCTGAGCAATGACACCATGTGAATTATTCTTAAGGATATTTTCCATGCAATGTGAACTAATGATGCTGAGGGCCCTGGTTGTAAGCCCGCCAATATTTTTTTTTTCCCATTGACTTAAAACTACATCCAAAGTCAACAAAATACCATAAGATGGGGCCAAGTGTGCGTAACCATTGAGCTCCAAAACCACATCACATCCGCCTAAGGCCAAGGAAACATGTCAGAGCGCAAGTTATAATATCCCATAGAGATACACACATTGTGAGACTTTCCCTTGCAAGGTATGGTGCCCCCATTGGCAATCATGACTTCAAAGTTGGAGCAAGGATGGACAAAACAATCATCCTGTTTGGAGATCCGAGGGTCAATGAAGTTATGAGCGCTACCAGAATCAACGAGTATTGTAAGAGGGAGATTCTTGAAGTAACCCCTAACCCGCATTGTTTGTAGGTTGGTGACTCCGACTAAAGCATGGAGAGATATCTCTAGGTGTTCATCCTGAGACGAGAGGGTCAACAAGTGGTTGCAGAATGTCGACCTAATCATCTATTGCATCCAGAGCTTCTTCACCAATTTTAGAGGCAGGCGGAGAATCCACATCCAAGAGATAGAGCTTTTGTTCAACACATCTATGTCCCTGAGTGAATTTCTCATCACAATTAAACAAAGCCCTTTTTCTCTACGTGCTCGCATCTCTGCTCCAGACAAATGCTTGATAGGAGTTGGTCGAGGAGCTGGCGTGTTGGGAGGGTCGTTGTGAAACCATATTTTTGAATGGAACAAAAGTGGATTTGGAGCGTTGTTGGGTTGCGATCTTGTCCTCTGCCAACTTAGCCAACCCTAGGGATTCCATAATTGCGTTGGGACATAACATTTTAACCTTGGATTGGATTGCATCCTTTAGACCACTGATAAAACAAATCCCGTAGAATTCACCAAGCAATCCTTCTGTTTGATTGGCCAGTTTATCAAATTCTGTCTAATACTCTCTCGTAGTGCCAATTTAGCGAAGTTTAGTGAGTGCTCCCATGAAGTCATCAAAAGCACTGGGACCAAATCATTGCAAAAGGAGTTGGCAAAAATATGTCCATGTTGGCTCTTCATGAGCCTTGATGTACCAATGGTACCATTGAAGAGCTTCTTGTTCGAAATGAAAGGATGAAAGTGGAACTTTGTTGACATCAAAATTTTTATGCAGACTGAAATAGTGTTCTGCCCGGTATATCTGTCCAGTCGGATCATTACCATTGAAGCGAGGAAAATCAAGCTTTGGCCCACAAAAATTGTTGGAAGAAGAGAACCCAGTGTTTGCAGAAGACTCTGGCTGTCGTTTATTGTTCATAGGCCGAATGCTCAAGATGGAGATCGATAATTTTTTCATCCAGATCTTCGATTTTGTTTTTGAGGGCTGCAAGTTCTTCCTCCATGGTTTTTTCTCCTGTGCGGGTGACAACCATAACCAGGAGTTTTTTTTTTTCTTTTTTTTTTAATGGGTAGAAAAACAAAAAACAAAAACTGCTTTAGTAACGGAAAATTTGGATTTGGGAAAAACAGTGATGGGTAATTGGGGGTTGACTAGGTTTTGGACACTTTTGAATGGAAAGGGAAGCAGAAAATGGGGATTTCAGAAACGGGGTGAAAGAATGGGAAAATTTGTCAAAGAGGGACAAAGAAGCAGAAATAGGAAATGAACATTGTGGCAAAATTTGGAGGCGATTGGGTGAAAATCGAAGAATTTATGGAAAACCCTAAAATAAGATAGATGTGACATTTCTAGCTTCGGGAAGTGGAATTTGGGATAGGGTCCTCAGGAATGAAATATACAGAATGGGATTGCAGGGGTGTCAGTGAATTTTCAAGGGAAACAGAGTGAATTTTTTTTTTCCCAGAATGGATCTGCAACGGCTCGAAATTGATTTGCAATAGTTCTGGACAGATGTAATCTTCTATTTATCAGCTAAAAATAGATATGGACCCCAGGTATGCCAGGATTCCTAATGGTTCAGGGGATTCAATTGGACACCAATGATGTCTGACAGCTTGCATATTGGGGCAGTACCCCTCACTCCATGGCTCAGGTAAAACTGATAACCACTTTTCCACAAACGACAACTCTTGGTTTACCTCACAGGTGGGAACTACTCAATCAGGTAGGGGTTGTTGCCCTTTTCACTGGAAGGACCTCTCAATGGGCCAGTTACTTCGGGGTTCCTGTGATACTCCTCACAATTAGTTTTAGGGCTATGCTCAAGTAATTCCCATAGTTAAGCAGATAGGGATTATTCCCAGAACTGGACCTGCAATTGAAAGGAACAATATAGATGCGAAAACAATTTTGGCAGAAATTCCACCCAGCGAGCCCGAGAAAGTGCTCTGATACCAGATACAATGGCACACGACACATCAAAACATTACACAATAAATTACCCTTGGAAACCTCTTTGCTGGAAGAAACCAGCAAACCAGTGAGCTTTCTCTCATCTCATAATCAAATAATAAAAAACAGGTGTTTGCAATCATGACTTGCTAGACCAAAAATCACACTTCATTACATAATCATGCTATACACTACTTCTCATAGTACAATATATTATGCATATCCATTACATCTTATTTATAGATGTAATACAAGCAACTATTCATTAATGGCAATCCATAACTTCTTAACCACTTTCAGTTATTATGTTATAATCGACTTGATTGGGTCAACTTTGGTCGATTTCATGTTGGGATTATGTATGTTCCGTCGAATTCCTATCAACCAGTCATTTTCCTTCAACCAAACAACTATTCTGGACGGTCCTCTGACTAGACTTCCATTTTTCGTCGCCTTTGAATCCAATCGATGTTAGGAACCTATGTCAACCCTTCTCTTTACTATGTTAGTATATTGTTGTTGGACGCATATGCTTTGTAAGTCATCCCGTAGTATTATATGTCCCATGGTTTTGATTCATAGTATTGGGCATAGACTTAGTATATAAGTGTGTGTTGAGGTCATTGAAGGCACCGTGAATTTAATTGTATTGAGCTTGCTCAAAGGAGGTTGCCCCCTCGAAGTGGCCCGTGATCAATATAAAAGTGATTCTGAGTTCTGTTATTTCTGATATCTTGTGTATTTGCATTAATTAATTATTGCAGGTTCTTCACATCTGGTATCAGAGCCTCCACCCAGGTTCAAGTCACAGAGCGGGTGGCAACGCCGGCATTGCAGTGTTCGCCCGGGGCTCGTACGGCGCAAAGGAGACACCACCGTACAGGCGCACATCCAGCCCAAAGTCTGGACTGCGGAGCGTGGTGGGATGTTAAGATCCTAGTGGACGGCCTTCACTAAAATCTTGAGGTTTTGGTGTAACGGTTCGTATCAATCAACTATTGACTTTTCCAGTCGATCTACATGCAAAGGAATATAATATTCCCAAAATTCTCCCATGTGTTTCTTCTTTGCATAAATTGGAAATTTATAACTTCAATTCACTTTACCAAGGTTGACAATCCCATTGTTTCCCTACACTAACAAAAATTATCTATGCTCACCGACTTGGTCAATGAGTCTACAACATTCTTCACCATGTCTACTTTTTCCAATAACACCTTCTATTTCTCCACCATCTCCCTCACAAAATGGTATTGAACATTAATGTGTGTCGTCTTCGAATAATATGTTGGATTCTTTTCCAAGATCCAACCTAACAACATTCTATCTAAATCCAACATCTGAACACAAACAACTTCCTTATATGCATGAGTAGTTTCCATGTATTCAGCCTCAGTAGTCAACAGTGCAATGATCGACTACCTTCTACTCATCCAACTGACTACTCTGCCAAATAGTTTAAACACATATATATTGGTTGATCATCTATAGTCGATATCTCCAACCCAATTAGAATCGACAAAACCATGTACATTGATTTCTGTTTTCCTCAGGCTCTCCTCCATAATAGATTGCATAATCCGACGTTCCACACAAATACCTAAATAATCTCTTGACCATGTTTTGGGGCTCCTTTCCAAGTGTCGACATGTACCTGCTCAATACTCCCACTGCATGGAAAATATCTAGTCATGTATAAACCATAGCGTACATTAGACTACCTACAACACTAGCATAAGGCATTTGTAACATGTATTACTTTTCTTCATGTGTCTTGGGACATTGTTCAACAGATAGCTTGAATCCCATAGAAATAAGTACATTGACGATCGCCTCTCTTGCATGTTGAAATGTTCCAAGACCATCTCAACATATTTATTCTGACTTAACTATAGCCTAGAGCCTTCTACCTACTCCATCTCTTGTGATTTCCATTCCAAAAATAAAATTTGTTACTCTGAAATCCTTCATGTCGAGCTTAGAGGATAAATGTAGTTTCACCTCCTTTATAAGATCCAAGTTATTCTTGACCAACAACATGTTGTCAACATACAAAAGTACATATATGAAATGACTATCAACTTTCTTCCAATACACACAATGATCAACTTGACTTCTCGCAACCTTGGCTACTGGATACACATCTCAAAATTCTGATACATATGGGTGATTGTTTTAGACTGTAGAGAGACTTCTTGAGCTTATAGACCATCTCTTTTTCTCCTTCCACTATAAAACCTTTAGGGTGCTTCATATAAATATCTTCTTCAAGATCACCATGAAGAAATGTTGTCTTTACATCCCTCTGTTCTATATCAAGATCAATGCTACAACAATAGACATTAGTACCCTTATGGAAGTTAGTTTAGCAACAGGAGAGAAAATTTCACCAAATTTGACTCCCTTGACTTGAGAATATCCTTTCACTAGCAATCGAGCCTTGCACTTTTTGACTTGACCTGCTGCATTCATTTTTTTCTTGAACACCTACTTAGTATCAATGGGTTTCCTTCCATTTGGTAACGCAACTAGATCCCATGTTTGGTTCTTCTTCAAGGACTCCATTTCTTCTTTAATGGCCTTTTTTCAAATTTTTCCCTCTATCAAAGCCATGTATTTCTTTACTGACCTTGGATCATATTATATGGAAGATAAAGCAAAAGTAGAGGGAATGTTGGGTGGACTATACCTTTCTAGTTTTTTCCTTTATCTACCATACCCCATATCATTCGGAGTCTATTCTTCCACCACTTCATCAGATTCAATAGACTCATCCTAATCTAGAATCCGTCAGTCATTTCAAAATCTTGATTTTCTTGTTTCTCTCTTTTAGCCTCTTCATCCCTGGAAATTCCTCTGACTTTTCTGAAGATTACATCTCGACCATAAACTACCATCCTCATCACTGCGTTCCATAGCTTATACCCTTTCACTCCACCCTTGTGCTCGATGGAAGATGCACTTCTCCAAATTGTAGTCGAGTTTATTACTTTTCTCCTTTGGACTATGCACAAAGGCTTCACATGCAAAGACTCTAAGATGTGTAAGAGAGGTATTCTTACCATCCTATTCCTCATATGGATTCTTGTAGACCAGAGCCATCAACGACAACCTATTCACCAAGTTACACAATGTGTCGACTACCTCTGCCTAGACAACCTATTCACCAAGTTACATAATGTGTCGACTACCTCTGCCTAGAATTCTTATGTGACTCATGCACCAATGGGCATGCTTCTTGCTTTCTCCATCAATGTTCTGTTCATCCTTTCAACAACTCTGCTATGTTGATTCATGTATGGAGTTGTGCTTTGTCAGGATATACTGTGTTTTCTACAAAACTGGTCGAACTCATTTCCATGAAATTATCCCCTGTTATGATTTCTTGGCACCTTGATCCTTTCACTAGTCTAATTTTCCACAAGAGCTTTGAATTCTTGAAACTTCTAAAAAACCTCATGTTTCTCCCTCGGAAAATACAACCATGTCATTCTGGGCAAATCATCTATGAAAGAAATGTAATACTGAGATCATCCTAGTGAAGGGAACGACATAAGTCCAAACACATCATATGTATTAACTTTAGTATTTCTTTATCCCTAGTGGCACAATATGAGCACCTTACACGACTCTATTTACCATACTTACAATGTTCACAGAATTCAACTTCTTCAGAGCAATCAGGTATACCTTTAACCATACCTTTACTATGAATAGCATTAAGACCTTTCACACCTATATGTCCCATCCGTTGATGCCACAACATGGTTGAGCCGACTAAACAAGCAGATTTTCCATCAGACTAAGGACATACCACATTAGCACTTTCATTATTTTTCTTTCCAATAGATTATACAAGGTTCTAGTTTGAACTCCTCTCATCAATACCATCACTCATCGCACCATCTTGCATGTATATTTCTAAATTATAGATTGTACACCTGCATTCCCCATCTTACTTATCGACATCAAGTTTCAGGCCAAATTGGGATATGCAACACTCCTGGAAGTGTTTCCATTATTCCATCTTTCAGCTTCAGTCAAAAATTTCCTTGTTCGACTATCCTATTCAATGAGTCACCTCCTAGTAGGACATCACTGTCGTCAATATTTTGATACTCACAAAATCACTCTTTGCAACGTGTCATATGATATGATGCACCGGATTCAATCAACCAAGAGTCTTGGTCCAACTATGTACTTGAGGAAGCCAAATACATGTTGTCTTTCTCTTCTTGCAAAGAATTACCATCATTCAACTGACCTTCATCAAACCCATTGCCTTTCTTGACTTCTGTCAACTTGCAATTTCATCTATAATTCCTAACTTTGCCTCATTGCCAATATGTTTTCGTCGTTGGACCAGGGAATAGAAATTTTTTCATCGTTTGACCAGGGAATATAAATTTTTTCGTCGTTGGACCAGGAGATCTGGTCTTAGATCCATCCCTCAACTTCGATCTTCTACCAAATTTGTTTCCCTTTACTCTGTCCCCTAGTAGACTTTGCACCATCAAGGAATCATGGGTCACTCCTTCCATGTTCTTTCGTCTCATCTGAGTCTGATAATTGTGATGTGACCACATCATCGATCTTTAAATGTGGTATCATTGCTTCCAATAGCCATGACCATGTTATCCCAAGAATTTGGCAAAGAACACATGAGATTGATGCATTTTTATTCCTTGGTGATCTTAATTACCACAGACAATTGTTGACTCTTAACGGTGTTGTGCACACTCAAGTCCACATTTTAGTTAAATCACCTATAATATTAGATTTTAGTTCATTGTCAAATCATTACAAGTGTGTTTCCTTGATAGGTGTCATCACAAAATTTCATAATTCAACCCAGATCAACAAAAGATGGATTTCGTTTTCTCATAAATCAACTTCAGTTTTTCACTATTTAACTGCAACAATATTCAGAACATTGTCTCTCCCTTCTTGATCCATCTCATGCGCATTTGAAAGGATTATCCAAAAAATTAATTCATTGCTTTTTATCACAGAGCTCTACTCACCACACTTCAAATATTAAAATCAATTATAGTTTATATGATATTCGTGGGTTCTTGGGCGCACTTGGGGACTTATCAATATAAGGCCAACAAGAACATTTTGGGAATCAATGTATTATTTGTTTGCAAAGCTAACTAACCATGAATTTCATTCGATCAACCAATGAGTGCTTTCTGGTCCAAATTGAACGAGGCAGAGTATATGTTAGATGTGTGAGCCCAAGTGAAGTGGATAGAAAACGATGTTATGATTGCTTAAGGACCAATTTGAGTAGATCAATGACCATCCTCTGTTCTAACTGTGAAATATTGGGCATGAATATTTTGAGACTGGTGGGAATCATGGATGTGTGCATTTTAGATTGACCGTGTATATTCTTTAGGTTTGTCAAAATTTCACTTAGATTGGTGGTCATTTCATGGCTGCATGCATTTCACTTAGGTTGGCGGGCATTCCATGGCTAGTGGTCATTCAAGACTAGCTGGCGGGCATTTTATTCTACTAGAAGGAATTCTAGATTGGTTGTCATACATTTTATCCATGGTTGGCGGGCATTTTTGTTCATAGTGGGAATTTATTTTTGTTCACGGCGAGCATTTTTTTTGTTCATGGTGGCCTTTCTTTTTGTTCATGGCAGATGTTGTGCAGGAAAAATACCTTATAGTGAGGAGAGGACACTACCAACTTGGGCAGGGTGACAGGTAAATACATTCATTGCATTGCATTTAGTTCCTCCAAATGGAAAGAGATCGAGATATCGAAAGATGTACCTTTTATCGACGGCTGGTCCTAGCTTTCGCTTGATCTTCTACTATGATGAACCTGCAACACAAAGGAAACCTTCCTCAGCATATCTTGACTGCAATAAATATGATGAAATTGAAAGCAATTAAACATCAACTAGAATCAGATATTAAACCAAATGAACATACAATCCAATAGACATTCGATTTGGGACAGGAAGGGTATTTCCACCTTTTTATTGTTAAAGAAACATGAATCAGTACAAATATACCTGATCGGTCAAGATGATTCTGCAACCGAGTCCTAGGATCATGCTTTTCACAATGACTTGGGAATTCCTCTAGCGTAACAGCACTTAAAGCATTCCTTCTAGGTACCTCTCTCATGGATCCTCCTTGCATTTATGGGACAAGTTAGGCAGTTGGAATCGATAGGTGGTTGAATTAGGAGGTTGGGGAAGTTGTAGAACCAACTTCAAACAATCCCAATTCATAATCTTAATATATTTTTTGATTTCATATTAAGTCCTGCACTGGTTTCATACAACCAGAGTAGCACACAGTATGCAACTCTTGTACTTTGCAACAAGCATTTGCAACATTTTTTAAGGTGTGTGCTGGTTGTCCTTGAGTAAAGCAGTGCACATATTGGTGAAGAATGTTGGTTTACTATGCAAAGAGTAGCGCACATGTCATGAAATCAGTAGACAAAGTAAGATTATCAACTGAAGAGTGTAGTTCCAGCAGTAAGTCATCTAGGTCAACCTAGCTCTTCAATCCATGTTGTCCTTTTTTGTGATCGACAGAGCAATGTGATCACGGATGGAGAAGTACATATTTTACCTATAACAGATGCCCCCCTAACGTGTGAGGTCAGAGGGAAATGATGGTCGAAATACATTATAATTCCAAGTCAGAGGAGGAGCAAGAAACCACAGAACCAAGTCACAAAAGTACCTGAAACGAAGATCAAAGGTCAGGGAGCAATTACAATCTTGACATCATATAGATGTGTAGCATGATACAACATGATCTCTGATACATAACTAGGAGATGTATATATAGCATGGCCACTAAAATACAAGCTTGGATCCATGTCAAAATGAGAGATCATAGCCATAACAACAAACTGGATCTATGTTTCATGAAGAGCCAATGTGAGTGAGGCTCAGTCTTGCGCAACTTGGGTGATAACATAAATATGGTGATGCTATCATAATCCCAAGGTCTTCATCCAAACAACCCAAGGTACAAACCCTAACCATGTGAATAAATGAGCTGAGGTCGAACATGGGGGGTATCGTTTGATTACTGGTCATTGATGTATACCGTTAACAAATGCGAGAAATTCCATCGATAATGATAATGGGGTCCAAGGTACCTAGTACGATCCAACAAGTGTGAATAAGTGGACTTGAAGTCGAACACCTGAGGAACCTGTTGAATAAGAGACATTGATGTATTCCCATTATTCAACAGCGAGGGAAACTTCCACTGATGACTGCAATCCTCGAGGTACTAACCGAAACTCTAAAATTCGTTCCCAAAGCATAATGAGATGAAGTCGATGGGAAGAAGTCCATTGGAAGGGAGGCCTTAATGCATCCTCCATCATCCAACACGAGGAACACTCAAAAGGTATGATTTGATGTGGAGTAGGACAAGTAACAAGATGAAACAAATTGACACCGAGATGACTGACACATGAAGTCAAGGTAAACTGCAGAATGGCCGACACAGGCTGTATCCTTGAACAGTGAGCACGACACAAAGTGACTTAGGCAATTTTCAACATGAAGGGGAAGTGATATAAGCCTGCAATGTAGGAGACATTGATAGACCCTCCATATGGTTGGAAGAATAACCAACCGGGGAAGAAAAAAAACTCGGAGATCAGGTTCACCCTAAGGTCAAAAACTAAAACCCAACTAAAATGAAAGACTCAAGTAGGTTCTATGTTCAAGGACATGACTGACTTAATTGCTTTTGAAACTGAAAATATGTGATATACCCTTCTCATCCGTTATTCTTTTTGGTAAAATAATGCCCTTCTTGTTGTTTTAATGAGTCCAAGAAAGAAAACTCAATAACTCCAACCATGTAAGAGTTTAGCGAGCCCATGGGAGGAAGACTCAGGACCTTCTTCATTGTTTATAGAGTTTGAAGAATAGATAGATGAATACTCTATCATATTGATCTTTGGATTTTAATATCGAGCCGAGATTTGTTCTTGCTCGCCAGTGTTTTCAATTTTAAGGAGTTTGAAAAACTTAAACAATAACTCCATACACCTACCCGTGGATTTTAATATCGAGCCCGGGTTGGTATATGCTCGTCGGTGTTTTCCTGTTTATAGAGTCTCAAAAAATTAAACAATCCTCTATATACCCTCTCGTGGATTTCACATCGAGCCCAAGTAGGTGAGTGCTCACTTGGTTTTTTCATGTTTCGAGAGCCTGAAAACCCTAAAGAAGGCTCCAAAAGTCCTTTTTTGTACAGTCAGTCTCCTCCCCCGAAAAAGTCTAAAACGATGAGAGAAGAACTCTTCTAGCCACGTATGACTAGAGTATTCCTTTTTCGTAAGTAATCCACAAAAGTCCAGAAAAGGGTTAAACTTATACCTAAGCGGATGTACCTTCAATTCCTTTAACGAGCTTGAAGAGAACAAGTATGCTCGGCAATCTTGTTTAGTTTTTAAATAGTCAAAACAAGAGCTTAAAACGACTTAAAAGACAGCTTCTAGGATCGTAAGTTCATGACCTGCCAAAAATAGGATCTCAACAATCGAGATAATAAGTATCGACAAATTTTCTCAATGACGTAATAATGACAATATGGTACCTATATTGGTCTATCAATAAAAAAAACAAGTCATTTCTGGTTTAATACTTTGAACTTCTAGTGAAATTTTGAAATACCTAGGTTAAATTTAACTCACCAAAATTTGTAGGTATTAGTGATTAAATAGAACCTTTTAGGGACAGCCTGAAATTATACTCTTTTGAAAAAAGTGGGTAAAAATCAAAGTTCATTTTATATAAATAATTCAAATTGAAAAATAAAATATCACAATTGGAGTTTTTAGGGAAAAGTGGAGAAAAACCTTGATCTTCCTCCATTTGTTGCGATCAAACCGGACCACCAATCGATCTTCTACTTCCACCAAGTAAGTTATATCCTCCCACACTTGCAATTTCATGCATTTTTTGTCAATTTTCATGGTTAAAATCACTTTCTAGCAATGTTCACAATGTGCACTACTGTGTGTGAGAAAAAGTAGCGCATACTAGCCAAGTGCGCTAGTTTAGTTCAAGGAAAGTAGCGTTCAAATGTGAATGTCTAGTGCACACAGTAGCGCACACCCCTGAAAGTAGGGAAAAAAGTGAAAATGACTAAAAATTGACTTGTTGCTTGGAAGGATGGTTCTTGTATGGCGTGAAAGGGAGCATGAGGACATGGATCGAGTAGCATTGCAATATCCAGTGACCCTCCTTGCGCTTCGAAGATGTGGATTGTTGAAATTTTATAGAACAGTCAACATGCAGGCACAAATCCGCTTGCTTAAGAGGCTTATCCAATACTGGGATGCCGAGGCATTGGTGTTTGATATCCAAGGTGAAATACTAGAGCTCACCATAGATGACATCTACTTTATCACGGGTCTCTCTCGAGGGGAGACTTTGTGAACTTGAAAGGGTCCTCACGCAATGTGGGTGCCTTGTCCGTGCAAGAGTATGTGAATGCCTACTTCCTACCGGGAACTGAGAAATCCGGTAGTCAAATTCTAATTTCAATTATTACAAGCTTCCCCCTCAAAGTCATCATGATTATTCTTAACCAGATGGGAGGGAGTGTTACGCAACACCTTGCTTCGAGACATTATATGCACATAGGTACTGAATGCTTGCACGACAGATTATATGACTTGTGTTCAAGTATTTTGGCGAACATGCAGCTTCAACTCTTAGGGTGTAAGACTGGGAGGATGAAGAATTTTGGGTACGAAAGCATACTTTACACCTTTTTCTTTGAAAGGGTTCCTGCTATCAGTTTGGGCATGCCTTTTCCCCCGGTCAACCCTTGTGAGCCAATGTTGTCTTGTTGGGGTGAGATCTTCCTCCACCAGGGTGGTGGCGAGAGCAACTTCTGTTACCATGAGGATGATTTATGGGATTGGTGGGAACGGTAAGTGCCATCTCTTGAGCAGTTTCCATATGCGGGCGTAGGCTTCTGCCACGATCCTAAGCCCTCCAGGAGCATCCTAGGGAGATATAGGTATGTTTATGCTTTTGAAAAATTATTTAATTTTTGTATTTTATATATATGATTTTTATGATGAGTTTGAGGTATTGAAACAAAGTTTCATATGCAGATGTTGGACCAGTACGTCTTGAGGGACACCCTCGTACTTTCGTGAGACCAGTGGTAGTGGGTGCAGCTGATGCCATGCTGGGAAACATAGAGAGGAAGATGAGTCGGTTGACTCATGAAATTTCGACTTACAGGATCAAGTGGATGCCACTTGACATGCAGGAGTATGTGGTTGGTGTTCCCCCATCCTGGATTAGGCTACTACAGAAAGTAGCTAGATTGGTCATGTTCTATCAAAAGGCAATAGAGGCAAATGAGGCCCCACCTTCTCCTTAGTATAAGGATATTTTATGTATATTTTTGAGGCCATCGAGCCCAATTTTGTATCTTATGACATGACTTTGTGACAGACTTATGATCCAAACTCATACTATTTTTTGGTATGGATATATATATATAGTATCGGTTATTTACATGTGTGTTATTGTGTTTTATGCATGAATTATTATGTGTGTGAATGATGCAAATGCCAATCTAAAACGTAGTTTTCAAATGAATCAGCTAATTCATTCAAGTTCCTTGGAATATGTTGATATGTGATATAATCAAATTGTCTCTCAAGCAACTTAACGCACAGAAACTGACATAGCAAAGTAGGATCTCTAACCTGATAAACACCCATTAACTGAAAAACAACTAACTGCGAGTCGAGCTGTACCTCCAAATGTGAAATGCCATGGAACAGAGCATCTCGGAGTAGCTCTATGACTGCAATGTATTCAACCACATTATTCGTTGTGGGACCTAAACAAGCCCCTCCCAAAGACACTAGTTGGCTAGTTGGTGAGTAAATAACCCAAGCAGCCGTGGCCAATTGATGGGTGTGGCGGCTAGCGCCATCAGTAAACCCTATAAAGTTTTCAGTCGACATTTGAAACACAAAGCAATAGATGCATAAGATGTAACTACAACCGTAAACAAAACTAACTCTACAAAAATGTATAGCTATAATACATGAAAAAGCACAGATGCCTAAGTGTAGTACTTCTTTAGGTAGGGTCAATGCATGGAACCTCCTCATAAGACCAAGAAACAATGTCGCGGAATTCTTTAAAAATATTGGTATACAGAATGATCTCTTCAGGAGAACAGTCTGCTCCAATAAAAATATTTTTTGCGGCCCCAATTTCGGTGGAAATGTTGATCGGGATGGTTCTCGATACATACGCCATATTCCCTTCGGCATAACCAGCTTGTGAAGTAGAAGGGATAGAGGACAAATCAGCACTCTCACTGGGTCTCATAGAAAACTCGTCTCTCTCGATCAAGTTTAGGATGGGAAGTAAATAGGACCTGGGGTGCAAATGTTCCCAAGGGTGATTCAGGTCCGTCATAGCTTCAAAAATGGCTTCGTTAGAAGGAAAAACCATGTCTGGACAATCAGGAAAGTGGGTAGAGTCCACTGACCATGTAGGAGCATAGTCCATATCTGAATCAATAGAGACCAATGGAGTCATGATATGTTCTGTTGCAGCATGTTGTGAATCTAGGTAAGCCACCTCTGCAATAGATAAAGGCACAACTGGTTCTGATTCAGTTGGGAGAATCCACGGATTTGTCGTTGGACTGACCGTGAAAGTATTAGATGAAGAACATTCTTTAGAACCAATAAAATGAACAGGATAAGGTAGGTCAAAAGTTCCTATCAATGACCCATAGAGACCTACTCCCAAACTCTCAGTAACTGGGCAGGGCTGATCAACCAACGGGATAGTTGAATCCGAAGAAGTCTGGTTGGTCTTTCGGGAAAACGAAAGTTGATCGACTGTGACGATTTTTCCTTCGTGAGGGAACATTATTATCTGGAAAACAACTGATGGAACTATCTGCATGGCATATGTCCATCTCTTACCTAATAGCAAGTTATAATCGAGCAGAGCATCTAGAAATTCAACCTCTACCGATACTACTTTTCCCGCAAGTTCAACATCAAATGATGGTAAGACTCCGTGTGGACGGAAAGATCTTCCATCAAAGGCGGTAAGTACCGTATTCAAGAGGGCTAACTCAGGTTCACCTAAATCCTTCCAGCAAGAAATAGACATTACGCACGTGGACGTTCCCTCATCTACAACAACTCGTCTAATGGTCATGGGACCATGGACGACCTCTATCTAGAGAGCAACGTGGTATGACAACCAGAACTTGATATCATTCATATCAAAATGGGAAAGCATGTTGGATGAATCTACACTTCCAATTACTGTGAGGAGTGCACTACGTTGTAATGGACAACTTTGCAATACCTACAAAGTGGACATGGCACAGGGGATTTGGGCTAAATCGTCCACTACATTATAGTTGGAGGTAGCCGTCATGTTGGGGTTGTGCACAACCCTTTTGAAGACACCTTTCGGAATCTTCGATAGCAGATCCATCGGTCTCTCAATGTGGAGAGGGGTAGATGACTCAGGAACATCCTTCTACTGTGGGTTTGGGGTATAATTTTTAGCTCACGTTTGCAAAAGAGCATCTAAATTAACCATATTAATGAATGACTGATCATCTGAGTTGGCACAAGTAGTGCCCCCAGCACCAGAGCTTCCAGAAGTTGAACTCTGTCCGTGAGGGAAAGGGTCTTTTAAGACAGTAGGTTTATTTTCATGGATCAACTTCTGGGCTTCTTCCATTAGAGGGCATTGATGGGTAAGGTGGTCCTCTTGACACAACTTGCAAGGGAACTTAACCTTCATTTTTTCCTTTTTACCCTCCTAGGAATTTTGTGTGTTCTTGGGATTTTGTTGGTTTCCCTCTCCTTCCTTGTCCTTTCTTTTGTTGTTGGGCTACCGAGGGCCCTTTTGGTTTCTCTGCACCTGTTGTACAGATTCTATTGTTGAATGGGAGGATGCAACAGAATTTGCTTCTACAGCAGACTATTTGACTGACAAGGCGTGAACCTGCTTTGTTAAGGCATCAAACACTGCAAAGTCTACTAAACCCACAATGCCATCAGCATGTGGTCTAGGTTTAGGTTTACCTAAGTCTATTTTAGACCTCGGTGCATCAGGAATAATCTCGTATAAGAGCCCAAACTGAGCATATACCTAGTCAAGCTGCTGGGCTCTCAAAATGGCTTCCTCTTCGGAGGACACCCCTGAAGTTGCAACTTCCTTAGAAATATAAGGAAGAAGTGATTTAAGATACCAGTCTACTAAAAATGCAGGAGGGATGTCGGCTTTAATGAGCCTCTTTCTCCTTCACCACTCCTGAATGTGATCAGATAGATGAGTGGCCTTGTTCTGTAGGAAAGTGGAAAGAAGGTCTGTGCCGGCATCGTACCAGATAGGAAGTTGAAAATGGTTCAAAAAAATAGTAGCTAGATCCCAAAAGGTTCCATAAGTAGCTACTGGTAGTTCAATATACCATTTGGCTGCAACACTTGTCAAGGTTCTTTGAAAGTGCCTCAACCTGATGGAGTCATCATTCAGCGAATTCAAGGAGCGCTAGAGATGAAAAGTTGTGACATGGTCACCGGGGGTCCTCACCAGTCTTACCTTCAAACTTCGGGATGTCTAAGGGAAACTTAGTGGGAATGGGTGGCCATGCAGGATCATGGCGCACGGGGTCATTTGTGAGTTTTGAAAGATATGGCAAGTTTAAAGTTGCTAGAAATGGTAAACATGGTCGTGCCGATGGCATTTGATAGACCGGAACCTGGTATTGGGTATTTCCCATTACCCGATTCGTGTACTGTTGGTTGGGGTTGCCCCCAGCCAACGGTTGTGATGTGAATGCATTAAAATTGCTCCACCCAAAAGAAAGCGAATTACTTCCCGGGGTAGTGGTCCATTGCGGCTGGGTGTTAACCCCACCATATTGTGGATTAATAAAATTACCCCCTCCTCCAGCAAACAAAGAGAAAGGGATACTCCCTGCAAGTATATTTGATGGATTAACATTGTAACCTGCATAGGGGTTAAAGCCAGGCGTAGTAGTAACAGATGGTGCCATCATCGTACCCATAATAGGCATAGATGCTGAAGGGATCGATCCTGCAACGGAAGTGGAAGCAATAGCTTGAGTCACACCTTGGAATTGTTGTGTAACAAGAGGCTGAGTGAAATTCACTGCAGGTATCCCTGTCAAAGGGACATTATTCGGTCCAAAAGTAGGGTTGGAAATTGAGGCAAATGTCAAAGCTAATGAGCTCGGCATGCCTAGAGTACCAACATTAAAACTAAAGGACGGAGTCGAAGCAGAAGCAGCCTGTGATGAACTCGATGTGGCAGTGTTTGTGAAAGAAGGATTAACAATCCTTATAGCCATAGAATTTGTGGGAGTTTGAGGAACTCCTGCTCATCTCTTGGGTTAGTCATGGTGTAACTAGGTGTAAACAAGTACGCACTGTACTCAGGTTGTTGAAATCCTACAAGTGGATCGTTCGGTCCAGTAAGAGGATGGTTGAAAGGAGTACTGAACTCTCTATAAGTTAGGTCCTCAAACTCGACAGTATCAAAGACTTGTCGATTCGGGGTTCTGGGTTGTGGTTCTCCAAGAACCTATGTTTCGCCCGTAAGTTCAAAAGAACCACTGGAATCCATCCTCCAACGTCACGATGGCGATGGAGGCTCCATAGTGAGTGGGGGAATGTTTTTCAACCTCCGAGACCTACGAAGATGTTGGTCCTCCACAACTATAAAAATAAACTAAGTAAAAACCTAGTGGCCACTACAACTAAGGAGCAAACAGCATACCACTAAAAAATTCCTAAGTAATCAAACCAGGCAAACAATGGAAAATACTCTCAGAAGTAAGTCTGGGATGATTAAGGCCCATAAAAGACTAATAGAGTACCGACGGTTAGTTATGTGGTGTCCAATGGAGGTCCTCTGGGTGCAAGCGTTTGAATCACCAAACCGCCCTCCCGGGATTACTGCCAAAGGGTTACCTTCCACGTCTATCCAAGGTGGAGTGGGAATATCCTTCCACTCTACTTGGGTAGAGTCCTAAAGGTTATGATACTAAGGCTACCACCAATACGAAATAACCTAGGGGGACAGTCGTTAGCCTAGTCAAAACACATGGGCAGGGTAGCAAAGCCCGAGATCCAAAAGTACTTTAAAAAGCACTAGTTGACCCTTGTACGCGAGTCAACTCTGGTTTATGGTTCATGGGAAAGTGAGGGGGTATCCTCAACAATTCCAATCGCCCAAGGCCTCATGCTTAACTCTGGTTTGAGTAGAGCATCCCAGGACTATTTGATAGAGGTGGATTTACCTAAAATATTGTCATACTACGATTATCGAGTAATGAAGCCGATTTCGGGTGGTTTAAGGTAGTTTAAACCCGAAATCCTAGCCTAAGCTAGTTGATGATGTGTATATCTATAAAGAAAAATGTTGCTAGTTAATTTTATTAAGATTCCTTTTTAAGGGCTACTTTTCACTCAATAAGGGCAGTGCGGTGTGTGGAATGGTTTCGACAGAAAGCAAAGTGCGTAAAGAAATAATGCATTCAAATTCACAAAAGACTCTTTTCTTTTCGTTTATATTCTTTCAAAAACTGAAACTAGGCAATCCTAAATCAAATTTATTTTTAATTTTCTTTTTAAATTTCAAAGCAAAACAAACTATGCTACTTCAAAACAATGATAAATCTTACTACTAAGCTACCAAATTCACTTTTTGTCTTTTCTGATAATTGCAAAAGAAAAAGAACTCAGAAAGGAGCAAGTAAGACCTAACGCAAAGTGTGAGTAAGACAAACAACCTAATGGCTCAAAACAATCAAATAAAAAAGACTTGAGAAAAACTCCACCTACCGAGTTGTTTCCAATGGAAAAAACTCTAAGCTTGGAACAAAGTGTAAAAGAAACAAGGAAAATAGATGCCTGAACGGAAAGACAAACCTAAAAGGTTGCTCCAAAGCACCAAAACCCTAAGAAAACACTCTCCAAACAAAGGAGTAGGTAAGCAAACCAAAAAGTGACCTTACCGACACACGGAATCATAAGAAAAGCAAACTAGAAAGCTTTAACTTGCTTGGACTGAACTAAAAAGGTAATAAGAAGGTATCTAGACCAAACAAAACTTTCAAAGCCACCCTAAGGACTCAAACTGGGATCAAACCCTAAACAAAAGGACAAGACACAGTAAAAGCATGCTAATGTTGCCACAAACAACAAACGTTAAGAACACAGGTCTGTATGACTGCAACAAGCATCTAGGGAAAGAAATGTGCAACTATGTCTAACAGAGAGCAGTGCACAACCTTCAAAAGGGTTAAAAACAATAAAGACACCTTAAACAAGTACTCAAGCAAGCAAAGGCAAACTAAAGGACTTCAGAGAGGAAAACAAGACTCAAAAGAGACATAAAAGTCTCAGGGGTCAGTCAGGGAAGCAAAGAAAAAGGATGGAAGTGTACCCAAACAACTGGAAATCAAACCCTAATAGAGAACTAAAAGTTACAGGAAAATGCACTACTGTGTAGTATAGAAACCAACGCACACTAGGAAAGATGCGCTACTATGTAGTGGACAAAGCAGTGTTCATCAGGTAAAATGTGCTACTGTAAGTAGGGTAAACCAATGCACAAAGCTCAGAAGAAAACAAAAAAGCTTTGCAGTAGTGGACTGAGATGAGTCTAGACAATAAGAACAGGAAACAATGACCTATAAGACCTCTCAGAGAACAAATAGACTGAAATAGACTGGAAGAAAAACCTAACAAGGTCTCCTAGAGTAGAAAAACAACCGGTTACTCCCCAGCGGAGTCGGCAATCTGTTTTGAAAGAAAAATACCTTATAGTGAGGAGAAGACACTACCAAATTGGGCAGGGTGATAGGTAAACACATTCATTGCATTGCATTTAGTTCCTACAAATGGAAAGAGATTGAGATATCGAAAGATGTACCTTTTATCGATGGCTGGTCCTAGCTTTCACTTGATCTTCCGCTATGATGAACCTGCAACATAAAGGAAACCTTCCTTAGCGTATCTTGATTGCAATAAATATGATGAAATTGAAAGCAATTAAACATCAACTACAATCATATATTAAACCAAATGAACATACAATCCAATAGACATTTGATTTGGGACAGGAAGGGTATTTCCATCTTTTTATTGTCAAATAAATATAAATCAGTACAAATATATCTGATAGGTCAAGATGCTTCTGCAACCGAGTCCTGGGCTTCTGCTCTTCACAATGACATGGGAATTCCTCCAGCTTAATAACACTTAAATCATTCCAGGCTAGGTGCCTCTCTCATGGATCCTCCTTGTATTTATGGGACAAGGTAGGAAGTAGGAATCAAGAGGTGGTTGAATTGGGAGGTTGGGGAAGTTGCAGAACCAACTTCAACTAATCCCAATTCGTAATCTTAATATATTTTTTGACTTCATCTTAAGATGTGTGTGGGTTTCATACAACCAGCGCAGTGCACAATATGCAACTCTTGTACTTTGCAACATTTTTTAAGGTGTGCGTTGGTTGTCCTTGAGTAAAGCAGTGCACATGTTGGTGAAGAACGTTGGTTTACTATGCAAAGAGTAGCGCACATGTCATGAAATCAGTAGACAAAGTAAGATTATCAGCTGAAGAGTGTAGTTCCAACAGTAAGTCATCTAGGTCAACCTAGCTCTTCAATCCATGTTGTCATTTTTTGTGATCGACAGAGCAATGTGATCACGGACGGAGAAGTGCAGATTTGACCTATAACAACAGACATTTTTGTCTAGTGTTGTGCATGCGTTTTATCACTAGTAGAATCTTGTAGGTGTTGGTACCAAAATTCTGAAGATGCACTTTGTCTTCTTGTTGTCATTTATTTGCCACATCATCTATTATACCATCATGAATGACACTTCAACATCATCATCACTACGCTTTGACATCAATGACAACACATTTCTCAACAATAGTTGTATTAAACTATTTGACAGTTTTATGGTTTGTGGAATTAAATTGACCATTTTAAATGTCTACAATAGTATAGATATTATTGATACCTATTTTTATTACACAATTTTTTATTGATATAATATAATAGTGGATTCAATCTAGCAATTGCATTCCATTTGTTTTTCTTCTATATCAAACTCATAGTTCAGTAAATTACTTGCAACTAAAATTTACAACAATATTTCCAACATCGTCTTTATTAATAATATATTTACAGTTTTACTTTCAGATGAATATCTTTTTTAATAATAATTATGTATCAATCAATAATTTCTAATGTGACAATATTAAATATTGCAAATAATTAATAATAAGTATACATCATGTTACCATTCAAACTAGCAGGATAGTCTTGCAAGTGAAACGAAATCACATAAGAAACTTGGATTGTTGTCACATTTGTCCAATCTCTTAACTTCTTCGGGATCGAATGGTTTCCCAAAGGGAGAGTTCTTTAATGTACCTTCCAAGCAGATGTCAAATTCCTTCCAAACACCATAAAGCATAGATCAGTGCCTCTAATGTAGTCAAACACAGAGCAATAGAGAGAATTAAGATGGTGCTTGTATAGTAGTTTTGGCAGTTTTTTAGGTATGCTAAGGGTTAAAAAAGATAAGCCAAGGATTTCATGCTGAATTTTAGGGCCATGAGATAAGATAAAAGGTTACAAAATGAATTAAGAAAAGCTTAAGAAGCCATAATAAGCTAAAGCTTGCAAACCAAACTCAAAAAAGCTTAACATTGAGTATGTAGAATAAAAATGTCAACACAAAATGAGGTCATCGGTAGACCTGATTCATATCTTTTGAGTTGATAGGTGTGGACCATACGTGTAATAATGTGGTAAGAGCATTTCAAAAGCTGTAATATATTTTAATCTGATAAAAGAAAAGAATTAACTGTGAATGACCTATGCATACTATATCATACCACTAAATTATGAAATATAATTTGTTTTATTTTTATTTTATAGTAAAGAGTATGATTTTCCAGCTCAAATAAGTGAACCTCACAACATGATACTTCAAAGAACTAAGTTAATCTTTTCCTATATCATGAGACCTAGAAGAATTATGTCCAACTAACTTCATCCGTTTTTGAGAGAGCAATGTTCCTCCAAGGTCGTAGTAACTATAAACTTTGCCACAAAGTAATCAACCACTCCAGTTTTGGTAATGTGTTATTTCATGTGTCTTTACGTATTGAGTTATTTCGGTAATGATAATTGATAGAAGAAAAATATTAATCATGTTGTAATGTGTCGACTTTTAGCATATCAAAATTTCTTTCTTCATGTTGTAATGTGTCCACTTTTAGCATATCAAAATTTGTTTTTTGAATCTTGAATAGAAGAGAAAAAACTTCTCGAAAGAGGCACAAAGCATATATTTGTTCATCTCTATGTTGCAAACACCCCTGAATGGGGATGAACCAATCCCTGAACAGGTAAACAAAGAACTAATAAAACTCTGATCCAAATCTGTACAAGTAACTTCTCAAATTTTTCAATAGCATATAAAAGAACCATCCTTTGGCTCAAGAATGTTTCCCCTAATTTGAGGATTATGTGGCTCCGATGGAACAACAAACTTGTAAATAGCATAATTAGATATAGAAAGGGATAAAATCAGTGTTCCACTAAGCTTCAAGAAGCGGGGAAACACACATTGGGGATGTGTAGAGACAGCCCCAAATTTTGGGGGCGGGGGCATCCAGGCCCTATCTCTAAAATTAATAAAAAATTAAAAATATGAATCCCAATATATTAACATATCAATTCCTCATCCCATCACAATTTACATACCAAATTGAATTCATTATTGTCCAATGTAAACATGATATTCAATTCATAATGGCTAATTTTAATTTTTAATATATGCACGTCTTCCATTATAACTTTGAAATTTGAATCATAGACATAAACAGTACATAAATTTAAAATGATAAATGATAAATTTGAATCATAAACATGTCACATAAAAACCTACAAATATGAAATATATTAATATTATATAACTCAATAGATACTAAAGTATTAAAAACTTAAAGGAATGAATCAAAAAATTAGAAATACTAATGTCTAAAAGTGAATAGAAAATTAAAATTACTCAAAATAGTAAAGAGTGATGAGTCAAAGACTCAATCTGAGTTCATCAATGACAGTAAATAAAACTAAAAGAAGAAAAAAAAGTCATCAAAAGAACATCAAGGAGATAGTTCCATGGATGGTCCTCCTGATGCATCTACTGCATGAAGTCACCATCTATGGGAGTGTCATCATCTAAATCAGAGTCACTTTCAGTCTCAGCCTCAAGAGTGATTTATTTTTAGGTTTTTTTGTTTTTTCATTAAAAAAAATTAAAAATTCAGGGGGTGGCGCCTTGGCATCCCCCATTTTCAGGAGGGACCATCTACAAGCCCCCCTCTCTAGGAAAATCCTAGTGTGATTCCCCATGTTTATCAAAAAAGGGAGTGCAGACAAACGTTTCCCGAGAAGACTCCAAGCCCCCAGGGCATGGGAAACGAGGGGAGCGCACCCCCGACCTTGGGGGACGTGTCCCCATGGAACACTGGATAAAATTAGTGTTTGCCACACGACATTCAAATCCTTTAGAAAGCTAACAGGGCCTAAACTCTCTTAAAAGTTGGTCGTCAGAAAAATAAATAAGAACCCCTACAATATATCATGCAATGCAAGCCCTCTCTGAATGAAAGAATATTCATTGGCAAGAAACAAAACTACATGGAAGAAAAAAATTGAATGTCGCAAATTGATTCCCTCTTTCCTCTTTTACTGCATCATCACTGTTGCATATTTTCTAGCGTATTGTGAGTCAAACCCATATGTATGAGAATACTGCCAATATAATAATTAAATAGAAAAAATAACTGGAACTCAAGAGAACACTGCCAATATAATAATATGAAAATAATTCATAGGATGAGAGTTTACAATTAACCTCTTGTCCAGTCTTGTGTGACAGGTGATGGGTACACAAACACATGTGACAATAATTTGATAACACTAGCTAGTAATTGTCGTCTCATCATATCCCAGAAGAGCTATATTAAGAAACACTCCTAAATCCATACAGTCTGAAAATATTTTCATAATATGAACAAGCTCAAATGCCTGAGAAACTCCATGGAAGCATTTCGTTGATGTCACCACTTCTATGAATTACACGAAATGTGTCTTTTTAACTAGTGACTAGTGTATCAATATAACATAACATTAACAAGGATATTTATCATATGGGGTCAACTTGCCTAGTAGAAAAATAGTTCAATTAGAGAAAAAAATCACTACATTTGAGAACAAGTCGAAATGGAATTAAAAATAAACCCTACATGAATTCAAAATTGTAATGGTGTCCATCAACGTCCATCACAATCAAAAAATGTCGCTCTGAAGACTGGTTTGGGTGAAGCAGTTCAGCAGGGCTTCCCTCTAGGTCAACATTTGTAAGTCCTTTCAATTGATGCTTTAGGTTACCTAATTACCAAAAACATGGCACAAGGCCGAATTAACGGTATTCTATTGCCAAGAAGAAATGGTCAGCAGTTAGTTAAAAGAAACTTCTTCAATGTTCCTTTCCTGAACTTGACAAAAGATTGGTATGAGAGATGATAAACTGTACCAAGGTATTCAATAAGGAGTTTGGCTCAAACATCAATAGTAAATACTCAGTAATGAGTTGTTTCCATATGGCATTTGATCTTTCTGATTATATTAGAATCCCTAGTCAATTCAAATAGGGATGTCCACTCTCCAACATTATTTGGGATCTATATCAATGAGCTTTAGGAGTTCCTCAGGGAGAACACAGATTCTGGTGATGGGTGTATATTGCACCATGTCTCTAGCCTACTTTTGTGATCATTGCCAGCTTCTTGTTAACCTTAGCAAGAATAAGGTTATAGTCTTCAAAATAAAAAAGGATGCTTTATCAAACTTCATTTTTTCCTTCATAGGAGAGCCAGTTGAGATCACTACACCTAACACATATCTAAGCGTACAATTTACCAATTATATATTTAACTTGGTACCCACATTCCAATCAAGTCTTTCTAAGGACTATGCACCCTTATCTATGCTATTGCTCAAGTACCAGCAACTTCCTGATCAATTTTCAACACATCTCTTCAAATATGCATCTATTTTCCATCACTGTTTAGCCAATTGTTCTAGCTTGGAGGTTCAAGGACCTGGCTACGGCCTATTGATTGGAGATGTGTGGTAGACAGTTCAAACCATTATGCTCCAACATATGTGTTGATTTAATAGTTGCATGAGGCATCCTCACACTAAGTTGGCCCCAGAAGAAATAAGAAAATAATAATTACTGTGCAAATAAAGAGAAGTCAGCCCAAGAAGAAAGAGGCAATGAAAATGTCAGCCAAAAATCAAATATAAATAAAGGGTGATTCCTCATTCTTTTCATCCATCAAGCAATTTCACTCCACATCAAGAAGGAAGTGTGCAAGAGAGAGGAGGTAGATTTTGGGGTTTCTATCTTTGAAGAGTTCTCTCATTTGGCTTATCTTTATCTTGGCTATGTCTCTGGATGTACTTTGTATCTTGAACCAATATCTCTATAAGAAGGTTGCTGGGTTTTCTCCCTTGTGGTTTCCCAGGATAAATTATTTGTGTCATTTTTGTTTTTTTGCATGGTTGTTCTTTTAGTGATCCTTATTTGTTTCTATTGCAATTAAAGATGAAAGAGATTGAAATTATATTGCTACTTTAAAATATAATATGGTATGAAAGCGGTGTTGAATAGATACCATTGTCAGAACCTAGGGCATCCAAGTATGGGGGTTTCTCTCCATAATTTATCTTGAAAAGAACCCTTGGGAAACTCGCCATAGGAGGGCGTACCTTTCTATGGAAGCATATTCCAAATTGGTGAAGTTTCGGTTTTGACCTAATTTCTATCGAAACTGGGAAATTAGGGTTTCCATTTTTGAGTTTTTTTGTCCATAGATCCAAAAGAAAAGGAGGTCTATTGAACTTTCCCTAGGAGGGCACATCTATCTGTGGAATCAAAATTTCGAAAATCCAAATTTCAATTTTGACCTAGCTCCTACTAAGGTTTCTGCAGCAGATTTCAAATCTCAGTTTTCCAATCAAGATGAATAGTGTTAAAGTGGAAGATAGACTTGATGGAGATTCCAACTTCAACTCATGGAAGTCTAGGGTACTCATTATCCTAGAGGAGAATGATCTTTTGAAATTTGTGAATGAAAAGGAACCAAAACTAGAGGAAGAAGCAAATAAGTCTCAATGGAGGAAGAGTGATGCTAAGGAAAGGATGATTTTGATAGATTCTCTAAAAGATCACTTGATTTCTCAAATCTATCATAAGAAGACGACCAAGAATATGTTTGATGCCTTGAAGAAGCTATTTGAGAATATCAACATCAATCGAGCACTTTCCTTAAGACAACAACTCTCCAATATCAAGATGACAAGAGCAGACTCAGTTGCATCTTACCTCATGAAGATTTATGAACTAAGAGATCAGTTGAGCACCATTGGGGAAATAGTTGAAGACAGAGAGTTTGTAATGATAACCCTCAATGGTCTTCCCCCTTCTTCGGAACCATTCATTCAGAGCATTAGTGGGCCATCCAAATTTCCCAAGTTTGATCGAATATGGGCATATTGTACACAAGAATAAACTAGACTTGCAGCTAGAGGCAAGTTGCATGGTTCTCAACATGAAGAAAGTCAATCCCTTGCAGCACACGCTAGAAGAGGAAAAGGTAACGAAAGGAATAATCAAGGCCGAAAAGATAAAGGTGGAAGATCAAGTCCAATTCCAGATCAAAAGAAGAAGAAGGATCTTTCACGTATTTAGTGCTTCAAATGTCAGAAGCACGGTCACTATGCTAGACAATGTCCCGAACTAAAGAAAAGAAAGTACCATTCCTCAACTAATGATTCCAATGAAGACACTCCATAGAAGAGGTCAAGGAATCATGATCAAACAGAGTTCTTTATTTTCGTTCTTTTAGGCACAATTCCTACCACTAGTGATACTTGGTTAGTAGATAGTGGTGCATCTAGACATAGGACAGGTTACAAAGAGAGCCTCGCAGATTTGGTAGAAAAAGGGGCTCATCTACAAGTTGTACTTGGATATGATGCTAGATATACTGTGAAGGGATCTAGGACCACTTCCCTCAAGTTAGATTCTAGTGATACTCTACATTTGAGTGATGTGTTGTATGTACTAGGAATGAAAAGGAACCTCGTTTCTATATCAACCTTCATGGATGGAAAGGTTCTTGCATGGAACAAGAACTCTAGTATAGGTTCAACCCGTGTGATTGGTGTTCAAGAGGAGAGTCTATACATATTAACTACATGACATGTTCAGTAACTGGTACATGACTCTATCAGTTTGAGTAAGCTATGGTACATGAGACTTGCTCACCTACACTATATATCTCTCCCATCATTAAGTACAATGGTGACAGGACTTCCAGTACTCCATGTAGACCATGATGGAATTTGCAAAGGATGTGCACTTGGAAAGAATTCCAAGGGTTCTTTTCCGAGCAGTGACAACAGGTCCAAGGGAATGTTGGATCTAGTACATTCTGACTTGTGTGGACCAATTGGCAACTGCTTCCTTGGGTGGATTCTGGTATTATGTGACTTTCATTGATGATTACTCTCGGAAGACTTGGATCTACTTCTTGAAGACCAAGGAATCTGAAGAGGTACTTAGCTAATTCTGAGAGTCCAAGGCGCAAGTTGAGAACTTGTCGAGGAAAAGGATCAAGGTTTTGAGATTAGATAATGGAGGGGAGTACAACTCATCGTACTTCAATGATTTCTACAAAGAGAGAAATTAAGAGGGAGTACATCTAAGTTTCCAGGAAACTTGGGTACAGGGATGGGGACGGGGATGCCACTTTTTTAAACAGGGTACTTGGGTACTTCGGGTACACACACACACACACATATATATATAAGACATGTCATAGTCACGTTATACATGCATATTTCAGATTTCTTCATAAATTATGAATCATGATTCATAATTCTAAATTCAATGATTCATTGAACAATGAACATTCACAATGAAAATTAGAAAAATCATACAGTCATAGTAGATATCAAGTGGAAGAATGGAAGTTACATAAAATTTGATAAATGACTATACTAGACAGTTGTAACCTATGTTGTTGGGAGCGAGAAGCGAGAGTGGGAGTAGAGCGAAAAGCGAAATTTTCAAAAGATCTCGTTTTGGGAGCGTTTCGGGAGCATTTTTTTATAGTATATATTTTTATATATTTTGATGGATTTATATATAAAAAAACATGTAGGATGTTGAATTAGATATAGAAAAAATGAATTAAACCATATAAGATCAATCATCTAGTAGTTATAACTTGTAATATTATCATCAAATGATCAACCATAACTACTTTTATATTAACATGGAAATGAAGGGAGGTACCATAACATTGTCATCAAATTATCAACCTAGTATAGGAGCTTTTAGTATAGGAGAGGTAGGGAGCGCCTCGGGAGTGCCTTGGGAGCATGCTCCCAAAACTGGGAGCATTTTGGGAGCGAGCTTCAGGAGCGAGAGCGAGGGGGTGGGGGGCGCTCCCACACAACAGAGGTTGTAACAAACAATCAAACTGTAATATGAGGTACACTTGAAATCTGATTTTAAACACCTATTTGTTCCGTTGTTACAGGCAATAAAAAGCTGCAAATGTAATATTGGGTTGATGTGAGAGTATTTCTTAGTATTAAATACATATGTATATTAATATACAATTTTTTTATGTACACATTTGGTAGTCAAATTATGTTCCATGAGCGCTGAAAACAAAACTAGTCTACCAGATTTGGACAATATTCAGTGGAATTTGAAGAGTGTTGCAAAGTGCTTTAAATAAGTCATGAACTAGACTCCATACGCAATTAGAAAAAAAATAGTTCAGATTTGGTTGGGGGTCATTATATTTTTCCCAGTGGATTTTTATTCTGCTTAGTCGATCGTTCCCCCGAAGTACCCAAACATGAGGTATGAAGTACCCAAACATGGGGTACGTCGTACCATTTATCCTATAAGAACCCCTTTTTTTATAGCGACGTCTCAGGTACATGGAGCCAGTATGGGGTACGAAAGGGTATGACGAGAAATGTACCTTACGAGTACCCGATATGGGTATGCGTACCCTACCCCCGGGTATAGGTACCCCTGCTACATAGGAGTACATTGTTCCTTACAACCCTTAGTAGAATGGGGTTGTAGAGAGGAAGAACAAATCGATTGTAGAGGCAGCCAAAGCTATGATTCATTATTAGAGTCTACCTACGTTCTTGTGAGAAGAAGCTTTCAATACTGTAGTGTATGTTCAGAAAAAGAGTCCTCATGAGATATTGAGGAATATGACTCCAGAAGAGGCCTAAGAAGGGTCATTTGTGGATCTTTGGATTTTCACTATATATACATGTGCCCAAGGAAAAGAGGACAAAGCTAGAACCTTCAGGAAGGAAGGGTACATTTGTGGGATATGGTGATTCTTCAAAGGCTTACAAGATCTACATCCCAGGATCAAGACAAATTAAGGTCAACAGGGATGTCTCCTTCGAACAAGAGGTATCCTTTAGAAGAGCTAGAGGATTTGACATGGAGCTTGACAGTGTGGAGCAGGTGGCTCCAAAGGAGATGGTATCATATCCCCCTCCCTCTTCAGTATTTCAAAGGGAGCCAGTTGAGACAGTGGAGCCTATTGATCCTATTGATATAGTACCACTAGTTCATATTCCCAGAGATGTTGTTGTAGGCCAAAAAAGGCTATTTGGGATCGTCAGACTCTTCAAGAGGCAGAGAATCATGCTACTCTCTATGGTACTTTCAGGGAGAGCAAGAGACCTCATAGATTCTCGAGATATGTAGTTTTGATGAGCTACATCATTGATTCTAAACCCTACATCTATGAGGAGGCTTCTAGCCAGTGGGTGTGGAAGAATGCCATAATGGAAGAATATCAATCCATCATGAAGAATGATGTGTGGGAGGTTGTTTTGAGACCTAAGGAGAATTCAGTAGTGACTTCCAAGTGGATTTACAAAATCAAACATGGAGTGGATGGCGGTGTTAAAAAGCACAAAGCTAGATTTGTGGCTAGAGGATTGCCTTAGAAAGAGGGAATTGATTATGATGAGACAATTATTCTGATTTCTCACTACACTTCCATCAGGACGATTATTGCTATTGCTTCCCCTATGGGATGTGTTATGTGGTACCAGTACCAGCGCACCTTTAGCTATGCCCCAGGGAGAGAGGGTCATTTTTTTTACCAAGAGGGGTGATTTCCAACATTTTATGAATGGGGGTTACATCTAGGCCCTTTGGTTCCTCTGCTGGGAGTACTATGGCTTAGTAGCATTATTGTCTGCCTCATGAAAGGGCTTGAAGCCCCGAGGTTGGTGTCCGGGGCTCCCAGGGGTGGGTCACTAGGTCACATGAACCCCACCTTTTTTTATCATTTTGGTGGCCCTTCTTTCAACACTGAGGCTTATGTCTCTCCTCCAGGTCACTTTCCACACCCTCTTGGTCCTCCAGAACTATTGCACCCTCTCTCCTTGGCTATCTTTTGATGATGACGCCATCCTTCTTCCAAGCCTACATTGCTTGATTAGGGGGGGGCGTTGAGGGACTTTCACTACTGTTGGGGTTAGATAGGGCATGACACCCCCCCCCCTTGTGTCACATACCCTCCCATCCATCCAAGGCAAGGAAGGGCACATGATACCAATCTATGAGGATTTTCATAAAAAAATCAGCCCATTCATTATAATCATATGAATAAAACATTGTGTACAGATGCAACTCAATTGAATATGCACAACAGAAATAAACAAATCATCCACACACATTACGTGACTGTCATTCAATTTAACATAGTCAACAAATTAATACATTTGCAGAAGTAATTACACATAAGAAAATACTCATCTTGATGTAATGTTGTCCCCAAACAACTAGCTATGTCGCTGCAATGTTCCATCGAACCATAGGTCTCTGCCCAACCTGTATTCTTTCAACACTCAGAGACCACCCCTGAGCTGGGCATGATTTCTACAAGGAAAAGGGGACATTCAAGCTCACACACAGCCAAATAATCATTTCTTCTCATCCAAGCTAGTCCATAGTTGGGTTTATCAGGCTACATTTAAACCCTGGATGCTTGCACTCAAGCTCAAGCCAAAACAATGGATACCCATCTCAACCCCAACAGCAACTCAAAAACTAGGCATGGATATACATTTCCATTCATGGGGTTTACAAACAGGATGGCCATGGGTTTTCCCCAAATCGTGGCTCACCCAAAACGAACTGTGGGAAGGGAAATGCATCCACAGGGAGGAAAAACGTTTTCTCCCCAACTCTCTAAGCATTTAACAGCAAAAACGGTCTCTATGGAACCCCAGTTCCATTCCCCTTCTTCCCCATTGGTATACAACACAAAAATGCCCTTCTCCCAGCTGAGATTGAAGGGAAACACAGACACCCATGGCTAGAAAATGACCTGGTAGCTCCCAACTCGTGAGGGAGGAAGACTGGTTGATGGATAATGGCTTGGGAAGCAATTCATGGTTGTTTTCTTGCCCAAGAAGCAAAACAAGTTTTTCCATGAAGGGTGGCTTTCCCATACTCGAATTTGGACAACCATACCTCTCATTCCTCAAGGCATTAACTACCTCAACCAACTCCTGGGAGAAATCAATGATTGGGTACAAAAGTCAACATGGGTAGTTGAGGGTTTGATGGGTTCTCTCATTGACAATTGGCTTGACTTGATTGGCTCCAAGGGTTTGAATGTTTTCCCTCCCAATTCCTTGTAAAATCATGCCCCCATCTCTTGTTGCATTGCATAGCTAGTTGTGGGTATTTTATTAAAATGCATATTTACATGATGTTTGAATTCCAATGTGCCTGGCTAGCACGCAAACCGTATGCATCAATAAATTGATGGCGGGGCCTTGGCCTTGATCTCCTCACCACGATTTTTATAACAATATTACATCATTTACATTTGAATGTAATGGGGTCAAAATGGGGATATTACACCTCGCCACTCCAGCCTTCTGTTCAAAGTGTTTTGCTCATTTTTAGCTATTTTAGTCATTTTTTGGTAAACTCTGGGGAAAATGCCCCAAGTTACCCACATATTTGATTATTTTATATTTTTTTGTTATAATTTTAAGTTGACATTTTATAATTTCAAATTGACATTTTAAAATGCATGTCATCCTGGATATTTTTGTAAAGTGAGTGTGAGAATCTATAAATAAACTTCTCCTCATTTCATTTGAACATAACAACTTTTGGGATAAAACATCATGTTACTTGTTTACCCTTACTAGGGCTCTTGGATTGGTGCACACCTCTTGAGAAGGATGTATTTTCTGGTTTAGAAGCAATCTCTTGAAGTATCTTTGGTTCTTGCTCTTTGCTAAGGTGATGCTAGAGTTGTTTGCTTAACACATGCATAAGGAGGTATCTAAGTTCTTATCTTGTTTTCTCTTTGTTAAATGTTGAATGATGATGCTTGTTCATGGTTAAATGGTAGCCATTAATGCTACATTTTGTCTAAGTTAGGCCATTTTCAGTTTTTTATCACCATAGCACTGTAAAGGACGTCCTCTAGGAGGAGTCCTTTGAAGCTTGGGTTTTAGATCTTTAAGGTTTTCTCTAACTAGGCTTTCATTTAACCAGCTCTTGTGGCTGTTAAAGAAGGCCCTAGTTTTCCAAACTTTGAAAGCATCTTCTCAAAGGAAATCCATATTCCTTGATGCCATAGGGTTAGGGTAAAACCTTAAAACCCTAAGAGAATATTGTTAAAAATAATAAAAATTAAAGTAAGAATAATCAAGAAAATTTTAAGAATCTCCTATATTTCTATATATAATAAATGGGTGAATCGCCATGATATATAGAAAAATATAAAGGCTATTTTATCAATAGTATATATATATATATATATATATATATATATTTGACGAATCTCTCATTGAATTATATAATCTTGTAAAATATTACGGTGAATCTGTCACTAAATTATAAAACCTTGTAAAATATTGCGAATCTTTCACAAAATTATAAAACCTTGTGAAGTCTTGGCAAACCTTTCAATAAGTTTTACCTTAGCAACTCATGCACCTTGCATGCCCAAATACACAACTATGAATGAATTCCTAACCCCCAAGCATGATGTCCCAAATACCCAAAAAAACCTTTTGCCGCATCATCGATCGCAAGGTTCACAATCCCCATGTTTCTTGGGAAAACTTTGGATCTAAGGTGATGGGATTTAGAACTCTCTTAGATGCAAATGGGTCGCTATAAGACCTAACAACAAATATCAATTGCCCTTCTCATGTGAACATTAAGCAACTAGCAAGACAATATTCGAACCATAAAATATGGACGAATGTAACTCCAAATTTGATTTCCATGACCTGTAGAAGGCGAAAGAGCCATTTGAAACTTCCTAGCGATTTCTATAGGTGAACAAAGGTTTAAATCCATTTTTAGATGGGTGAAATTGTTTTATCTTGGATCCTAATTTTAAATTTGATGAGCTAACCTCTTATTTATTAAAAATAAATAAATAAAACGTGGTCTAATCATACCCGTTTAATAAAAAATTAGTCCATTAAAAATTTAAAATCCTTAAATTTAATTTATGAATTAAAAAATTAAAAACAAAACATGAAAAATAATAATTTGTTATTATTATATTTTGCACCTTCCAAATGCTTGACATTAACTAGAAGAACAACTTGACATGAACTAAAACAACAACTTTAAAATGGGTAATATATATAATTCCTATTATCTACTTTTAAATGTGTTGGTTTATAATAATGTAACTTTTTGTGATTAAAATATTATAAGAATTTGAAGTTTAAAAATAAGTAAAGTTTTATCTTATTTATAAAAATTAAGTATGTTTGAATTTCAAATATGTTCTATTCAAAAATTTGATAAAAGTTTAAAAAATATAAATAAAGTTATACCAGAGTCTTAATATAACACAATTTTTAAAATGTAAGTTTGATTGAGGTTTATATATATATAAGTTTTATCCAGATTTATATGTAAGTTTGATTGAGGTTTATATATATATAAGTTTTATCCAGATTTATAAGGATTAAGAATTTAATGTAACATAATTCTTAAAAAATTTAAGAACTTAGTTAAGGTTTATAAAAATTAAGAAATTAATTAAAATTCAAATATGATAATTATAATTTAATAAAATTATTAAAATTTAAAAATGAGTTATATTTGATTGAAATTAGTTTATATTTATATAGAAATAAAATTATATTATAATTTGTAAAAAAATAAGAAATAATAATTTAGTTGATATCTCCATAATATCTATTTCAATTATCAGTAAAGTTATATCATGATTGATAAGAAATTGATTTAAGTTGAGATATAAATAAAGTTATACATTTTAATTGATATTTTTAGTTTTAATTTAATTTAAAATTTAGAATAGAATAATATTTTTCTAAGTTTTATTTAATTATAATATACTTGAATTTTAAACTCAATTATAATTAGCTTGGTTGGGAACTCAGTCAGACATATAGTCCTGCATTTCAGGCTTCAAATATTGCACGCCACTCCATGGACATGATTGAAACCTTTCATCTTCTATGTATTTATAATATCCGCATCGTACTTAGGTATGGTTTGTATTTGTTTACAGATGTGTTGAATTAAACCAAATGATTCTTTGATTTTCACGGTCTATTGGATTCTTCCATGAAAAAAAATATCCACTATAGATAATTTGTACCAAAAATTCGATGTATTTTTTCTGATAAAAATTCAATTAAAATTGTTAAAATGATAATTTTGTGTTTACTGAAATTGTATAATCACACTGTCTTGATAGTAATCCAAGTCCAAGTCGCTGAAGTAAGACGATCATTGGATGTAAACTTTAGTTGACCCAATATTAACCCTGGAATTTGACTGCCAGACTGTTGACTGCGCAGTACAAGCGCTAACCCAAAACGCCTCTGACTAGTCCGAATCTGGCCGAGCAAAAATAGTTGAAATTACAATTGAGAGAGCTCAAATGGCAATTTATTTGGGTAGTTTTAAAATAAGGTATTTATTTTAGGATAATCAATTACAATTGTTGAAATTGTAAAATTTTGAAAATAACAATTTTTAGGAATAAATTTGACCAATTTTAGTTTTAAAAACTCTACAATCACGAGAATGGAGAGTAAGACTCATAACTTGTATACATAGTTATAACTTTACTTACACACAAAGTTTAAAATAAAAATTTGTTACATATATATTTTATGTTTATGTTCTATGTAGCATTCAAGCCAACCTCTTAGTCTCTTCTTCATCTCCCTTGCTTTTAATGTCTCCTAGAAACCAACCACCCATAATGAATTACAATTTATGCAGATAAATTTACAAAACAATTACAAATAGCTTAGAGATACTTTGTAGTTTTGTTAATAAAATTTTAACTTCATAGAAGTTGAATTATGTGAAATTTATCACACTCATTAATCATTTTCAATTAACTTGATTTCATGATAATAGTGGAGATTAAATATTATATTGTAATGAAATCATTTTAATAAGCTATCCCTAATTGAGTTGATTGGATTATTTCATGATTTGAAAAATTGTTTATGTAGCTATGGATTTTATGGATTTTTCATGTATTTGTATATATATTTGTTGCAGTTTCAACATGAAAAATTTATATTTCCATTAAAAATCCTTAATAAATGAGCATCGCAAAAGAAGTGTCCATAGAAATAATTTAATAAGTGAAAGGTAATTACTTTTTATATAATAACATTCATATTCATGAAAATAATAAGTGAAAGGTAATTACTTTTTATATAATAACATTCATATTCATGAAAATAGAAGAAAAAAATTGCAATTAATTGATATTGCTAATAGTGATGAGTCTTAACATACATTTTTAGAATTATGGTTTCCATTAAAAATCCTTAATGAATGAGCTTCAACATGAAAAATTTATATTTCCATTCAAAAACCTTAATGAATGAGCATCCCAAAAGAAGTGTCCATAAAAATAATTTAATAAGTGAAAGGTAATTGCCTTTTATATAATAACATTCATATTCATGAAAATAGAAGAAAAAAATTGCAATTAATTGATATTGCTAATAGTGATGAGTTTTAAGATACATTTTTAAAATTATGGTTTTCATTAAAAATCCTTAATGAATGAGCTTCAACATGAAAAATTTATATTTCCATTAAAAACCTTAATGAATGAGCATTGCAAAAGAAGTGTCCATAAAAATAATTTAATAAATGAAAGGTAATTGCCTTTTATACAATAACATTCATATTCATGAAAATAGAATAAAAAAATTTCAAATAATTGATATTGCTAGTGGTGATGACTCTTAAGATACATTTTTAAAATTAGGGTTTCTTGTTGCTTCAAAATTATTTGGCAAATAAGTGTTGATTAGAGAAGACATTAATCAAGGAAGTTAGGGTTTCTTAATATGTAAGAAAATGATAGTTATGTTAGAGCTTTGGAAAGACAATAATATTTTAAAAAATGAATACATAGACTTGAAATTTTTTAATAGATATTGGTTGATAAACTTGTTTTTGACATTTTAATATTATGAATATATTTTGGACATATTGTCTTGAATTTTTTTCTATAAAGTAATATTGTATTTTTAGATAAGATTCAAAAATTTTACATTAAATTTACATATAAAAATATTGACACTAACCTTCATCTAAATTCAATTTTCACCTTCATCTAAATTCAATTTTCACATGACAAGGAGGATTTCAAATTCGACTTTGACTATGTGATTGTGCACAGTTAAATGGTTTTTAATTTTTCCATAGTTTAAAGGTTTGACAATTTTCCCCTAAATTTTGCTTGTTTTCCTACCATTTTTCCCTAAAATTTGCTCATAATTTTTTGTATTGCCTATATAAGGTCATAATTTTTTGTATTGCCTATATAAAATGGTAAACTCATATAATCATAATTTTTTGTATTGCCTATATAAGGTCATAATTTTTTGTATTGCTTATATAAAGTGATAAACTCATATAATATGGACACTATAGAGGTTTTTGAGGATGTTGAATACATTTCTACTATAAAAAATGGATTTTAAGCAATGACAAGTTATGATCGCCATTTTCAAGTCAGTAATGTAAAACAAAGTTTCATAAAGTTCCATAATTTTTACATATAATTCTAAAAAAGAAGCTATTATATTTGACAAAGGATTGGCAATTTGTTCTAATTGTATATATTATCCAAAATATCCTTGGTGTAACACCCTCTTGAGCTATTGATTAAACTAAACACACACCATTTTTTTTTAAACATATTTATAAATTAATCACATGCATAAATAAATTATGCGCACTTTTTTCATATTTATAAATTAATCACATGCATACACCCTCTTGAGTTATTGACTAAACTAAACACACCATTTTTTTTAAACATATTTATAAATTAATCACATGCATAAATAAATTATGCACACTTTTGTCATATTTATAAATTAATCACATACATGAATAAATTATGGACACTTTTGTTGAAGCATAAGTCGATTATGAGACCCATAAAATTGTAACATACCCCAAATCTGTATGTTTGTCGTTAGCAAAAATGAGGTGTAAAATAAAATTTCTTATCCTATGACAACAACATTCAATGTGATCGCACTATTTATGATTACTTGAATATACTTAAATACAGAGGCAACATAAGCCACCATGATTATTTGTAACGACTACTTAAAACAAAAGACCCAAACATATATGCTATTTGAATTTTCCCTTGAATGATTTTTAAACTGAAAATTGTATAAGGCCAAATACTTCATATTGGAATATGAATTCTAGATCAGGAGAATAAAACACGAAGGTACACATCAAAGATTAACACATAAGAGAGACACACTTAAATTGAACCAACCTGATTTATATTAATATTAAAGAATACACAAAAAGAGACGCACCTAAATTGAACCAACCTGAACCTGATTTATATTAGTATTAAAGAATACACAAAAAGAGACACACCTTGATTTATATTAGTATTAAAGAATACACAAAAAGAGACACACCTAAATTGAACCAACCTGATTTATATTAGTATTAAAGAATACACAAAAAGAGACACACCTAAATTGAACCAACCTGATTTATATTAGTATTAAAGAATACACAAAAAGAGACACCACATAAAGAGAGACCAGACCAATTTTACCCTGATTCACCCCATCAATGGGCTACGTCCACAAATCCGTCGAATATTTTTATTTCCATCAAAATTTACAAAGGTTACAAACTGCAACTCAGTTGTTGCTAACCTTCTTTAACACACATAGCCAAATCAACTCTCAAAATTAACATGTCCACCTCTAATGGCATTATACAAGAACTTAGATACTTAACTGGAAGTTCCCTTAATATTTTTAGGGCTATACCCTCTTCATTGATCATTAACCATGATCTTTAACTAAGGGAAAACATCTAATACTTTTAAAGATATATTTCAATCAATGTTTTAACTAAGGAAAACATTCTATACATCTAATATGTATACTTTTTAAATATGTCTTATTCAATATTTTAACATACTTCCTCAAAACAATTCAGTAAAAAGGAAATATATTAGCATGATTATGTACAAAGATTTTCATTGTAAGACTTTCCCGGAAAACTTTCTAAGAACTCAAATAAAACATTTATATAAAATTATATAGTCAAACATAGTGGGCCACCCCCTAACTGGCCACGCTCTAACTGGCTGAGGGTAAGCATCCTTTTTATTAAAGGACGAAAGGTTACTGTGGAGTTCCAACACGCATATCTAGTTTGTAACAGTGGAATTTAATCAAAACCAAAACTAAAACTCAATAAGTAAACGGAGATTGATTCCCAAGAGGCATCTCTTATCAAACAAACTCTAAAACAGAAGCGCAGAGATTTTGCATCTTGCTCGGAATTCTATCAACATAACAAAGTACCTAAATAACTCTACGCAAAAGGACAAACAGCGAGGGCTCTTTTACAGCGTGACTCAGTTCAATGCTTAAGACAGTAAGGATCAGATTTCATTTATAAACGAGGAAGATCAACTACCACAATCTGTCAGACGTCGGGTAAGAATCAGTAACAGGAAACTATAAGAAACATGGGTTGATTATCTATGAAAGCTGCCCAGACACACGGCTGAGGTTATATGAGGACCAACGCACTTAAAGTACGAACGAGGTATGTGGATCTAGCTTTATGCTTATCCTTCTCTGAATGTTAATTAGAACACATAAAATAAAATAACACATACAACGCAAATCAAGATTCAAGAAAACAGTATCACAAAACATAACGACTGAGTCTAAAGGAGAACTTGAATCATCTTACAGAGATCCTGGAGGCAAACAACGAATTAAAGCTCGCAGAGGTTGAGGTCGCGTTTTCCCCAATAGTGCAACCTTACTGGACTACGCCTTCACATCTTACAAGGATCACATCATAGTCCTTCGGTACTTGCAGCGATTTCATAACCGTTGCAGAGATCGTTTTATCCACGCTCTTATCACTGAGTTCTTCTTAACAGTCTTCATGGCAGGGAGTATCAAGGAAATATATATGAATAAGAAACCAGCAAGACTCTAAATAGACGTTAGAAATGCTGAGGAACCAACCGGCTTTCCCACGCATCTCCCTACTGAGTTCGAGCTACCTGCCGAGAGCGAGAGACTCCCAACAGAGATATAATACAACAGGGATTAACCCTGTAACATCATGGTGCCAGTATTTAACCCTACGCCAAGGAAGATCCCTACGCAGAGGAAGATCTATGCGCACAGGCAGAAAGGGATGATCTATTTACAGAGATCCAAACTGGAACATTAAATGTGTAAACGTGTCCCTACGGAAAAGAGATTTTAGCTAGGGTAGCGATGATCAAAACTGGAACTCTAATGTGTAAAATCCTTCATACAACAATAGAGTTTAGCTAGGATAGCGATGCTAAAAAAATGAAACTCTAATGTGTAAAATGCATCCATACAACAAGGAGGGTTTAACTACTATTACCTGAGATCAAGCAGTACCGAGATCATTCCTATCTGAGTTCATGGCTGATTTGAGATCACCCCGTCGAAGCTTTGGAGCCGACTGCAAACACCCTTGGCGCGCAATGTGAGTTTTCCTCTTTCATGCTCATAAAACAGAAGTCCCCTCTACAAAGAGGAGAGTCCCCTTCTTATCATGCGTATTTATGATAATACTTTCATATATATTATTCCAATAACATCTTAGTGATGTATTCATTTGCATAAAGAAGGAATGAGTGTATTTAAAGGTCGATACCTAATATTCTACAACATATAGATAGATCTATATGTGTATTAAAAGTTGGTTTATCCTATAAGAGAATTTTTACTTTTTGGATTAGTATAAACCTCTATTAATTAACACTTAGAAAAATAATGGTGTTTTATTGATATTTTTTACATATAAGAAAATATACCAATGTCTATTTATGAAATGATAATTATTCATAAACTTTAATTAGATCTCTACTTGCTAAAGTAATTCTAAAAGTTCATTACCAGCTAGTGGCCACTAAGTAGTTACCCCCTTGTTTCCCAACCATTTAAATATATACCCCTAGTGGATATATTTGTGGTCCTTTAGATGCGTCATCCCAAAGTCTCCCAAGTTTAAAAACACATTTTCAATCTAGAAAAATAAAATGACAATATGGTCAAAGTCCACTGTGGGGCCTTGGCCTTGAGCTCCCCACCAGGGCCACGTACACAATTACAATTACATTTACCAAAATAGTAATAATAGGGATCAAATAGGAGGGATGTTACAAAAATAACTATAACATGTCTTTTATGAGACACATAACATGTATGTATTAGTTTCAACAACTACTAGTGAGTTATAGAAGCTGCTAGCGAGTTTGAGCAACATGCTACACGTGTACCACAATTACTGGCGAGTTTCAACAACTACTAGTGAGTTTCAACAGCTACTATTGAGTTTCAACAACTACTGGTGAATTTCAGTAGCTACTGGCGAATTCCAGCAGCTAAGAAGGAGTTTCAGCAGCATGCTACAGGTGTGTAACGACAACTACTAGTAAGTTTCAGCAACTACTCTCAAGTTTCAAAACTTTTACTTAATCTAAAACTCAATTTGAAACAAGCTTGCTATCATACTTAACAAACTTCAAATTTGATAAACCAAAATAGTTCCAATTTTAGCTTAAACTTAGAGATTAACAATATAAAATTGTATCATTAAATAACAAAATTTAGTGAATAACACTTTTAAACTTTTCTATAAATTTTCATTAATTATAAAGACTTAAACTTTATAAATTTTCTCTTTAAAATAAAACATCCTCCCAAGTTATCATATTCTTTCATTATTTTACCTACCTCTAGATATTATGACTGATCCTTTAATGTCTCGGCTGTCTCGGCCAAGGGAGTGGGTTCAACAAATCAGAGAGCGATCATAATTCTCTAGCAAATGCAGATGCGAATCTGCGCGTGGCGACCACAATTCAGACTCTTGTTCTGTGGGAAGTAAGATTTCAACTGCGGAGGCGTACAAGGTTAAGGCCTCGACCTTACTCTCGCTGAAACTGCGCGATTATGGTAAGAGCTTCGACGATATAGTTAAAATATTGGTGGAACAGACTCGCTGCCTGGGATTGCCCGTTTCTATGACTGGCCTATAAGAGACGGTGAGTACTCTACGAACTTCGCTCTCGCGATGACTGTAGATTCATATTTTCTGTTACTTTTCTTACTTGAAGGCCCGGGACTCCATTATCTAACACAGCCCGTGGGTGTTCAAAGTCCTGGAATCCCCAGCTTAGTCTACGAGATGATCAGTTTTTTAAGGATTTATGACTCATCTATCGCTTACGATATAATGAAGCTGGAGAATCAGATTCCGTTGTCTGTGTTGAAAGGAGTTTTTGAGAAAGCGAAGGAAGCCTTAATATCTGATGTACGCTCTGAAGACTTCAATCAACTGTTGTTGCAGAGGGTGCACACCAATTTGACTCTTTTCTGGTTACCGGTCACAGCTGCTAAGGACGAGCTTAAACTAATTGGTGATGCAAAGGCAAGGGAGCCGCATTTTCTGGGTTTCTTGCACTCATTCGTTTCGAGATTCCTGCATATACAATTTGGTAGAGAGGACCAGCACGCAAAGCCCACGTTATGGCAAAAGTGTAACGACATTCTCGAAAAAATTATATTGCGAGTCTGTCATTTTCTCTGAACGCTAGTTTCTAAAGGGAATCAGTGCGGGGCAGTTGGCAAACGCTGGGATTAAATTCAAATCGTTCTCCAAGCTGTCCGATAAGATCCGGTTGGAGAAATATTTCGGCACGCTCAACCTTCCGCGGATCATTGTAACGGAGATGGCACTGAAGTGTGGTTGAGGAACATGGTCGCGTTGGAGTTCAACGACATCACGCGTTCCAAGTCCGTGACGCGTTACGTTGGGCTGATGGGCTGCCTCATCACCTCACCTGATGACGTTCGGCTGCTGATGGATCGAGAGGTCATTTGTGGAGGAAGCTTCTCGTTGAGTGATGAGAGCACAGTCAAGATGTGGAACGACGTGCGGCAGCCCTTCAATAGAACATCCATCCTCAGAATTCCAGATGAGCTCTCCCAGGCATTCCAGGAAGTGCTCACGAAAAACTATTACAAGGGCAAACTCAAAAGGACGTTTTGGGGACTTTTTCATTATGTGTGGAGCTGGAAGTTTATGGCTGCATTCGCTGTGTTCATGGGTCTCGATGTAACATGGAATAATATTTTTTGTCTGTCTCAAACTGTTGCACTGCACCAAGTTCCAACTATTGAAAAGTTGATCGAATTATTGCTTGGAACATAACCTAATGTGTATTCAAAAGTTGATTGAATATTTGTGTGCTTGCAACATAACCCAAAGTGTAATTGAATATTTGCTTGTAACATACTTACTTAATGTGTTATGTGCATTCATGTTTGGTTTGCTAAAGAGTGGGAAAACTAACTCAGAATAAAGTAAAGAGTGGGAAAACTAACTCAGAATAAAGATAGACTAATTCATATTAAAGTTAGCTTTATTGACCATAAATATGTCATACTTTTCAAAAAGGGGTTATTTATAAACGAAGATCTATTGAGCCGATTTAAGAATGGAGGTTCAAAGCTTAAAAAGGAAGGAAAATGAACAATAATTAGAAATAAAAAAATATATAATTTTAGAAGATCAAGCCAAATTACTAAAGGAGGTTTAAAGGTAAGAAATGCTAGGAGTTAAGGAAAATGGGCATTAATTAGAAATAAAAAAGTTGTCATTTGAGATAGAGACCAAATAGATACTAACAAATAGCAATTTGGCATACTCTCGATCCTCTCTTGGATTGTCAAGGCATGGAACAAAGGCCCCATGTTAAGTTGGGTCCTTAGGGAAATTGATATTATATTGCTTGTTGAAACTTGGGAGCACGAAGAATCTAAGGTCCCTAACATAAAAGGATTTGTCTTATGGTCGATTTGGAACGAGCGATCATATCATGGAGGTTGCATTGAAGGTATAGTTTGCTACATTAAGAAAACCATCTCTCCCCATGTTAGGCTTTATAAGAAAGACCCTTTCAACCAATATATTTGGATGGAGATTACTTGAATTATTGCTTAAAAACCCATATAGCAATATGTTATCTTGCCCTTATTAATTCTAACTTTTATAAGAAACACAACTTAGATAAAAATTGTCCCTATAATGGCTTAAAGCATGATATTTGTAGTATAAGGAATGTAGGCAATATCCTCTTAATGGGAGACTTTAATACTCGAACTTCAAGTAACCAAGCTATTCTTTTAAGCGATTATTCCAACCCTAATCCTCTTTGGTTAGACGAAGACCTTGTTTCAACTAGCAAGTACAAAAGAAGTTTTGTAGATCTAGATGAAAATTTGTTCAGTTCTAAACTAGTCAAACTCTATAGTGCTCAAGATCTTATAATTTGCAATGGTCTAATGAAGTGGCCAGATTCTAGTTGAATGATATGTATTCATGGTATTGGTAGTATGTGGTATATTATGTTATATTGACAAGGTGTAAATGTGAAGTTGGGTAACGCTTTTTTGAGAATGGAGTGGAAAAAAGACTAGTGCGCATGGATGTGGCGTGGATGAACACGCAGAAAAAAGACAACCTCAAACTCTAGGCCAAAATTTTGTGAGAGTTCAAACTCTTGGCTAAGAGTTTAATAAAACTCTAGGCCGGGAGTTTGAACCAATCACTGCACCGTATTTAAAAAAATTTCTTGAATGAGAGTTTGAACTAAACTCTCAGGCGAGAGTTTGGAAGATTTTTTCTCAGTCGAGAGTTCGTGGTCAACAAAACATGCGAAAATCTCCTGCATCTTTCTGAAACCTACAACTTCAACAAGGTCAAACACCTACAAATTTTAAAGATTATTTGTCAGACTTGGTAGCAATGGATTCATATATGAATCTAATTTCCAATGATATAAGAATTATTTCATTTCGATTTGAATTTTTATTTATTAATAATTTGTTTCTAAACCTTATCCCTAAAGAATTTTATTGTTCTAAAAATCACCTGAAATAAAAATTCAATATCATAACAAAGACAAAACCAAAAAATTTGAAATCATCATAGAGATCTTAATTTCCACATCCTATTCAAAATGGCAATTTAGTTTTTTCAATAAGAGTCACACTAAAAAGAAAATTGAAGCTCACCAACATGTGTCGATAAGGAACCATTTTATGGACATATGCTATTTCGATAAATAATAAAAAATAGTTCCCAAGTCTGAAAACCCTTAAAATATAGTCCATCCACAAGTGTAGAGTGTGTATATTATGAGCATATAATTTTTTACCTAAAATGAATAACCATCTCTCAAAAACTAGTGCTCATGTAGGTCACTCATTATGCATACCTAAAATTTTAAGGTATATGCTCTTGGTGAGAACCAAATTTTTCCCACGATATGTCCATAATTTTTTTTTTTAAAATATGAGTATGAAGATAATTCAATTCTATAAAACATTTGTGTTTTATTCAAGGTGAAATTCCTAATGGAGATATCGGTTTAAAGTGGTTGAAGTTGAAAAATATAAAATTTTGCAGTTTTGTTTGTCAAAAAACAAGCAAAAAGGGTTACCCAACTTCATGTTTTCACCATTACACTTATCTAAGCAAATCCTAAAAAATTATGGAGGCAAATTCTAAGTTGAAAAACAAAAGAAAATAATAGGATTGCTTTGACAGACTAGAACTCCTATCTTCAAAACTACAAATCCCCGGTTGTCATGGATAACATTCAAGCCCTCCTCACAATAGAGCAATTTTTTTCGTTGAAGGACGTAGATTTGGGGGTTAAGCACCTATAAAATGGAAAATATAAGGACATTGAAGGATACTAAGTAGAAATCTTAAAATTGGAGGGCTCATCCTCATCCCTTACATCTACAAACTCTTTAATCTAGCATTCAAGCAAGGCTTCCCTGTGGCTTCCCTAAACCTTGAAATCGGAGCCTCATTGTCCCTATTTTTAAAAGCGGTGATAAAAATAACCCCTCTAATTATCGAACCATTATGATCATCCCTCTCTTAGCTAAGTTATATGGTATTATTTTGGAAAGGAATCTCAACATGTGGTTAGAAAGTGAAGGACAACGATTTAAAGGCCAAGCGAGTTTTGGAAGGAATAACCCATCCATCAACCACCTCATTATGCTTAGGATCATTGTGGAGGAATTCCATAATAATAAATCTGATATCTTTTGTTGCTTCGTGGACTTTAGAAAATCTTTTGATATGATTCCTAGAAATAACCTTGTGAGTAGACTAGAAGAGCTAAAGGTTCATTTTGAGTTGAGAGTTGTTGCGATAAGGTTAATATATGAGAATGCCATTGCCAAGTTCAAGAACACTGAGTGGTTTTCAAAAGATATTAATTGTAATATTGGAGTTAAGCAAGGTTTCCCCCTCTCCCCTATCCTTTTCGACATTTACATTGATAAGCTAGAAAGTTATTTAGAGAAATCAGGTTGCGTTGGCACAACCTTGGAAAGTATAGACATCACCCTTCTTCTATATGTTGATGATATTCTTCTTATGGAAAGGTGCCCCATTGATCTTGATAAGCAATTAATAATTCTCAGAGATTTATGCTCTAATACGAACATGATTGTTAACATCGACAACACAAAAGTTATGATTATCAGATCCAAGAAGATCACTTACACTAATTTTTTATATTGAAGATAGAAACTTGGAGGAAGTGACTTTTTATAGATATCTCGAAATTAATATCCATCATGAGCTCAATTGGAACTATAGCATTGAGTTCAAAGGATTAATGGAGGGTGGAAAGCTTACTTTGGTCTTGAAAACAATTGTAAATCAACAAACCTTGTGATATATGGGATAAAAAGAAGTCCCTCCTTGAAACACTTGTCACTCCCGTTATGTTGTACGACTATGAAGTTTGGAGTTGCAACATCTCCAAAGAATATTGGAGAAAAATTAAACAAATCTAAAATCGTTTTATAACTTATAACCTTAAAATTAAAATCAATACACCCTATCATATTCTCCTCGTAGAAGTGGGGCTCTGAGCCCACGTAGAGAGCATGGCTATGACTAGGTACCTAATGTACAAGCATAAGATAAACAACATGGGAGACCATAGACTTCCTAAAATTACCTTAAGTTCTAGCCAAAACCACTTGTGTCTCAAGTGAGGGTGGCATAAAGATTCCTTGGCAGGGTTAAACCATTGGGAAATTGACGAAAAATGATACTTTGCAAAATATCGATAGCATTAAAAATATTATTACCTCTAGGTTTAAAAAGAAAATGCTATGCGAGAAACATTTAAAGGATAAAGAAAATTGAGATCATACTATGAGGTCATTAACCCTAATTTAGAAGATCAAAACTATCTCTTTGTTTTAAATAATTCAAGGAATAAAATTAATATTGCCAATATAAGAATGAACTCTCATGAGCTCCATAGTGAAACAGGGCATTGGACAATTTATCAAAACACTGTGGGCGAAAGGATTTGCCATCTCTGTGAAACTATGAGTGTTGAGGATGAAAATCACTCTCTTAGAGTGTTGTGCGTAGACACACATTAGACCTCGATTTCAATCTTTGTTACAATGCATATCTTTCTAAACTTCTAACTTCTCAAAACTATGTGAAGTTAGGAATGCTTCTCTTTAATTTTTTTAAGCATAGGAATAAAATCTTAAAGCACACCAAATAATTTTTTATTTTCTTTTTGCTTAAGGTTCAATAGACGTTAAGCACACTATATGTCCACTAAATATCCCTCAATAAAAAAAGTTTTAGTAATTAAAAATATAATTTTATCAATTTAAAATTGTAATTTTAATAAAAGTTTCATGATAAAATTATAATGATAACAAATTAAAAAAATTAAATTTTTATAACATTTATATTATATATATATATAAACTACATTTAATAATGAATTATTATATTTTTATAGTTAAATAATTTTTGAAAAAATAAATCTCAATATTTATAAAATCTCATTATGTCAACTATATGTAAAATGAAATGTGGTTATATTAAAATTTTGAAGCATATTAATTTGTTTTAATTAGTATATCACATAAAGATTAGTTAGTGTATAATTAGAAGTACGGTTTTCCTTATTAGAAAGAAGATTTAATGATGAGTACACTAGCATTAAGTTTGTCCTTGCTAAGAAGAGATGAAGGAGTTTCACTTCTAAGAAGTTGTAGCATTATGACAATTTTACAAAATGAGGAAGGTTTGATAGTTTTTAAGAGATGAAGGGGTTTCACTTCTAAGAAGTTGTAGTATTATGACAATTTTACAAAATGAGAAAGGTTTGGTAGCTTTTAGATCCTCAATGTAGGATTGTAGCTCAATCAAGGGCTTATACCCTTGAAAAAGGTGTTAGGTAGGGATTTTAGAAATCCTCGATTAAGAGTTAGCTTAACCATCAATGAATGTTATGTTGGGTTAATATTAACTCTTTGATTAAGGGATAGACCTTGATCAGTGGTCTACTTTGACTTACACAACAAGCAAAGTGATTAAACACTTGCCTAAATTCGAGCTTATAACAAATTATATGGAGGTTGCATAATCTACCTCTTCACTAGTTGTGTGGCATTTTGTAATATCCCGGGATATTATCCCTTGAAATAAATATTATTGTTAAATAGTTGTTAATTATTTTTTATTTAAATTCTTACGACTTTGGAATTAAAACACCATAAAACATTATTATATTGGTGTGATTGTAAATATTTTTTAAACATGTTTTAATGAAAATGTCCACGGCTGATTTGAGGTAGGACCACTACAAGATAAACCATGATACCACAAGTGAAAAAAAAATCTAAGGGTTCCAGGAAATTCAAGTGTCAAATGAAAGTAACTCTTCCTAAAATTTAGTCATGTCTTCCAAGGATTCAAGGAGAAAGGAATCACGCTATCTTAAGAAAAGGGGAGGAGTCCAGGGAATGGATTCATTACTTCTTGCCAGAAGGGAAATTCAAGTTAGAGGAGGTTTAAGTATTAATAAATAGGTTTTCTGAAGGCTGAAAGAGGAAGTTGAGAGAAGAAAATTATGGGTAGTTCGAGTTAAAAAATGGAACAATTCAAGTTCAATTAGATTGCAGTGAATTAAGGTTCTCTATGGTCATACTAAATAGTACTAATATGTTTTGTATAATTCAGGTATTGTGAGTGCCTAGTTGTATTATTATCTCAAATTTTTGTAGAAAAATTATCTATAACAGGTGAAGGACAAAGTATTGAAACCTTGTTTGCACATTGTTATGAGAACTAGGAAGTGTTAGGTATTGCAGCAATAAGGTTGTACTTTTTGTTGAACTAATAAAAAATCTAGGTTAATGACTTAGCTAGAAGGAAAATTATAATGTTAGACCTCGAGTGGATTCGCCTTGGTGGTATCATGATGTGGCTCGGGGGTGGAATTTGAGATTAAAAGAAATAAAAATTTCAAATACCTATGGTTGGGTAGTTCATTTACCTACGCAAGGCAGTCTCTTCGACAACATAAGCTTTGGAAAAAGAAAAAAAGATAAGTACATTTTTTGTTTATGTTATAAATCTTTTATTGTATTTGTTATAACTCTGGATTCCCTTTTATTGTTATAGAATTACAAAAATTACAAGAATCCAACAATTGAATTAGTAGTTTGATACAAGAGTATTATGCTTAAAAATTACGCTTCAATATTTATGTACAAATTTGGGTATTGGTATTTTGGTTTCTTATTTTTAGATAGAGTTATTTTATTAAATAAATAATAATGAAGAATCTAGTTTTAAAAAATTATATAACATGCATATACCATTTTGAAGCCAACTAGCTTAAAAAAATACATATAATATTAATTATAAACTTTAAGTCAAAATACGAACTTGAGGGTTCGAATAGCCCAACAATGAGCAACAATTTACATGAACGGGTTCGAATAGCCCAACAATGAGCAACAATTTACTTGAGGTTTCGAATAGCCCATATGGTGAGGTTTTCCTTACCGGATTCGAGCCACAACTCCATTTATTTAACTAGGAACCAGACAGAATAAAACAAGGTTAAGAACACTTGCTCACTCCTCCCACCACTCTTCCAATGCTCCAACTCCTCCCGTCGTTGCTCCCACGTCGTTGTTTACCTAAATCATTACCCCATCTCAACGTTGAACACTCCTCCTCCATTCTCTCCCGTCTTTACCCTAAAATGAATATTAAAAATTATTATTATTATTAAAATATTTAATAATAATAACTTCCTTTAACCCTTCATAATACATATATAATTAGCTTTTAACAATAAATTTTATATTTTTTAATAGTTAATACCTTCATATCCTTTAAACCTTTTTCAACATGAATACCATAAACACAAAGAGGAATCCTCTCGGAGATAAGGATGCAGGAAAAAAAAAAAAAGTTGAAGATGAGATGGTTAAGAGAGATACTAATATTATTTAGGGATTATTACCAAGATTACTGCAAGAAGTAAAAAAAATGCAATCGAAAAGATGAATAAATTCGTACAATCAAGTTCGAAATTGGCTCGTTGAAAAACAAGAGTCAAGGAATGAGTAACATAAACTCATTCTTGCAACCAAATACAGGCCCATACTACAATGCCATACACAAAGTGAAAATAGACATACCAAAGTTTGATGGTGAGGACAATCAAGATGGCATACGGTGGTTCAGTAAAATTGAAAAATATTTTGCGATGCACCAAATATATGATGAGAATGACAACATAAACACTGTGGCAATGTACCTAGACAAATCAGCATGCGAGTGGTTTCTATGGTGGGATTCTAAATGCGCAGGGGGACTAGTGGGAGACTGGGACACTTTCAAGAAAATATTTTTAAACAATTTCGGGATATGTAAGAGGATGAAATCTACACCAAGCTCATTCATCTACAACAAAATGGGACTGTGGAAGAATATTTTGATAGCCTTTTGGTGTTATCTACTCGTGTAGATGACGTACCTAATGATCACCTTCTACAAATTTCCATTGGTGGGTTAAAACCAAGTATTCAAACCGAGATTAAATTACTAGATGTCAAGGGTTAAAACCAAGTATTCAAAACAAGATTAAATTACTAGATGTCAAGGATGTTGAACATGCATGTCAAAAAGTGAAACTAATTGAAGAAAAACAAAAAGCACATCGAGTGCCTGCTTATATACCGCCCCACTTAAGAACAAATGCAAAGAAGGATGGAAATCCATGTTGTAAGTGTAATGCTCCTAATTGGCACTCAAGGCATAAATGTAAAAGGAAAAATTCTTTCTATGTGAAAAAAATGATAATGACAATGATAATGATGAAGAGGTCGGTGACGTATCTTCTTCGGTCTCATAAACAAATGGCGTCAAAATAGGGATAATTTTAAGGACCCATACTTATCTAAAAGTGTATAAACCTTGGCAAATCTTACCAATTCTCAAAATGTCAACTATAAAATAATTGGCGATATTTTTCTAAAATTATTTCAATTCCTAAGGATTTTATATAGTTATATAATATTTTGGCGATTTTAAGAGTGAAAAAAGTTTACTCCATCAAAATTGGGCAAAATGGGGCTTCAAAAAATGCAAATTGGCGAATCGTTTTTTGGGAAAAACATGAAAAATAGCCCATGGGATAAATTTTGCCCCTAAAATTATCCTTGCGCCAAATCCAACACAGAGGAAGCTAATGTCACTCCAACACTCTTGATGGCTATGATGCCTAGTATCTCTCAACCCCAAACTCTCAAAATGTTTGGATACATCAAAAATACTAAAGTGACATTGTTGGTTGATAGTGGAAGTACAAACAATTTTATAGATTCTAGGGTTGCAAAACAATTAAACATATTTATCTATCCTGCCTCTAGTTTCCAAGTACCAATACCATGGAACAAAACTACCTCATGCAATGGAAATGCCATAAGCATTAGAGAAATTTTGGGGTAAAAAATGGGCCTCAAAACAATAATATTGTACAACAAAAATCGCCAATAGGATTCAAGATGATGATGTCAACCATGGGGGATAACTCACCATTTTTGCGTAAAAGGTAAAAAGGTGAAAATGTGAAAAAACTACTTTTTCAACTCGTATTTTAAACATATCTCCATGTATATTCACTCAAATTTCGAACAGGAGCACTTGTTGGATGGGGAATTCAATTATGCATCCAACGATTACCCACATGGCATACTTTTGATGGACCCCACTCCTCGAAAAACAATAAATTCATGAAAAAAATGTGAGGATGATGACATCATCAGGGTGAATCCAAGAAGGTGGTTCACCATTTTTGCCACGCGCGAGTGGAAAAAATTGTTTTTCGAACTCTCGATCAAGGTATTTTCAAGCCCTCGATCGAGGTTTTAAACGCTCGATGGAGGGTTTTAAAACCTCGATCAAGGGTTTGAAAATACCTCGATCGAGGGCTTCCACATACCTCGATCGAGGTTATTTAAAGAGCTTGATCGAGGGCTAGGATAAACCCTTGATCGAGCATTTGCTCCATCGAGGCTTGGTATAGCTCGATCGAGGGTTTGAGAAAACAAAACAAAAACAAAAACAAAAAAAAGAACCAGGGCCCGGCCAGTCAGCGAGCCCTGTTCGACGTTGATAGCACAGAGCATCCGCAGCCAGCACAAACTGCCACGTACGCCCACGTCCACCCACATCGCCATGGCTTCAAATTCTCGAGGTAAGTGGGATTTCAACCACTTCTTTAATTTGTTTTTAAAAAACCTTAAATTTGTTTTTTGTTTTGAAAAAAATTCCCAAATTTTTTTTTTTTTGTTTTGTTATTTGTTTTGAAAAAAATCTTTAAATTTGATTTGGTTTGTATGAAAAAATTGGTGTTTAAATCGTAGATTTAATTTAGTTTTTATAAATTTGTGAAATCACCATTGAAACCAAACCAAAAACCATTGAAACCAAACCACAATTGAAAGTAAAACCACCATTGAAACCAAACCAAAAACCATTGAAACCAAAACAAAAACCGTTCCAAAACATTTTTTTGTTTTAAATTTATGTTCTATTTATTTTTTTCAATTATTAGTATTTTTGTTTATGTTAACCGGTAGCATTTCACCGCATAAATGCTACCGGTTTTATTTTAAAATGTGTTTTGACAAGCAGGAATGTTGCCCGTTTTTTTTCAATCCTCTAAGAACGCCAAGAGGATTGAAAAAAAATAATCATATTAGGTTATCGGTTTAATATTTTTAATATTAAACCATTAACATTGAATATTTTTAATATAATTTTATTAATATCTATTAATATCTATTAATATTTTTTAAATTGAACTAGACCTTTTAGATTTTATATATATAATATTTATGCACTTATTTAGTTCTCTATAGGAGCACCCAAGTGGGGATAGCATATAGATGGTCTCACAAACCCCCTTGGGAAATGATAGTTATAATTGCATCACACACAAAGGGAGGATAACATTGAAGGTATAAGGGAGCATACCATGGAAGTGACAATGCTATTAAGAGACTTCGAATATTATGTATGGGGGAAGTCTTCATAAGAGGCTCATGTAATTATCTTGGGTGAAAGTCCAATCTCTGATCTTTCTTTGATCATATCATGTACTATTTGATTCAGCACATTGAATATCAATAGTATGCTTTTTTTCGCGGGAAAAAAGACAATGCTATTAAGAGCCTTCCTAAGCTTGGGAAAATTAATCCTAAGAGACATATATTTCAGTATCCCTCATAACAATGATTATTTGGATAGCACACTCAACGTTAATTGTGTACAAGGTAAGTCTTTTCAAGCTAAAGGTAAAACGTTGGAATATATTCCTTTGGTTCTCTATCCTCCAATATCCCAAATTTGAGGTGGAAAAGGGACTTACTTAGTAAAACATGTTCAAAACACATGGTATTATGGAACTATAAAAGTTAACCATACTTATATAATTTCGTATCTTTCTCTATTTTCTATAATCCCCCAATGTCATATCAATTTATAATTATTAAATAGCTTTTTACAAATTTCACCATTTTATAATGGAATCTTTTTATTAATAAATAAAAAAATATGCTCTGATTTAATTTTACCTCCCCTATCCCCAATTATTTACCATTATATTCATTTATAAATTGAAAAAATTATATATCACTTGTATGCACTCACTTAGTATTTTCCCATTACTACAATACAGGGTTGCATTATCATGATTTAGCATCGACTCTTAGTGTTTTCTTCCTTTGAAAATATTTAGTCTTAGTGTTTTCTTCCTTTGAAAATATTTAGTTTTGGATGATGCAAAACATGATGCTAATGGGATTGTAGTGTTTTGCATCAATGTTGCATCCTTTTTGTGTCATGCATTTTGATGCAAACTTTCTAAAGTGTCACATTAGTGGAAAAAAAACATGGCATGGAAAGATTTCTTGCATCATGTAGTATCGTGTTTTGTCACATGTTATTTTAAGAAAATATTCATAGAGTCATTTTTGGAGTCAAAAGCATGTTTTTGCATCATGTGGCATGGTGCATGAATATAGGCATCGATTTTTTTTTTATGGAGTGTCTTTGTTGCATCATGTTTGCATCTCATTAGTTTCACAGTGCATCAAATTATGGAATAGTTTAATCAATTTTGTGTCATATTTGCACCTTATTAACATTGTTTTACATCAATATCCTTTCATGTTAATATTATGCAGGCATCATTATTATTTTTTTGGATTGTATTAGTGTCATATTACATCACTATGAAAAATTTCCTAAAACACAAGTGTTGAATCATCATTCGTCATTGAGAAAACTATGAAACCCATCCCGAAACTAACAAATTCTAGAACTGGTCACCTACAAGCCCCTAGCCAAAAATGTCAAGCAACCTCATCCCCACTACTCCCACCAATGTTTGTAACTCCATATCTACAAAAGAATTTAGATGTTGGAGTTACATATACTTGGATTGCATTATTATAAAAACTTCATAGTAGTATCATTGGGTCATATTGGATTTTTGTGTATTAGGGGGCAATTAAATTTTGAAAATCAATTTTAAAAAATCAAATTTTAATTATTAATAACTAAATGTCATTATTAATAGCTAAATGTTGTCTCTCACATTATTTTTATTTTTTAAACAATAATTTTGGTTATAAATAACATGTATGAGATGTGTATTTATAGTATATTCTTGTATATTTGATTAAAACTATCATATATAAGAAGTCTACTCCCATATTATTTGTATTGGATTTTTCCATTCCATATTTTTCCCATATGTATTTGTATCCATACTAGTAGTGCAATTATGTTACTATGGTAAAAATATGTATTTGTATAGATACTCGTAGTGCAATTATGCTACTATGGTAAAAACTATCTGAAAGTGGCCTTGGTAGTACACAGGAATTATAATGAGTATAATCATCACCATCATGTTGGATTTGCATAAACTGTGTTTCTTATAAAATAAGATTAACAATTTGCTCAACCTCAATAGCCAATATTGGAGTTGTTGGTTGACTTACTATAATTAGAAAACAAATTATACTTTCAGGGTTGGAATTTGATGGACAAAATGCTTGTCATGGACCATTTTGCCCCCATCAAATTAGTATGACTAGTGGAAATTTTTTGCAAGTTCCAAGGTTGGAATTTGATGGACAAAATGCTTGTCATGGGCCATTTGCCCCATCAAATTAGTATGACTAGTGGAATTTTTTCCAAGTTCCTACAGTGGATGCAGAACTTCGGTGGTAGATATTTAATTGACATTTGATATTTGATAGTGGAGGGAAGTACTCGAATGGTACCATGTTAAGAATTCTATATATACTTTGAATGTACATTATCACAATCACTTAATTTAATTTAATTTGCAGTTGGTTAACATCTTACAAATTAAGTGCCACTAACTGCATTAGCTACCAGTTATTACCAATTATATATATATATATATATATTCCCATAAAATAAATCTTGCATTGTGTTTGTCTCATTATCCTCCAATCTAAGAAGACCATAGTTATCGTCCACCCCAAATTGTAAAATATAAACACCTATCAATGTATAAAGTATGTTTTATATCAAATTAATGTCAAAATTGCATCATTGTATCATCAGCTAATTGAACTATGAATCATGTTAGTTATGCATCATTACGTTTTTTGTTACATTAGCATCATAGTTATGCATTCATTATGAAGCTCCATCATGGTAGGAGAATGGGAGCTCAAAATTGAAATTGGAAATTGAAACTGGAATTGAAATGTAAATTTGAAATTGAAATTGAAAATGATATTGATATTGGAAATTGATATTGGAAATTGATATTGAAATTGAATTTGAATTTTGAAATGAAATTCGAATTGAAAATCGAAAATTGAAATTGAAATGAGAAATGAAAATTGAGAATTGGAAATGTAATTAGAATTCAAATCGAAATTGAAACTTGGAATTTGAAACTGAAACTTGGAATTGGAAATTGAAATTTGAATTTGAATTGTGAAATTTGAAATAGAGTTTGAAATTTGAAATAGAGTTTGAAATTTGAATTGAATTTGAAATTTGAAATTTGAATTTGAATTTTAAATGTGAAATTTGAAAGAGAATTAGAATTAGAAATTGAAATGTGATGCAGAGAGTTCTGAGGAGAGATCTTCATTGCTTCATGCTCCACGATGCACGAGAGGATCTGACATCGCCCAAGAGGGCAGCCATTGGCAATGCTCCCATTCGTCGAGTGCGGCCACGCTGGGGTCGGTTGCCGCGGGTGGCAGCAACAGGAGAGCTAGTGTGTCTGTTCGTCTCGACGACATACATGGCAATCCCCAGGTGGGGGATGGGAGGCAAGAATCGAGTGCATCAGAGGCATTGGGTGCATATTTTGGTTTAGATACATTTTCAGTAAATTTTTAGTATATAATGCATTGAATTTTAGTTGCAAGTTATAATATATATTTTTAGTAACATTTGTGTTTTGGTTTGGATCGCAGGTGCCCCATCAAAGGGATCGTACGACGATGAGGTCGCACGGATCACTCTCGATGATATCACTGCCCAGCGAGAGTGGGTGAGTTCATGTGTGTGCACATTGAGGGAGGATTCTCCCACACGTCGGTCTTTATCCATGATGTTATTAGCAGTTGATGAGATGTTGGCCCTCTACAAGAGGGTGGGACCTCTCAGTGACATTTGGCGTCATTCATGCCAGAGGAGGAGACAGAATGTCATTGGGATCCACAAATGGGAGGACGTCAAAGTCGCCATAAGAGGGCATGACGTCAAGGGTACTTTGTTTGACATCCCACCTGACCGCCCTTCCGGTAAACCGCTTAGACTCAGGGAGTTTAAGTTGGAGGCCGCTACACCACATCTATATGATAGATTCATGGGAGTGTGAGGCATGTTCCCCCACCACGACCAGGTCCCGTTGTACTTTGAAAAACATGTTTATGCAGAGTTTGTTTTGGACATGCACCCGGATTACACCAGCACAGGGCCCTTGTTCTATGGGGCTGGTAGGGGACACTCCTACCAACGTCCTGAAGCTCGGAGAGACCCTGCCTTCGTGCCACCTGCTTCGAGGTTGGTACCACTTCCAGACAGGGCGGTTATCAAGTCGGGGGATGTGGCACAATCATCCCAGCTTGCCGCAAAGGCTAAAGCTGACCTTGCAGACTCGTTGTTCACTGCCATAGGCAGTGTTGTTGTTGTTGCGCATGGAGAGGCATCTAGACCACCCCCTCCACCTACAAAGCCAGAGATAGAGTATATCCCTAGTGACATGCTCAGGAGTTTCGATTACGAGGCCCTACTGAGGTATGCTGAGTCAACCCGAGATGCATACTTTTAGTCCTATTGTAGATCCGTTGCTACAGGACAGGTATACTTTTGTACAATTATGTATATATGTTCTTCATGTTACATCATATTATATGTCGTAAATTGAATGGTTAATAATACTTAAGGGAGTTGTATTATATTGCTCCATGTAGGGAAGCACATTCATGGATCAACTCTTTGCTAGTGAGCCATCGGTTGGTCCATCCGCTCGTCCCAACCCGCAGGCGGCAGTAGTCGAGGTAAGTTATAATTTATGTTCTAATTTAATTTGAGTTTATTATTTCCCAGTTTAAATCATTTATGTTTTATTTCTTAATTTTCGAGATTTTATGTTTTAGATATTAACTTCAAATGAATTTCAAATTGTATAGGGCAAAGGAAAGGGGGTAGATCCTGATTATGGACATGAGGACCGCGAAGTTCCTCACGAGCCAGGTCGAGACACAAATGCGAATTTTAATTTATGTTCCAATTCATGTTATTTAGTCACAGTTAGTAAAATTGATTTTTGTACTTTATGTTTCAATTTTTGAATTATAACTTAAATAATGTTAAGTAGTTTTAATTTTTAATAAATCTAACAAGTATTACATGTAATGGCATATTACACAGGCATCGCTACAGGCGGGTGTCAATGCTGCAATCGATTTCACATATGATTGGTATGCATCTCGAGTACATGTTCCAGTTGAAGGACCATCTACCCGTATTCCTACCCATATCTTGGATATCACCATTGACTCGACAGATATGCATGTATTCATTCATGGTTTACCGTTTCAGAGCCAGCATCGGTATACTACACACGAGGGCGGTCAGAGGAACGACCAAGGGCCTCGTGGGGGTAGTGGCCAATGAGTTGATGATCTATACATTTCCATGTTTTGGATATTTTCATATTTTATATATTTTCATGTTTTGGATGATCTATATATACGTTATCATGTTTTGGATATGGATTTATATCATTTATACATGGACTTTTATCATAGATGGACTTTGGATATGGACTTTTGGATATTTTGTATATTTTATCATATTGATGTTTTCATGTGTATTTTGTATATGATTTGAAATCGATTGTTTTTTATATTAGATATGGATATAATTATTACAGTTACAAATTTATGTTTTGTCGTTTCAAATGCAAATTTAATGTGTAGTTACAATTTAGTTCAATTTAAAATGAAAATTTCGACTACATTAGAGAACATCTTCCAAAATTTAGAATTGAATACACACATTACGTTTTAAAATTGAAATTACAATTCCAATTCAATTACAATGTAAAATTTCAAATTTAATGTGTAATTTCAATTCCAATTCAATTACAATTTAAAAGCTCATTTTCAACTACATTACAATTGCATAAATGAAATCAACATGTAAAATTAGAATACATTTGAAATTAATAATTGAAATTTTGATTATATTATGTTGTCTACACATTACAATTCAATTACAATTTACACATTCCAATTCAATTACAATTTAAAATTAAAATCTCAAATTTAATGTGTAATTTCAATTGAAAATACAATGTGTTGTTCCAATTTACAAGTTCAATTTCAATTACATTACAATTGCATTTGAAATAAAAATTTTAAATTAGAATACATTGTACAATCTAAAATTTAAATCTTACAATTTTACATTGTATATAGATGTATTTTAAATTCTCAATTGTATTTGAAATCAAAATTTAAAATTAGAATACATTTTACAATCTAAAATTTAAATCTTACAATTTTACATTGTATATAGATGTATTTTAAATTCTCAATTGTATTTGAAATCAAAATTTAAAATTAGAATACATTTGAAATTGAAAATTGAAATTGACATTTTGCATTATGTTGTCTACACATTACAATTCACTTACAGTTTCCACATTCCAATTCAATTACATGGAAAATTTAATGTGTAATTTCAATTGAAAATTCAATGTGTTGTTGTATATAAGAATGTTTTTGTCCATTGAGAGTGTGAAATATCCCTTGAGACAAAATTATATAATTACAAGTTATATAGTATGTAGGTAATCTTTGTGTTATTTTTTTGAAGTGTGTGCTCTAATCTAAAGTCATAAAAGTATGGTTTGTTTTCTTGGCAATGGGCATAACCACCTAGTTAATATAAGAAATGAAAATATGTTGATAGCAGATGCTTGTACAACTATGGTAGAAACTATGCTTGTACAACTATTTCATATGGTTTATGTTTTGATGACAAATGGAGATAATGGAACCATTTGATCCAACTAGGTAAGTCGCATATATGAAGGCATGTACAAGTTATTACGTTTCCATGTTATTATTACGTTTACGTTTCAACTTTCATTATTACGTAATCTATGTGTATCAACAACAAAGGCATATACAAGTTGCGTTTTGGTTTGATAATTGAGGTTTTTTTACGCAAGTAAGGCCATATAATACTAACTAATTTCTCTCAAAGAGATTCCATGCCTATGCTTGCAAAACTGCATGATAAAGATGGTTTTTGATGCATGTAATCCAAAAATTGAGAAGGTTTGATGGTTAGAAATTATAGTGAATGTTTGTGAGTTGTGCCAAAAATGGGTATTGTTTGCATGAAAATACATTCAAAGATAATGTGTAAGTGTCCTTTAGTTGAATTGTACCCTCTATCTCCTATGTTATATTCCATGTAGCACTAAGTGCCAATATTTTTATTAAATGGAATGAGGAGAGGCAAAAAAAATTGGTCCTAACTTCGATATGTTCTTGATAACAAAACTAATTGATTATTGTTGAATGAAACATTTTTTCAATACATTGGTATTTGATAATATTTTTATATAATTGATAATGAAATACAATGTAATTGATGACGAAATACAATGAATGGATTATAATGTATAAAATTTTGCAAATTTGAAATCAAAATTTGAAATTAGAATACATTGTACAATTCAAAATTAAAATTTTACAATTCCACATTGTATATAGATGCGTTTTAAATTCTCAATTACATTACGATTGTATTTGAATCCAAAATTTAAAATTAGAATGTACATTACAATTCAACTATATCTATTATATCTTTAATATTGTTTTTAAAGCATCTAAACAAATATCTATAAAACTATTATGGATGAAGTTCATGGAGAATTGACCATACATTCAAGTGTACATTCACATTGGAGAACCATGACCCAAATTTCACAAGTCTCCCATATAGTATTTGTATTATTCACATTAAAGCATCTACAAAAATACATTTATAAAACAACCTCCACAAAAATCTCCAAAAAAATATTACACAAGACAACATGAAACTATGCCAATGATGCAAGTGGCATACATGTAACTCATTCATCTATCCAATGGGTTATAGGAATGCAAGTCTCCATAATACGATCATGGTCAGCTTCTGTCATCTTCCATCTCTTTGGCTCACCTCTCTTCACCTTGATTTCTGTTAGAGGTATCCGAGCTGCCACCACCAAATGACTGTATTGACATGATATATATTCAGGCATAAAATCTCTGTAAATAATATGAGCACCCTGTTTTTTCACTTTTTCAAAAAAGTGTCCCATTAGAACCATGTCTCCAGTCTGGTATGTGAAGTCCCCATCTTGGTAGGGTCGCACCAACCTACTCTTTATTTGCATGCACCACATCAAATAGTATGCCACATTTTCTTGTGCAATGACAACGAACACATCACCTGCAAGATACATTACAAATATTATTCAAATATCCTACGTGCATTTCTACAACATTTGTATATGTGTAATATATAATGAACTAATTAACCTAATGAAGACTCTTGTACCTTCCCTAACCATATCAGAAACTCGATCATGATCTAATGAGACCATTGCCTCTTTAGTGTGCATCTCTTGCCATGTTGGAATTGGATGTGGGCCCTTTGGATTAAGAGAGACATACTTCCATGGTTTGACATATACATCATTTTCACAGTGATCGAGTCCGCATCCATTTGCATCAATGCAAAAATCACAAAAACATGCATACTTCCTCGTTTCAATGGAAAATATGTCACCCATGTCTTTACTTCGAACAAAATGCAATTCCCTCGTACTAGGGATGGTCTCACAATACCATGGAATGGATCTATTAACATCTCCAAGGGCAACATCCCAAAAGAACCTGCATGGAATTCAGTTTGTCATATGTAAATTCCTATCGAGTATGTGTTCTTTTGGAAATGATAATATTGAATGTTATTAGCTTATTAATTGAGTTTGGAGTTTATTACCTGCACACCGGCCTTGCTTGTTCGCAACTTTGATGTCCCAAATGACGTGTGCACCAATCAACTACTTCAGTGGAGTATTTGAGTCAGGTTGTACCATGACTCATCTAGTACCTCCGAAGTGCTCATTTCGCCACCATGTTCACCCTTTCCATGCCCTCTCTCAAAAAAGCTCCAGGTGTGTCGGATTCCTGTCTGTTTGTGAAGGCGACTCAACCAATAAAATGAGCGTGCCGATTTGAATTGCCCTGCACACCCATATGACCAAATCCAGTGTTCAGTAAATGATACACCTCTCTGCCTGAATGAATCATAAATCAACCCAAAGCAGTGTTGAACAAATAATGTGTCATGCTCACGATCATCACTAACATAAAAATGGTACTCCTTGATCACTTCACGTGACTGAGGAGTACTATCCCTACCATCAATGTTTTCCTGAGCATGTCTGTACAATACATGTACGAAGATAGACACCTGGTCGGAGTGATAGTACTCACTCTGGATCTCTCTCTGAGGAGCAAAGGTGTAGTTCTCCGCAAAGTCTACCACTGATAAGATTGTGCCTGGCTCAAATACCTCATAAGAATGTTTGAATTCTGAAGCTTGCCACCTGGACCGATGGAAGTGCTTTGTGTATTTATAAATTTGACTTTGAAACTTCTCCATGAAATCTGAAACAGGAATCTCATCATCGAGCAAGTCTATCCTCTTGGATGGCACAGATGAAGAATATGTTGGATTCATGGTGACATACGCATACCTCTTCCACCTAACGGTGATATCCGACAATCCATGGTGTGTTGGATCAATGGGAAAGTTCCTATAGAACAATGTCAAATCACCGCATTCATGGTATTTTCTCCCACCTACACACCTCTTATTGAAAAAAACATGTTCAGGATTCCTGTTGCATAGTATCATACAAATAAAATCTCGCACTGTGTGAGGAGCTAGTACACCGTTCCAGTGCCTTTTGCAAAAATCCAGAAATGTGTCATAGTATAGTTGAAATTCAACGTGGTACCGGCAGCAACAAGTGTTGCGAATCGTATTTGGCCTAATATACCACGGTTTCAATTTGTTGAACATGCTAAATGATATTTGAACACCTAGATTGGTTTCTTGGAATTCCTCGTAAAGTGCAACTCTCGTCATCTCCATCACATGCTTACAGTGCTCCTGATAAATGCCTCTAGATAAACATTGTCGTAGGACATGCTTTCGATCTGGAATAGCACGAGAATGGCTATCCCAAAACTCTATCACCTTCTCTCTAATACCTGTTGCCATCCTGCCTTAATAGGGTTCCCGACAAATAAGAGCCCAACAAGCAGCTTCATCATTTTCATCTATTCGGACCTTGAATTTAGTATATTTGAGCAATGTTCTTTTTGAAACATTGAGCAATGATGCCATTGTTGATACCATTCAATTTCTTGAGGTGCTTTATGCCACAACAGCCGTTGTAATTGCCCTACTAGTAGCTCGGGTATCATTGTTTCTTGATTTTCCAAACAAAGATAATGCAGTTCTTACATTTTCTATTGCATTCTCACATGTATCTTTTGTTTTAACATCTTGAAAACCCAACAACTTTGTGGCACGTTTCATTTTTTTGTGTTTTATCAACCCATGTAGGATTTGAGCTTGTGCCATCGTTGAATGTTATTCAAAATATGACTTGATTATGTTATTGACATGCTCTTTAACTCTCTGACCAAGGATCGAGTTCTCAATCTCTTCTTGTGCAGAAACAACTGCACAATCCTTTAGAAAATTTCCACCCATTCCAACCCCGCTGCAACTTCCAATTACACTTTCAATGTGAGAGGGAAAGGTGTCATGTGATGGCCGATCAGGATCATGAGGGGGCACAGGGTCATGTGATTCTTGATCACCATGATGTGATGTCGGACCATAATCTCTCCCTACATAACATGTAAATTAACAAATTGAAAATTAGTTACTTGATAGTTGTGCATTGAACTTTAAAATTGCTAGTAACTTGAAATTGATGTGGAAATTGGAAAATTGAAAATTGCATGTGAATTGAATTTTCCAACTAATACATTTAGCTTGAAAATTGTTCCAAGTAAAAATTGAAATTGTTAGTAACTTGAAATTTGAAATTGCTCAAGTAACCTGAAATTGCTAACTTAATTAAACTTTAGAATTGTTCTAGAAGTAAAGTTTGAAATTGCTAGTAAAATTTGAAATTGTTTGTAACTTGAAATTGGTAGTAACTTGTACATTGAACTTTAAAATTGCTAATAACTTGAAATTTGATGTGGAAATTGAAAAATTGAAAAATTGAAAATTGCGTGTGAATTGAATTTTCCAACTAATACATTTAGCTTGAGATTTGTTCTAAGTAAAAATTGAAATTGCTAGTAACTTGAAAATTGAAATTGCTCAAGTAACTTGAAATTGCTAACTTAATTAAACTTGAGAATTTTGTTCTAGAAGTAAAGTTTGAAATTGCTAGTAAAATTTGAAATTGCTTGTAACTGGAAATTGGTAGTAACTTGTACATTTTTAACTTTAAAATTGCCAGTAACTTGAAATTTGATTTGGAAATTGAAAAATTGAAAAATTGAAAATTGCATGTGAATTGAATTTTCCAACTAATACATTTAGCTTGAGAATTGTTCTAAGTAAAAATTGAAATTGTTAGTAACTTGAAATTTGAAATTGCTCAAGTAACTTGAAATTGCTAACTTAGTTAAACTTGAGAATTGTTTTAGAAGTAAAGTTTGAACTTTGTAGTAACTTGTAAATTGGTAGTAACTTGTACATTTAACTTTAAAATTGCTAGTAACTTGAAATTTGTTTTACATGTAAATTAAAAAATTGAAAATTACTAGTGACTTGAGAAAAATGTACAAGTATTGAAAATACATTAAAACAAGAAAGTTGTTTGTAACTTAATTTCAAAATAACTAAATATGTACATGCAACTTGAAATTGTACATTTAGTTTGATAATTACTAGTAAAGTTTGAAAATCAAGTATATATATTTAACTCAAGATAATTATGAATAACTTGATAAAAATTATTGTGGGCATAAAAATTAATATCATTTATAATCATCACATTATATAATTGTGGGCAAATTTTCTTTATGCAATTTATGTCTATTTTACTTTTACATTACAAGAAAAATGTTATTTTAACTTTATGGTATAAAATAAACAAATAAATATTTAAAATACAAGTTGCAAATCACCATAAAGAATAAATGATTACAACACTTTTATCCTAGAATTTCAATAGTTGATGATTTTGCAATTTTAACAATAAAAAATTATGGAAATTGTAATTTTTATCATAAGTTGCAATCTAAGGATTTTTTTTTATCAATAATGCTTCACATATCAATGCAAGGTTGCAAACATTGCAAATAATTATTTCCAATTTGTCCTAACAAAATATATTATTCTAATAATTAATCTTATCATGGTGATATGTCATGTTATACGTAAATAAAAGTACATGTGATTGATGGATTTTTTTTAAAATAAACATTATAATTAAATAGCTCTTTGAACATTCATTTGTATTCAAATATTCATTACTATGAAAATATTGTCAACTACCATAACTATGAAAATATTGCCAACCACTATAACTATGAAAATACTCATTCATTTGTTTTCAAATTGAATAAATTCTAACTAATACATAACTATCACAACATTTTTATTTCAAAATATTCATTCATTTGTTTTGAAATTAAATTTTCTAACAAAACAAGAATTGAAATTACATTTAACTTGAAATTGTTAGTAACTTTAAAAATTGCAATTAGTTAAATATGTACAATTTAACTTGAAAATAATGTCCAAGTGTACATTTAATTTGAAAATTATTCTAATAACATTGAAAATTGTTAGTAAAGTTTGGAAATTTGAAAATAGTAAATATGTACATACATTTTAACTTGAAATAGAATCTACTTGTGTACAAATTTCATTTGAAAATTGTTGGACAATAAAATTGAAAATTGTTAGCAACTTTGAAATAATTTGAAAATTGTTAAAGCAACTTTGAAACATAAGTTGAAAATTGTTAGCAACTTTGAAATAATTTGAAAATAGTTAAAAATATGTACATGTATTAACAAGAAAATATAATCTAAATTTACATGTTTCATTTGAAAATTGTTCCAATTTAATATTTGTTAGCCACTTGACAATTGTTCATTTAACATAAAAATTGTTGCAAACTTTGAAATTTAAATAACAAATAGATGAAATAAATAAGAATATCATTACAAATAAATATGAAACAAATTAAATTATGAAATTTAGTTAAACTTATTGGAAAATTGTTACTAATTTTGTACATTATGTAGCATGATATTTAAATTATGATAGCATGTAATTCAATAATTTACCTTGGTTGTCCTCTATTAGAATTTGTTGCACCAAATGTGCATCTTCTTCTTCTCTCAACCTTGCTCTTTGTTGTCTCATTCGTTCTCTATTCTTCTCACGCTCTTCATTGTCATTTTGTTGTCTTGCATGTTTTCTTTGTTTTTTTTTTTATTCCTCATCCATCTACAATGAAAACAAACAAACAAAAAATTCAAATTGTTATAACAAACAAACAAAAAATTCAAATTGTTATAACAAACAACAAAACAACAATATGTTAGTATGAAATATTTAAATATGCCTACAAAGAAATCTTACATGTCTAATGAGCTCTAATTCAACAACATAAAATTAACAAAGCTCTAATTCAACAAGATCAAAATGACAAAGCTCTAATGGAAAAAAAAAAAACTAGCAATGAGTAAAATTATTGTTTTTTATTAATTGTTTGGTGCTTATATACAGGTTGGTTGGTATTTTTACGAGGGAAGAGTAGTTGGAAACATTAATTGTTTCCAACTCCTTTCGCGGGTTCGCCTGGGTTCGTTTATAAAAAAAATTTACACAGACAAACCCTCGATCGAGCATATTTTACAGGACCTCGATCGAGCAAATACCTCAATCGAGGGCTTGAGAATACCTCGATCAAGGTCTTGTCAAACCCTCAATCGAGGTCTTGTTAAACCCTCGATCGAGGTATCGTTAATCCCTCGATCGAGGGCTTAAAAAACAGGCCGAGAGCCCTTTTCGTTGCAAAATGGAAGTTTTTTCTGCCTTCCACAGAGTTAAACCATGTCATTAAATGCTCATTAATGAGCGGACTTAATACCATTGGATTCGTCAACGAATCCTCTATCCAGATACATAAAATTTACGAATTTTTATCTTCATATGTCTTTTTTTTTCAAATTTCTACTAAAACTTGCCCTAAAAAACCCTGCCGACAACTTCAATTGAGCTCAAAGATAAATCCACAACATTCAAAATACACATCCAAAAAATTTGAAAAAATACACAAGCCCCAGATAAACGCGTCCTCTTCAAAAGGGTATTTTTAGTTTTGCAAATTATGTAAAAAATCAAAAGATGTCATGCACACACACATATGTGCAAAATGCGACTTAAATATTCATTGGTCAGTTTCGAAAAATAATAACAAATATAATTTTTTGAGAAAAATTAAAAGAAAAATATGTAAGCCTTAGTGCATTCTGTCTAGATCATGTTCACATATTTCATTTTTTAAAATTATTACTTTAACATTAAATTATTGTGCACACACACAAACTACTTGTTAATTGCTCTTCAAATTTTTAAGTACACATGTTTCATTAAATGAAAATTCGACACGATATGTGGCATTGGTATATTTCGAAAAAAATATCATTGGAAAGCCAACATAATTCTCTACATTTCGTTTTTCAACCACATGTCAAAATTCATGTGGCAAGTATGATTTTCGAGGGCTTCAATTTAATACATGGGTAAAATTTATGTTTTTCACCGTCATATTTGGCCAAAAATAGTTACCCATCTTCATGGAATGACCCATCATCACCTTATTTCATGAATTTCTTGTTTTTCGAAGAGCAAGGTCCATCAAAAGACATCATCATCACATTTGTTCATGAATTTATTGTTTTTCGAGGAGCAGGGTCCATCAAAAGTATGTCATGTGGGTAATCGTTGGATGCAGAATTGAATTCCCCATCCAACAAGTGCTCCTGCTCAAAATTTCATCATTACATTTTTTCATGAATTTCTTGTTTTTCAAGGAACGGGGTCCATCAAAAGTCTATTGTGCGGGTAATCATTGGATGAAGAATTGAATACCCCATCTAACGAGTGCTCAAAACTATAAAAACCAAATGAAGAATTGAAGTATTTTTCTAAGTTAGACCTAAAATTGGGATATTACCAAATCAGAATTTGAGAAGAAGATATTCCCAAAACTACTTTTTGCACCCATGAAGGCTTGTATGAATTTCAATTCATTCCTTTTGGACTATCCAATGCGCCTGCAACATTCCAAGATGTGATGAATGACTTGTTTCGTCTGTTCTTGAGGAATTTTGTGCTAGTCTTATTTAATGATATCCTTGTTTACGGCAAAAATTGGAGCTCACACCTCAAGCACGTAGAGACAGTATTGAAGCTCCTGGAAGAAAAAAAAATTATGCTAATAAATCTAAATATATTTTTGGACAAAAAGAAATAGAGTTTTTGGGACATATCGTTTCAGCTGAAGGCAGATTCAAGGTAGACCCAAAGAAAATTGTGGCAATTACTAAATGGAATACCCCCAAATCAATCACATCATTAAGGAGATTCCTTGGTCTAGTAGGTTACTATAGAATATTTGTTTGTAACTACGCACAAATTGTGGCACCTTTAACATCGCTATTTAAAAATGATGCTTTCATATGGGATAAAAATGTTGAAGCTTGTTTTGAAAAATTGAAAAGCTTAATGACATCCACCATGGTCTTGGAAAGCCCAAATTTCACAAAAACATTTATCCTTGAATGTGATGCTTCATGGATAGGTATAGGAGTCGTGCTCATGCAAGATAAACATCTCGTCACCTTCGAAAGTTAAAATCGAATGAGCAAACAAAATTTACGTATGACAAAGAAATGATGGCAATAATGTATGCCTTGGTCAAGTGGAAGCAATACTTGTTGGGAGCTAAATTTCTTGTCAAAACAGATCACAACAGCCCAAAGTATTTCCTAACCCAAAAACATCTCTCACTAGAACAACAAAAATGGGTGAGCAAAATCCAAGTTTTCGGTTTCAAAATTGTGTATAAAAAGGGGATGGAAAACCTGGCTACATACGGCTTATCAAGGAAGCATGGAAGTGATGCCACACTATGTGCCATTTCCATAATTATTCCTAGATGGATTTCAAAAGTCCAAATTGAGTATGTCAAAAACCTAGAGACAAGGAAGCTAATTGAGGAAGTTGAAGGCAACAAGAGAAAACTCCAAGTACTCATGGGAGAAAGAAATATTATGGTACAAATAAAGGATATAGTTTCCCAGCTCGTCAAAATTCAAAACTCTTGAGTCTTGAAAGAGAACCATGATTCTCCGATAGTTGGCCATGTTGGTTTTTTCAAAACATACCATAATATATGCCAATCCTTCTTTTGGAAGGGAATGAAGAATGATATCCAAAAATATGTGGTTGAATGTGATACTTTTCAACAACAGGAGTTTGAAACAATGGCTCCTCCCGAGATTCTCCAACCCCTTCATATCCCAACACAGAAATGGTCTGATATATACATGTATTTTATCACCAGTATTCCTACATCATAAAGGAAAGATATCATATTTGTAATCGTAGATCGATTAAAAAAATATGCTCACTTCATTAGTATTTCATCAAAGGAAAAATCCATTCAAGTCGTACATAGTTATGTAAAATATATATTTAAGCTCCATGGGTTTCCCAAAGTTATCGTCAGTGACAAGGACCCCAAATTTACCAGCAATTTTTGGAAACAATTGTTCCACCAAGTTTGGACTTCATTAACTATGAGTACCTCTTACCACCCCTAGACCGATGGAAAAACCTAAGTACTAAATAAATGCCTCGAAGGATACCATAGGAATTCCATGAATGACCTCCAAACATAATGGATAAGTTGGCTACACCTTGCAAAATGGTGGTACAATAGTATATATCATACCGCAACAAAAATGTCCCCTTTTGAAGCCTTATACAGGTATCCACCTCCAACAATGAAGGAATATGTTAACTATCAACAATTTTAAAGTTCCAGCAGTGAAAGACTATCTAGCAACATGTGATGAATTCATTCGTATTTTGAAGAACCATCTCGAGCAAGCAAGGAACCGCATGAAGCAACAAGTGGACTCAAAGAGAACTGATCATGAATTCGAAGTAGGTGATTGGGTGTTTGTTCGTCTCCAACCGTACAAACAAACTTCGCTCAAAATTTCCAAAATTCATAAACTTGTGCCCAAGTTATATGGTCCTTATCAAGTATGGAAGCAAGACAAGTGGCTTATGCTCTAGACATACCAAACAAAGGGAAACTACATGATGTTTTCCATGCATCATACTTAAAGAAAAATTTGGGTACAACAACCCACATACAAACAAAATTGCTTGTGTTAGATGATGAAGGAAAATTGGTACTAAATCCCGAATGCATTTTAGAAGTTAAAACCATAATGCTCCATTCCAGGTCAATCAATGAGTACCTTGTCAAGTGGAAAAACTTACTAGAAGATGAAGCTACCTAGGAGAATGAAGATTTTCGATCGCAATGCCTATCTTTACCAATACTTCGTGGACGAATTATTTCAAAGAGGGACGACTTGTTATATAATTAAATAATTTAAGTATTATTATTAGTGTTTTAATTCGGCAACATTGAAAAAATGTACTCATTAAACATGTCTCTTCATCATTATATAAGCCACCGTATTCTTGTAATATTCATCATCAATCAATAAAAACATATTTAATTGGAAATATTCGTTCAAGGAATTTAAAAAGATCAAACCAGCCAACTTTTAATAGTGAAGTGAAGATGGGGGAACAAGTTGGAGCTTAGCTATTAGGAATAAGTAAATAGTTGCAGATCCATGATTACTCTAGTAATATGAAGGCTAGGGTATCAATTTACAATCTGAATGGTAAAGCATCCATTGGGTGGCTAGATCTTAAGTTGGTAAAGAAAATTAGTGTAAAGAAAATTTAGTTGGAAAGAATTCAAGAAATTCTTTTAAAAAACATATCTCTCAGAAAGGTATTACGATGGAAAAATTAAATAATTTCATGGGCTTAAATTACGATAAATGACTGGATGAGTTGGAAAATAATATTTTGGAACTTTTAATATATTCTCCATATATTAGAGATTAAAATGTAAAAATACAACCATTTTTAAGGAGTTTGTTTTGGTCATATCAGGATAGAATTGAGTTTAACAAACCAAAAACATTAGATGAAACCAAAATAAAAGCTAAACTATGTTATGATTAGTACAAACATAGAGCTCAAATTCCAAAAGCATGGAAAGATAAGAAAAGAGAAAATTTTGAATAGAGAAAGAAAGGAAGTAATCCCTTACCGTTTAGAAATCAGTCAAGAGGTTTTCAAACTAATAATTCTAGGAAAAGTAACTTTTAGTATAATTTTCATCTTAGAGTGGAAAAACCTTTAACAATGTAGAAAAGAAATTAAATGAACTATTTCAAGGACCATTAAAGTGATAAGGGTATGGTGAAGCACGTATGTTGAGGAATTTCCCACACAGGAATGAGAATGCAAGAACTATAAGAAATATCTAGGAAGATACCACAATTAATGATGTTGCAAGGAGTCATTGGATTAGTGTTTCTCTAGAGAATCAACAAGCATACCATCAGTCATCTATGGTGGAAGTGGAAAGTAAAATTTCTAAAAAACATGTTTCTATATTAATTGACCATGGTTCTAGTTAGAGTTACATTTCTCCTAAGATCGTTGAAATATGCATGCTAAAGAAAAGTAAACACAAAAAGGCATGGCTAGTACAATTAGCTATAGGAACAAAAAGGAAAACAACATAATTGATAAAGAGATGTCAACTGGAATTGAATGGACTGGATATTGTAGAATATTTGAATAATTTATCTCTAGGGTCACTGTGATATGTTAATAGGAATGGATTGGTTAGGGGCACATAGAGTAGTGTTGGATTGTTTTAATAAAAAAATCACATGTATAGATGAGAATGGAAAGTTTAGAATTGTAACATTCCGAAAGATGTCTCTATAAGACAACTCTCAGCCTTAAAACTAAAGAAGTGTGTCAGAAAAGGGTGTAAATTGAATGCACTTCGTGTATTCAAAACTCAAAAGAATATAGAAAACAAACACTTAAAGATTACGCAGTACTTCAAGAGTTCAAGGATGTATTTCTAAAATAAATACCAGGTTTACTCCCCAAAAGAGATATTGATTTTACTATAGAGCTAGTACTCGGGGATGCTCCTATTTCTAAATCACCTTACAGAATGAGTACCCCAGAATTAATAGAGTTAAAGATGCATCTATAGGAAATGTTGGAAAATGTTTATATTGGACCTAGTGTTTCCCCTTGGGGAGAGCCAGTCTTATTTGTTAAAAAGAAATATGGAACTATCAGACTGTATATAGATTACAATCAACTGAACAAAGTGACCATAAAGAATAAATATCATTTTCCTAGAATTGATGATTTGTTTGATCAAGTAAGAGGAGAAAAAGTGTTTTCAAAAATTGACTTGAGATATGTTGGGTATAAATATTGATTGCAAGAGGTTTGCAAATTGATTCAGTATTATAGTTAAACACATTAAACGCAATACAATGGCACACAACACATCAACACATTACACAAGAAATTACCCTTGGAAACCTCTCTCCTCTAGGAAAACCAGCAAACCAGTGAGCTTTCGCTCATCTATTAATCAAATAATAAAAAACAAATGTTTACAACCATGACTTGCTGCACCACAAATCACACTTCATTACATAATCATGCTACACACTACTTCTCATAGTACAGTATATCATGCATAGACATTGCATCTTATTTATAGATGTAATACAACCAAATATTCATTAATGACAATCCATAACTTCTTAACCACTTTCAGTTATTATATTACAATCGACTTGATTGGGTCAACTTTGGTTGATTTCATGTTGAGCTTCTATTTGTTCCGTCGACTTCCCATCAACCAGTCATTTTCCTTCGACCAAACAACTATTATGGTCGGTCGGCTGACCAGACTTCCATTGTTCGTCACCTCCGACTCCAGTCGATTTGCATGCAAAGGAATATAGCATTCCCAAAATTCTCTCACTTGTTTCTTATTTGCATAAATAGGAGATTTAGAACTTCAATTCACTTTAGCAAGGTTGACAATCCCATTGTTTCCCTACACCAACAAAAATTCTCTATCCTCGTCAACTTGTTCAATGAGTCTACAACATTCTTCACAATGTCTACCTTTTCCAGTAACACCTTCTGTTTATCCACCATCTCCCTCACATAATGGTAGTGAACATCGATGTGTGTCGTCTTCGAATAACATGTTGGACTCTTTTCCAAGATCCAACCTAACAACATTCTATCCAAATCCAACATCTGAGCACAAATAGCTTCCTTACATGCATGAGTAGATGCCATGTCTTCAGCCTCAGTAGTCAACAGTGCAATGATCGACTACCTTCTACTCATGCAACTGTCTACTAGGATGAATAGTTTGAACACATATATATTGGTTGATCATTTGTGATCGATATCTATAACCCAATTAGGATCAACAAAACTACGTACATTGATTTCCTTGTTATCCTCGGGCTCTCCTCCATAATAGATTGCATAATCCATCGTTCCATGCAGATACTTAAATACTCTCTTGATTGTGTTTCAGTGCTCCATTCCAAGTGTCAACATGTACCTACTCAATAGTCCCACTGCATGGGCAATATATGCTCGTGTACAAACCATAGCGTACATTAGACTACCTACAACACTAGCATAAGGAATTTGTAACATGTACTATTTTTCTTCGTGTGTCTTGAGACATTGTTCAGCAGATAGCTTGAATCCCACAGGAATAAGTACCTTGACGATTGACTCTCCTACATGTTGAAATGTTCCAGGACCGTCTCAACATATTTCTTCTGACTTAACTAGAGCCTATAGACTTATACCTACTCGATCTCGTGTGATTTCCATTCCAAAAATGAAATTTTTTGCTCTGAAATCCTTCATGTCAAGCATAGAGGATAAATGTAGTTTCACCTCCTTTATAAGATCCAAGTTATTCTTGACCAACAACATGTCATCAACATACAAAATTACATATATGAAAGACTATCAACTTTCTTCCTATACACACAGTGATCAACTTGACATCTCACAACCCTGGCTACTAGATACACATCTCAAACTTCTGATACATATGGGTGATTTTTTTAGATTGTAGAGAGGCTTCTTGAGCTTATAGACCATCTATTTTTCTCCTTCCACTATAAAACCTTTAGGATGCTTCATATAAATCTCTTCTTCAAGATCACCATGAAGAAATGTTGTCTTTACATCCATATGTTCTATATCAAGATCAATGCTACAACAAAAGACATTAGTACCCTTATGGAAGTTAGTTTAGACACAAGAGATAAAATTTCACCGAATGCGACTCCCTCGAATTGAGAATATCCTTTCACTACCAGTCGAACCTTACAATTTTTGACTTGACCTACTCCATTCAATTTTTTCTTGAACACCTACGTATTGTCAATGGGTTTCCTTCCATTTGGTAACATGACTAGATCCCATGTTTCATTCTTCTTCAAAGACTCCATTTCTTCTTCCATGGCCTTTTTTCAAAGTTTTCCCTCTATCGAGTCCATGGATTTCTTTGTTGACCTTGGATCATCTTCTATGGAAGCTAACACAAAAGTAGAGTGAATGTTGGGTGGACTATACCTTTCTAGTTGTTGTCTTTATCAACCATACCTCCTACAATTTGAAGTCTATTGCTCCACCACTTCGTCAGATTCAATCGAATCATCCAAATCCAGAATTTCGTTGTTCATTTCAAACTCTTGATTTTCTTGTTTATCTCTTTAGCCTCTTCATCCCTGGAAATTCCTCTGACTTTTCTGAAGATTACATCTCAACCATAAACTACCATCCTCGTCACTGCGTTCCATAGCTTATACCCTTTCACTCCATCCTTGTGCTCGATGGAATATGCACTTCTCCAAATTGCAGTCGAGTTTATTTATTTTCTCCTTTGGAATATGCACAAAGGATTCACATGCAAATACTCTAAGATGTGTAAGAGAGGGATTCTTACGATCTTATGCCTCATATGGATTCTTGTCAACCAGAGCCTTCAACGACGACCTATTCACCAAGTTACACGATGGGTTGACTACCTCTTCCCAGAATTATTCTGTGACTCATGCACCACTGAGCATGCTCCTCTCTTTCTCCATCAATGCTATGTTCATCCTTTCAGCAAATCCGTTTTGTTGAGTCATGTATGGAGTTGTGTTTTGTCGGGCTATACTGTGTTTTCTATAGAATTGATAGAACTCATTTCCACAAAATTCTCTCCTGCTATCAATTGTCAACACCTTCATCCTTTTACCAGTATGATTTTCCACAAGAGCTTTGAATTCTTGAAACTTCTAAAAACTATTAGATTTCTTCCTTGGAAAATATAACCATGTCATTCTGGACAAATCATCTATGAAAGAGATGTAATACTGATATCATCCTAGTGAAGGGGTGACACAAGTCCAAACACATCATATGTATTAAATTTAGTATTTCTTTAGCCCTAGTAGCACCAGATGAGAACCTTACACAACTTTATTTACCATACTTACAATGTTGATGTGATATTTTGTGAATAGGATCACTCAGCAGTAGCAAACCTCACTAGAATTCACTCATGTAGTGCAGAAAGAAGAAGAAGAAATGTTGAATCAATTAACACTCATTACACAGAAAATGGAGAAAAATTGTTGTATCATACATCAGTTGTAAGCTGGCACTCTGAATAATGAATAATAATTGAATACAATACAATGATTGTCAAGAGAATTTGAATTAGCCAAGAGGTAACTAAATACAATACAATAATTGTCAAGAGAATTTGAACTAGCCAAGAGGTCATTCGAATCATCCTCAGTGTGTAGCTTGGATAACATTGGAGACATCATCCAATCAGTAGTGGCAGTCATAAATGGTCAATAGTCAGTCAAATGAGTCTAACTGAACCATGTGAGCACAAATCAGGGGATGGAGACTCCAAGTTGGGCGCATGAGCCTATCAGAAGGTCAAGTGGCACTCCAAAATAGACAACTGGGAGCTACAGGCAGTTAAATTGAGCAATAAATGCACCAACTGGATAATAAATGCTCTAACTGACTGTTAAACTCCTGGTAGGTGAGATAAGGCGCACATGTGAGCCAAGTGAGGAAAAAAAGGGGCATCAGGTAGGTAGGAGGGCTATTGGGGGCTGAAGACAGGCTCTAGGGAGCTGAAAATAAGCTCTAGTTGCTAGGGAGACCACCAATATGATGAGTGGATGCATGCAGATACATGCATGATGACTAGATGCATGCATGCATGAAAAATACAAAAATGATGGTGATAATATTCCAACACCCTCCCTCAAGCTATACTATGAGGTAGCAACTAAAAACTAGAAAAAGTAGGGTCCTGGTGATTGAGACCAAAGGTCACCCCGTACAATCAATCTAAATAATAAAAGAGGAAAGAGGGAAAACCCAGTGGGAAGAAATCCCTCCCTCAAAATAGGCTGAAGGATGCTAATGTAGCATATCATCACTCACCCTGGAAGGAGGCAAGTGTCCTTCTTTTCCAAAGAAGGATCGATCGATCTGAAATGGATCAGTAATGTGAGAAGGGTGAAACCTTCCATTCTGATAATCTAATCTGGTTCTTTGTCGATCAGTTGGATCACCAACAAGATCTCCGGTAGATCTGAGAGTAATGGCTTCCCATCTCGGAGGAGGAGGATCATCAGGTTCTTTTGGAACTGGATCTCCCATTCGCTCATCTTCCGAATCAGTTGCTAGATCTTTAGGTTCTTGTGGATCTCGATCTAGCATTCGCCCTTCATCATCATCACTCTCATACTCTGAATTTGAACTATCATGTGATGAAGATTCGCTCTCTTGGAGCTCATCAAGCAGTGGAGGTGTGGTAAACAAGCTCTCTTGCTCAACTGGATGAGCATCATGAACAGGACATTCCTCAAACTGTACACTCTTATCAAGGAATGTGGTCATAGTAGAAGGATCAAGAAGCTTGTAGGCCTTTGCATTTAATGCATAACCCACCATGATACACTCTCTGCTTTGTGGATCTAGGGCTCTCCTTTTCTCATTTGGAATACTCTCCCATGCTCTGGATCCAAATACTCTAAGATGAGACACATCAGGTTTGTATCCCATCCATGCTTCGAAAGGAGTCATGTCTTTGAGTCCTTTGTGAGGAACTCTGTTCTGAAGATAGGAGGCATAGTTAATGGCTTATGCCCAAAGACTAGGGTGCAACCCTTTCGACTTTAGCATGCAGGTGGCCATGTCTTTCAATGTTATGTTCTTCCTTTCAGCAACACCATTATGTTGTGGTGTATAGGGAACAGTATGTTGCATCTCAATTCCCTCTTCAACACAAAAGGTTTGAAAGTCACCCTTTATGTACTCACACGCCATTGTCAGTGCGAATGGCCTTGATCTTTCTATCTGAAAACTTTTCTGCAGAAGACTTGAAAAACTTAAAGAATCCAAATACTTATGACTTCAATCTAAGAAAATATACCCATGTAAATTTGGATAAATCATCAATAAAAGTGAGTATATACCTTGACTTGTTCAAAGATAGATCTAGAAATGGCCCTACAACATCACTATGAATCATATCTAGAGGATGAGAGGCTCCCCTTTCCTTCCCCTTCTCAAATTTCTTCTCAGGATGCTTGCCAATCAAAAAACCATGACAGTTTCCCTTAGCAAACTTGATCTTGGGAAGCCCTTCAACCATCTCTTTAGTATGCATGTCTTGCAAGTATTGATAGTTAAGATGCCCAAATCTTTCATGCCACAATCTACTCTCTTCATTGGCATGAGTGTGGAGAGCAGATTGCTTTGAGAGAGGTAAGAAGTGGGAGAACCCATACAGTTTTGACTTATGATTTGCAATTCCTTTTGCAATGGTAGATCCCGATACCATGTCTTGGATTTCGACCTCATTTGGAGTGAAGATCACCCTCTTGGGCTCTCCAGTATGGGTCATCTGATATATTGAAAGTAGATTAGCAATGAGAGTGGGGACATAGAGTACATCTGAGAAGTATCCATGATCTAGTTTGATTCTTCAAATCCCCTCAGATGAGACCTCAGAATCATTCCCCAACATAATGGATGGTCCAACAGTAGCTTCGAATCCAGTGAAGAGATTCTTGGAGGAAGACATATGCTAGATGCTCTAGAATCTATGATGAAGTAGGATTGAGTTGATGCACCTTCCATGAGGGCATGGCATCTCTCTTTGTTCTTAGATCTAGATGGTTTACTCTCTTTCTTTCTAGCACATGCAGGTACTGAAAGATTATTTTTTTCAAGAAGTGAAGCCATGATATCTATGGTCTTCTTCATACATGAGCTCTCAGGGTGATATCCTCGATTACAGTATGTGCACTGGGATTTGCCCTTCTGAGTGTGCTTGTCCTTCTTAGGATTTGAGGCACCATCTGACTGTATGGGAGCCTCCTTCTACTTTGTATCATTCGAATTTCTATCATAATTTTTTTGTTTCCCTTTTCCATTCTCTCCCTCAGTGGGTGCAAGAGTTGAATCCAACTTGGTTTTTATCACTCCCATGTGTACTAGCTTCTCCTCCTCAAGTGTGAGAGATTGGATGAAGTCTTCAAGTGAAGGGAATTTCCATTTTGGAATGGACAAACTTGTTGACTGGAAGGTCGAAACAAATACTGAATAATCAAGGCCTAGCTTCGATAGGATGGCAAGGATGAGTTGTTTTTATTCCTTCTCAATCCCATACCTATTCAACTGTGAAATCAAGTTCTTGAATTTGTTGAGAAACTCAGTGATAGTTTCGAAACTACTTGGGCTCATGGAGATGAGCTCATTTTCTAGTTTATTCCCCTTCAAATCATCTTTCTATCCAAGGAGGGATTCGAGCTTGTCCCAAACCTCCTTTGGATTCTTCAAATCGATAACATGAAAGTGCAAATCTTCAGAAATGCTGAGTAGCAACAGTCCTACTGCTTCATCAAGCTTGTCTAAGTACTTGGATTTCTCTATTGAACCAGTGGGCTCAACTACAGATCCATTCACCACTCTAGAAAGACTCTTCGGCTTCAAGAATATGTCCATTTTAGCCTTCCATTTGAAGTAGTTGAATGAGTTCAACTTGAGATCCATGATACTGAAGAATTCAAAGTTGAGAGAGGGAGATTCCTGCAAAACAAATGAGAATTATGAAAAGAAGATCTGTTGCAATTCGAATTGAACACTACCTTAGGACACTGAGCACATGTGACTAAGTCCTTCACACCTGGATAGACCTCACTGGATTGCTCCAGTGAATTCAAGGCAATAGCACCAGTATTTGTTGTGGAAACTCAGAGGCTTCTGGTGCTCAATGAAAGACAGTTGCTCAAGGAATTGTTGCAACTGTTGCTGCTGCAATTCAAATAGCTGCTGTCAGCTCTGATACCATGTGATATTTTGTGAATAGGATCACTCAGCAATAGAAGACCTCACTAGAATTCACTCATGTAGTGCAAAAAGAAGAAGAAGAAATGTTGAATCAATTAACACTCATTACACAGAAAATGGAGAAAAACTGTTGTATCATATATCAGCTGTAAGATGGCCCTCTTAATAATGAATAATAACTGAATACAATACAATAACTTTCAAGAGAATTCAAATTAGCCAAGAGGTCATTCGAATCATCCTCAGTGTGTAGCTTGGATAACATTAGAGCATCATCCAATCAACAGTGGCAGTCATAAATGGTCAATAGTCAATCAAATGAGTCTAACTGAGTCTAACTGAACCATGTGAGCACAAATCAAGGGATGGAGACTCCAAGGTGGGCGCATGAGGTTGTCAAAAGGTCAAGTGGCACTCTAAAATAGACAACTGGGAGCTATAGGCAGTTAAACTGAGCAATAAATGCACCAATTGGATAATAAATTCTCTAACTGACTGTTAAACTCCTGGTAAGTGAGATAAGGCACACATGTGATCCAAGTGAGGAAAACAAGGCGCATCAGGTAGGTAGGAGGGCTACTAGGGGCTAAAGAAATGCTCTAGGGAGCTAAAAATAGGTTGTAGGTGTTGAGGATACCACCAATATGATGACTGGATGCATGCAGAATGCATGCATGCATGAAAAATACAAAAATGATGGTGATAATATTCCAACAATTCACAAAAGTCAACTTCTTCATAGCAATTAGGGATACCTTCAACCATACCTTTACTATGCATAGCATGAAAACCTTTCACACCTATATGTCCCATCTGTTGATGCCACAACATGGTCGAGTCGACTAGACAAGTAGATGTTCCATCGGACTAAGGACATGCCACATTAGCACTTTCGTGAGTGTTCTTCCCAATAGCTTATACAAGGTTCCAGTTTGAACTCCTCTCATCAATACCATCACTCATCACACCATCTTGCACGTATCTTTCTCAAGTATAGATTGTACACCTACATTCCCCATCTTACTTATCGACATCAAGTTCAAGGACGAATTGGGATATGCAACACTCATTGAAATGTTGCTATTATTCCATCTTTAAGTTTCAGTCAAACTTTGCCTTGTTTGAATATCCTGGTTTGTTAGTCGCCTCCTAGTAGGACATCACTGTCGTCAATATTTTGATACTCACAGAACCACTCTTTGCAAGGTGTCATATGATATGATGCACCGGATTCGATCAACCAAGAGTTGTGGTCCAACGATGTATTTGAGGAATCCAAATACACGTCACCTTTCTCTTCTTGTAAAGAATTACCATCACTCAACTGACCTTCATTAGACCCATTGCCTTTCTTGACTTCTGTCAACTTGCAATTTTGTCTATATTTCCCGACTTTGCCTCATTTCCAATATGTTTTCAGCGTTGGACCAGGGAATAGCAACGTTTTCTTCATTGGACCAGGAGATCCGGTCTTAGACCTACCCCTCAATTTCGATCTTCTACCGGAGGTTTTTCCCTTTCGTCTGTCCACTAGTCGAATTCGTACCATCAAGGCATCATGGGTCACTCCTTCCATGTTCTTTCGTCTCATCTGAGTCTGATAATAGTGATGTGACCACATCATCGATCTTCAATATGGTATCATTTCTTCCAATAGCCACGACCAGGTTATCCCAAGAATCTGGCAAAGAACACAGAATACGGATGTATTTTTCTTCCTTGGTGATTTTAATATCGACAGACAATAGCTAACTGTTAACAGTGTTGTGCGCGTTCAAGTCCACATTTTAGTTAAATCACCTATAATCTTATATTTCAATTCATTGTCAAATCATGACAGAAGTGTGTTACCTTCATAGATGTCATCGCCAAATTTCATAATTCAACCCAGATCAACGAAAGATGGATTTCGTTTTCTCATAGCTCAACTTCAGTCCTTCACTATTTAACTACAACAATCTTCAGAACATTGTCTCTCTCTTCTTGATCCATCTCCTGTGCATTACAAAGGATTATTCAAAAAATTACTTCAATGTTTTTTATCACAGAGCTCTACTCACCACACTTCAAATCTTAAAATCAATTATAGTTTTATATGATATTCGTGGGTTCTTGGGCACACTTGGGGACTTATCGATATGAGGTAAAAAGGAACATTTTGGGAATCAACGTATTATTTACTTGTAAAGCTGACTAACCATGACGTTCACTTGATCAACCAATGACTGCTCTCTGGTCAGAATTGAATGAGGCAGAGTATATGTTAGATGTGTGATCCCAAGTGAAGTGGAGAGAAAATGATGTTACGATTTCTTGAGGACCAATTTGAGTAGATTGATGACCATCCTCTGTTCTAACTATGAAATACTAGGCATGAATATTTTTAGACTGGTGGGCATCATGGCTGTGTGCATTTTAGATTGGTTGTGCATATTCTTTAGGTTGGTGGACATTTCACTTAGGTTGGCAGTCATTTCATGGCTGCTTTCATTTCACTTAGGTTGGTGGGAATTCCATGGCTAGCGATCATTCTAGACTGGATGGTAGGCATTTTATTTTATTGGAGGGCATTCTAGACTGGCTGGTGGGCATTTTATCCATGGTTGGCGGGCATTTTTGTTCATAGCAGGATTTTTTTTTTTCATGGCGAACATTTTTTTTGTTCATGGTGTGCTTTCTTTTTCTTCATGGCAGACATTTTTGTCTAGTGTCGTGCATGCATTTTATCACTACTAGAATCCTGTAGGTGTTGGTACCAAAATTTTGAAGATGCACTTTGTCTTCTTGTTGTCATTTATCTACCACATCATCTATAATACCATCGTGAATGACACTTCAACATCATCATCACTACGCTTTGACAACACGTTTCTCAACCATAGTTGTATTAAACAATTTGACAGTTTTATGGTTTGCGGAATTTAACAGTGCTACTTGGTGTCTATAGAAAAAATGCAGCTTTGCAAAATGAAATTTACCATTTTAAATGTCTACAATAGTATAGATATTATTGATACCTATTTTTATTACACAATTTTTTTATTGATATAATATAATAGTGGATTCAATCTAGCAATTGCATTCCATTTGTTTTTCTTCTATATCAAACTCATAGTTCAGTAAATTACTTGCAATTAAAATTTACAACAATATTTCCAACATCGTCTTTATTAATAATATATTTACAGTTTTACTTTCAAATGAATATCTTTTTTAATAATAATTATGTATCAACCAAGGATTTCTAATGTGACAATATTAAATATTGCAGATAATTAATAATTAGTATACATCATGTTACCGTTCAAACTTGTAGTCTAGTCTTGCAAGTGAAAGGAAATCACATAAGAAACTTGGATTGTTGTTACATTTGTCCAATCTCCTAACTTCTTCGGGATCCAATGTTGTCTCAAAGGCAAATCCCTTTAATGTACCTGCCAAGTAGATACCAAATTCCTTCCAAACACCTTAAAGCATAGATCAGTGCCTCTAATGGAGTCAAACACAGAGCAATAGAGAGAGTTAGGATGGTGCTTGTATAGTAGTTTTGGCGGTTTTTTAGGTATGTTGAGGGTTAAAATAGATAGGCCGAGGATTTCATGTTGAATTTTGGGGCCGCGAAAATTTAGGACTGAAATTTTGGGGTGCCGAAATTTTGGAGTAGTGACAATTTATGGTCGCGACAATTTAGTGGCGATATTTTAGGGTCGCAAGAATTTAGGGCCAGAATTTTAGGGCCACGATAATTTAAGGTCGAATTTTGGGGTCGTGAGAATTTAGGGCCGAAATTATAGAGGTAAAAAAATGAAGAAAATTAATTTTATTTATTTTTAGGGTTTTTGTTATAAAAAATTGTAGACCTAATTCTAATATTAATTCTACCAGGAAAATGCAAAATTACACATGAAAATGCAAGTTTAACCTAGCAATAATATTTACAAAAGTTCAGATTAGGGTTTGATATAGAGAAAATGGACAAACTTAGGGTTTTAATGGATGTTACCCCAAACCCTAGCCTTAGAAGAAGGTGACAATCCTTCATCTTGGAGGTAATTCTCCATGCTACTAGGTTAGGGCTTCTTGAAACAACCTCTAGGGTTGGTTTCAAGAGTCTAAACTATGGCAAAGTTGGAGCTCCAAGGCCAAACTTTGTAAAAACCTCCTCTTGGGAGCATTTTTAGTATGCAATGATGATAGAATAGCAGGAAAAAACTTTATTCAAAGAGAAAGTAGCCCTAGGGCTACCATTCAATCATTCAAGATGCAAAATTGACCTATCATTTATCAAGCAAACCTTAAAAATATAAAAGACTTACTTGAGCATGAGTTATTCCAACCATTCTAGCATCCACAAAGTATTAGCAAGACAAAGAAAGCTTCCAACTTCATCCAAGAGCAAGAAGAATCATCCCTCCAAGAGGTGCACATCACTTAAGAGCAAGAAAAATCATCCTTCCAAGAGGTGCACATCACTTCATAAGGCCCTTCTAGGGTAAAAAAGTAACATAATGAATTTTATCCCATAAGTTGTGTGTAAAAATGAAGTGAGGAGATTGTATTTATATGATCACACGCTCACTTTTTACAAAATAACCAAGCCTACATGCTTTAAAATGTCAATTCAAAATTAAAACATGTCAACTTAAAATTATAATATAAAATAATCAAATATGTGGGTAACTTGGGGCATTTTCTCCAAAGTTCACCCATAAGTGACTAAAAGTGACTAAAATGATTGAAATGAGCAAAATACTCCAAAATGAAGGTTGGAGTAGGTAAGAGGGACGGCATGCCCCATCTAACCCCAATAATAGTGAAAATCCCTCAACACCCCCCTCCTAATCAAGCAATGTAGGCCTGGAAGAAGGATGATGTCATCATTAAAGACAGCCAAGGAGAGAGGGCATTGTTGAACTGGAGGACCAGGAGGGTGTGGATGGTGGCCTAGAGGAGAGGCATGAGCCTCAGTGCTGACGGAAGAAACACCGAAATGTAGAACAAGGTGGGGGTCATGTGATCCAGTGACCCACCCCTGGAAACCCCAGACACCAACCTCGGGACTTCAAGCCCTTTCATGAGACAGTCGGGCATGCCATTAAGCGATGGTACTCCTAGGAGAGGGACCAAAGGATCTGGCCATAACCTCCACTCATAAAATGTTGGATAACACCCCTCCTGGTCAAGAAAAAAAATGACCCTCTCTCCCTGGGGCACATCTGAAGGTACACTAGTATTGGTACCACATTGCACTGGCTCCAACTGTGGGATGAGTACTCCTCTCGAGGGTGCTCAAGAATCCATGAATCATCTTGGTACCTGTCGACCTACACACACATCAAATAGCCAAGGACATCAAAATACCATGAGGCAGACACTTCCATCCTGCCTTGCTCATCATGAAAATATGAAAATAAACTGAATAAAGAAGTGACTAACCTATGTAGACATGAAGAATGTCAAATGCAATGCATGGGTAATAGTATATGTCTAACTCAAGTGAACTAAACCTGCCTATGCCAAACATAAGAATCAGGAAGGGTTTAGTGAAATCATATCACCAATGTAACCATTTAAGTAAGCAATTCATACATGATCCCTCACATTTGTCTTTAGAGTGAATCCATGATAAGATCTCATCGATCACAAAGCAAATACGTACCAAGGTCTTCATTAGGATAGGTGACTACGGGGGCCTGAAAGCTTTAATATTGTTTCCAAGGAGAATGATTTCTTTCACAAGCTCCATTTATCCAGGATTCCACGGGGCTTATGGACCATCTTCATCATACATTTGTATCGAGAAAAAAAATTGGTTGAAATCGGTTGGCTCATTTTGAACTTGGGAAGCCATTATTATTGGTGGACCTTGCAAATATTCATATGCCAACTGCAACTTGTCCTTGCACCTACTTAAACATTTCTTTGCAGACACAAGCATATTTCTCATCTTTATAGTAACCATTGTAGTACCCCCAACAATCTTTAAATCTTTGAAATTGTCATCCACATAATCTATGCCTTCACATTTCAAGCAAAAAGATAAACAATAGAAATCCTGACAATGGGAGAAGAATCTCATACCTGTCCACATACCTGTATTGGTTTTATTGAAATGCATCGTTGAAAACTTACCGATATTGGACAAAAAAGGTTGAACATTTCTTGTAGGATGTTGTTGGTTAGGGCACACCATGGACTGTGAGACAATGGAAAAACTCTGCATATGGCCATCGACAACAAACACCACATCTTGCACTACTGCATCATCAAGCAAAGCAAAAGGGTTGATTCATTCTTCATTGATGGTAGACTAAGCTTCTTCACCCACACATGTGCTCGGGAGAGGGTCTACCATGATGCTACAAGGTCTTGAAGAATCGTACATCAATGGACCAAGGAACTTCCAATAATCGTCGTCTTCCCTAAACCTGTAATTTTCTTCCAAGAGAGCCAAAATATCATAAGAAACGATAACCTGGGGACATGGAGAATTCACCATTTCTGTATATTCTCCAGTTTCTTCAATTAAGGATTCTTGTTCTTCATCTTCGGGATACGCTTCATCTCCGGTCATAAGGGCCATTACGTCATTTACTCGGTCTTGAACAATGGTTTCTTCAAGTAAACCTTCTGAGAATTGATCTTCATCAAGGACTGCTTCATGCTCCTTTGAGACCTGTTCATCAATATCCGTATGATCGTCCTTTATCATCTTCATGATTTCTTCCTTAGCATTGGGACCCCATTGATCGTTGAATGCCTCAACCAGTCGGAGGAAGGAAAATATCCCTTTAGGAGGGAGTCCTTCATACCAAGCATCCATATCCTGCTCACCTCCTAGTTCGAAGGGCATTACGAACAACTACATAATGGTGTCCTCGTCTGTGATATCCCATTCCATCAAAACTTCTTTGAACTTCATGACATGTGTTGTAACAATATATTTTACACTATGGAACATTGGGATAGACTTCAGACAACGATGTTTATCAAACATATTCGGATATCTTGGAATATCTGAGAAGTCAAACGGATCGAGGCCTCCCATATCTCTTGCCTTTCAGTTTTGTTCTTGTAGAGTACTTCCTTTTTTTATTTTCTTCAATATGAGTCGCCAGGAGAGACCTGCCAAGTTAGACTTAAACAAATCTCACCAAAAGCACTAAACATGTACGTACCTGAAATGGGTTGAATTCTTGGTGGAGTCGTCAGATAAACCTGTCAAGTTAGTCATTTCAACAATATATATATATATATATTTCGAGTATGAAGACGTACCTTGAAGCTTACCAATATGTCTTTCATGTACGGATTAATCACCTCAATTTATTTTGAGGTCCCTGGCAACAACACCAAAAATGTTACCAGCGTTGTCGGACTTAACCAAATTCATTTTAATTGGAGTCGCCAGGTAAGATCTGCAAGATTAGTTCTAAACAATATTTTCAAAATACGGATCCAAGACTTACCTCAAGTTTCTTACTAAGTGTCGTTTTTTCAAGGGTGTAAATGACTCCGGATAAACCACTTCAATCTTTGAAATCTCCCTGGCAACGGCGCCAAAAATGTTATTATTCAAACTAGCAAGCTATGCTTGCAAGTGAAAGGCAATCACATAAGAAACTTGGACTGCTGTCACATTTGTCCAATCTCCTAACTTTTTGGGGATCCAATGTTGTCCCAAGGGGAGAGCCCTTTAATGTACCTTCCAAGTAATGTCAAATTCCTTCCAAACACCTTAAAGCATAGATCAGTGCCTCTAATGGAGTCAAACACATAGTAATAGAGACAGTTAGGATGGTGCTTGCATAGTAGTTTTGGCAATTTTATAGGTTTGTTTAAGGTTAAAAAAGATAGGTCGAGCATTTCATTCCCGAAATTTTTGGGCCGCGAGAATTTAAGGCCAAAATTTTGGAGTCGCGAGAATTTAGGCCCGCAGGAATTTTGAGTCAAGATTTTAGAGCCGCGAAAATTTAGGGGCAAAATTTTGGAGTCGCAAGAATTTAGGGCCGTGATAATTTAGGGCTGGTATTTTATGTGCCGCGACAATTTAGTGGCGAGATTTTAGGGTCGCGAGAATTTAGGGCAAAATTTTGGAGCCGTGAGAATTTAGGGTCGCAAGAATTTAGGGGCGAGATTTTAAGACCGAAATTTTAGAGGCCAAAAAATGAAGAATTTTTTTAAGGTTTTTATTATAAAATTGTAGACCTAATTCTAATCATAATTCTACCATAAAAATGCAAAATTACACATGAAAATGCAAGTTTAACCTAACAATAATATTTACAAAAATTCAAACAAGGATTTGAAGTGGAGAAAATAGACAAACTTAGGGTTTTAATGGATGTTACTCCAAACCCTGGCCTTAGAGGAAGGTGACAAGCCTTCCTCTTGGAGGTAATTCTCCTTGCTACTAGGTTAGGGCTTCTTGAAACAACCTCTAGAGTTGGTTTCAAAAGTCTAAACTAATGCAAAGTTGGAGCTCCAAAGCCAAACTTTGTAAAAACCTCCTTTTGGGAGCGTTTTGAGTATATAGAATAGCAAGCAAAAGTCTTATTCAAGATGCAAAATTGACCTGCCATTCATCAAACAAACTTTAAAAATATAAAAGACTTACTTGAGCATGAGTTATTCCAATCATTCTAGTATCCACAAAGCATTAGCAAGACAAAGAAAGCATTCAACTTCATCCAAGAGCAAGAAAAATCATCCCTCCAAGAGATGCACATCACTTCATAAAGCCCTTCTAGAATAAAAGAGTAGCATAATGAATTTTATGTCATAAGTTGTGTAAAAATGAAGTGAGGAGATTATTTTTATATGATCTCACATTCACTTTTTACAAAATAACCAAGCCACATGCTTTAAAATTTCAATTTAAAATTAAAACATATCAACTTAATATTATAACATAAAATAATCAAATTACATGTCAACTTGTGGCATTTTCCCCAAAGTTCACCCAAAAGTGACTAAAAGTGATTAAAATGACTGAAAATGAGCAAAATACTCCAAACTGAAGGTTGGAGTAGGCAGAGGGGGGATGTCATGCCCCATCTAACCCCAACAATAGTGAAAATCCCTCAACGCCCCCCCTTAATCAAGCAGGATGACGTCATCATCAAAGACAGCCAAGGAGAGAGGACACTGCTGAACTGAAGAACCAGGAGGGTGTGGATGGTGGTCTGGAGGAGAGGCATGAGCCTCAATGCTGTTGGAAGGGCCACCGGAATGATAGAACAAGGTGGGGATCATGTGATCTAATGACCCACCCCTGGAAGCCCCGGACACCAACCTCAGGACTTCAAGCCCTTTCATGAGATAGTCAGCAATGCCACTAAGCCATAATACTCCTAGGAGAGGGACTAAAGGATCTGGCTAGAACCTCCACTCAGAATATGCTAGATAACACCCCTCATGGTCAAGAAAAAAAATGACCCTCTCTCCCTAGGTTACATCTGAAGGTCTGTTGGTACTGGTACCACATAACACATCACAAACAATTTTGTTATCCATTACTAAATTTAAAATTTGTGTATGGATGGAATTTTATATAGCAACAAATCAATTATTTACACTTATCTATATAATGTCAAATTTCATAACATATACAACATAATGGCCATAGAAAAATGAAGATTATCATCTATGGTTATCAACAATTTTGTGCTCTATAAAAATATGCCAATTTCGTGACATTAGACAAGTTTGGAGTTTAAAAAAATGTTGGCTTTGTGAAATTTGATAGCTTTGGAGTTTTCGTGAAAATTGAAGGTAAACTAAAATCATCATGGGTTAAATGAAATTAGTGCTAAGAGATTATATTTACTATAATAATCCATTTCAATCATAAATATCATATTCAAATTTACATTTTTCACTTATCACAAATTTGGAGTTTAAAAAGATGTTGAAATTTGATAGTTTTGTTTTTGTGAAAATTGAAGGAAGACTAAAATCATCATAGATTAAATGAAATTAGTGCTAAGAGATTATATGTACTGTAGTAATCGATATAATCATAAATATCATTTCCAACAACCTATGGTGCTTCTCTTGTAGTGTCATTGGCTAGTACCATGGATGAACAATGACATTGTATTGCACTAAACAGAAGTTCACAAGACAAAAATTACACATTTTGCTAAGCTAGTTGCAAATCACCAAAACCCTCATTCAATTTCTATATTCAAATATGAAGTTATTTACTTTTTCTTAGGCAACAACCTATTGAGGTTAATGTTGCACTCACTGGCTATTACAATGGAAGAACAATGACACCATATTGCAATGCATGATAAATCAGGAGATAAAATTTGCAAATACTTTGCTAAAAAAAACTAGGTACAAATCACACAACACTCATTCAAGTTTTCTATTCAAAATAGTAAAGATATCTCCTTTGCTTAGGAAACATTCTTTGAATTATATATTCAATGCAAACTTAAAGATGAAATGATTCCCACAAATCTCAAAGAGGACCATAAGAGGAATTAGATAGTATAAAGTTACATTTTGCTGGTGCATAACCAGATCAACCATACAACGTTTTGCCTCTAATTAATGCAATCAATTTCTTGATCCCATCCATTTCTTCTAAATGACCATAAATAAGACTAGCATATTTACTTGCAAATAAGACTTCATTACCTTAAAACCAAACTTTTAGAAATTAGTGCAAACATCATTGAATTTTTGAAATGTGCACATGCATTACAGAATGTATCATTAAGTCCTATAGATTGCCTGATGAGGTCTCAAGAAAAAGTCTGCTGACAAGATGTCAAACTTCACATCCACTAAATCAGTCATGCAGAATTCATACAGTGCATGCATACTAATGATTGAAAGTAAGAATCTTGCACTGCACACCCTTGCTTGTAAGTATTAAAATTGTGCGACTTAATGGTTAAGCTGCTTAAGATGGATAACAAATAACAAACCAATACCAAATGATGCAAAGAATTTGCTACTGTAGATCTGGTTATATAGAGATTTTGATATGGAAAAGTCTCAATGTAAAGTATCTCTTGAACTTCACCTTACACAAAGATTCAACTTAAAGATGTCAAAAGCAACTAATGTTCACGAGTAAGGTAATAGGGGCAGCAAACAACCTTACACTCTTAGCATTTTCATGGTTTAGTAGTACATACAAAACCTTTATTGAGCTTACTGAAAATGCCGGACGTAGTTGGTTAGGCATTGCACCTTCTTAGATGTTATTTTATTACATGCATCTTAGGGATGTTAAAAGCAACTGATATTCATGAGTTGGGCAATAGGGCTTACCATTAGTAAGTGGTGAATATTTCGTAGATTATAAATAGAAACATTAGTTTGCTTGTTACCAAAGGATAAGCAGATTTTTTCAACATAATAAGCACTTTAATAGAGAATATAACAATTTTGAATAATTCAATTGAAAAATGTAAATGTAAAGCATAACACTTGACATATATAAGTTTCCATCACAATCACAGAAGGGTATATAAAGTTAAAGAGACAATTACAAGAAAGAAGGTAATTAAAGCCCTAACTTTATAGGAAATTTTAAATGATGATTGAGTAAACAAATTTGAAATGTTAATACCAGAAAAGTTTTCAATAGATGAGCTCATACTTCAGACTTGTCACAATGATAATTTGTTTATAAAAATGAATCCTGGTCTTCAAAGATGAAGCTTATAAAGGAATTGAGAAATGCTAAATGAGTAAAAATAAGATCAAGCTTACAAAATGAATTGATCAACATTTAACAAGTCGAGATAAGATAAAAGCTTACAAAATGAATTAAGAAAAGCTTAAGAAGCCATAATAAGCTAAAGCTTACAAACCAAACTAAGAAAAGCTTAACATTGAGTATGTGGAATAAAAATGTCGACACGAAATGAGGTCATCGGTAGCCCTGATTCATATCTTTTGATTTGACAGGTGTGGACCATACATGTAATAATGTGGTAAGAGCATTTCAAAAGCTGTAAAAAAAATTAATCTGATAAAAGAAAAGAATTAACTGTGAATGACCTATGCATACTATATCATACCATTAAATTATGAAATCAATTTGTTTTTTATTTTATAGTAAAGAGTATGATTTTCCAGATCAAATAAGTGAACCTCACAACATGATACTTCAAAGAACTAAGTTAAGCTTTTCCTATATCCTGAGACCTAGAAGAATTATGTCCAACTAACTTCATCAGTTTTTGAGAGAGCAATGTTCCTCCAAACACACAAAACGTAAAGTTGAATGAGGTTAAAAATTCTAAACCCTGGTATACTCCCAATCATCAAGGTCGTAGTACCTATTAACTTTGCCACAAAGTAATCAACCACTCCAGTTTCGGTAATGTGTTATTTCATTTGTCTTTACGTATTGACTTCTAATGATAATTGATGAGCAGAAAAATCTTAATCATGTTGTAATGTGTCCACTTTTACACACACATGGGACTTAACATATTGAAATTTGTTTTTTTAAATCTTGAATAGAAGAGAAAAAACTTCTCGAAAGAGGCACAAAGCATACATGAGTTCATATCTGTGTTGCAAACACCCCTGAATGGTTTCCCTAGATTTAAGATCAAAGACAGAATCTAAAACACTACTACAAATAATTCTCAGATATAATGACCAAAGGCAAAAATACAACATATATAAACTATGTTGTCAATAATCAATTATTGTACTTTCTCTTCCTTCGCTCTCCAGTGCTGCTCCGTACACTTTCTGTCTTTTGGGCAGAAGATACAGCTACTACCGTCGGTGGTACAGGCACTGCAGCAGCTGCAGGAGCCGGTGTTGTTGCGGCTCCAGGAGGGGGAAGTGCAGGTGCTGCTTCTGGCAGTGGACGGGGCAAGATGTGCTTCAACCTGTTATTTCTATAATTTTTCCAGAAAAAGAACTGTTGGCGATGAGCCAATTCCTGAACATGGCAAACAAAGAACTAGTAAAACTCTGATCCAAATCTGTATAAGTAGCTTCTCCAATTTTTCAATAGCATATAAAAGAACCATCATTTGCCTCAAGAATGTTTCCGCTAATTTGAGGATTATGTGGCTCCGATGGAACAGCAAACATGCAAATAGCATAATTAGATATAAAAAGGGATAAAATCAGCATTCCACCAAGTTTCCGGGATGATAAACACACATTAGGGACATGTAGAGACACCCCCAGATTTTGGGGAAATTTTGGGGAGGGGGCATCAAGGACCTTGTCTCTAAAATTATCAAAAAATTAAAAATATGAATCCCAATATATTAGCATATCAATTCCTCATCCTATCGCCATTTACATACTAAATTGAATTCATTATTGTGCAATGTAAACATGATGTTCAATTCATAATGGCTATTTTTAATTTTTAATATATGCACGTCTTCAATTATAACTTTGAAATTTGAATCATAGACATAAACAGTAGATAAATTTAAAATGATAAATGATAAACTTGAATCATAAACATGTCACATAAACACCTACAAATATGAAATATATTAATATTATATAACTCAACAGATACTAAAGTATTAAAAACTTAAAGGACTGAATAAAAAAATTAGAAATACTGAAGTCTAAAAGTGAATAGTGTTGCCGCTTGGAATCACGCTTGGGAAAACGCGGCAAAATTCTTCAAGATGCTCGGTGTGGCCTTGGGGGCAAGCCAGAGTCAAGTGTTGTCACCTGAAACTCGACTCCTCCATCTAGGCTTACTCCTAGCGGCTTAAAGATTTTTGCCGCGTTTTCCCAGGTGTGATTCCAGGCGGCAACATTTTGGCGCTGTTGCCGGGGAAAATCTTTTTATTCCCGGAATACGACTTTTGAGTTTTCCTTTTTGTTTTTGCTCTGTTTGATGTATGTAGTGAATTTTTAAAATTGACTAAGAACATCTGGAGACTCCACTGTCATTAACTTTACCAAGGCATTTTACGAGAAGGAATCCCCAGGGCTTGCTTCAATTCATTCCTCAGCCTGAAAAGGTTTACCACAGGAGGAAACGCAAGCTAGCTTCTCGAAAAATCCTTGAGGATCTTGGTTCTCAGTCAATTTTTGATATTCACCTTTTATTTTCGGAAAATAATTTGAATAATCTCCCAATTAAAATGGCTGACTTTTTTATCCTTGTGATTTTACTGCTATAGTTGGTTTTCCTCATGTGGTTCCAAAAAAGGCCATTGAGAAAGTGCCTTCCTTTCAAGGAAATAATGCCATTAGTGCTACTACTCACCTGTCATTCTTCTCCCAATGTTACAACAAATGGTGTTTGAATGCCAAGTATGAAGATGTGAAGATGAAACTTTTTGCTTTATCTAAAAGGCCATTGAGAAAGTGACTTCCTTTCAGGGAAATAGTGCCATTAGTGCTACTACTCACCTGTCATTCTTCTCCCAATGTTACAACAAATGGTGTTTGAATGCCAAGTATGAGGATGTGAAGATGAAACTTTTTGTTTTATCTTTGGAAGGGGATGCTTATGAATGGTTCACCAAGTTGGAAACTAAATAAGTACAAAACATACAAAGAAATTGAAACTGCTTTTCTTGCCAAATGGGGGGATATTAAAGAAGACCGCTACTTGTTGGTTGCTTTGACAAATACTAAGAAAAAAGAAAATGAGACAATGGAAGAATTCAACAAAAAATTCAATGAAGTGGTTGCAACACTCCACGTTGATATTAAACCACCTGCCAATTCCATTCTCATTTACTACATGGAGGCTTTTGAGGGAGACTTGAAGTATCAATTAATAGATAAGGAGCCTACCACTCTAAAAAAGGCCATGGAAATTGCTAAAAGAATTGATAGAAGCATGCTAAGTTGTGGAAAGTCCAATCTTCCTGGTTTCACTAGAGCAAATGTCCCAATGCAAAAGCAACATAAAAACAAAGGGAAAGCCATTGATGCCGAAAGTAAGGATCCTGCAAAGGAACCTATGAAAGAGGTGGTCAATCTCTTAAAAACTATTGTGTCAAATCAAGCTTCTCACATGAATACCATGCAGAATAGGTTAATTTCCCTCGAAAGATATCAAGCCAACCAAGTCTCAAGAGAATTTGTGCCTAAACCACAATATGCTCCCAAACCTCAATATCAAAGAAAGGCACCCATTCAAGACCAAAGGACCCCAAATCCTTTGGAAACTGCAAATGCAGTTTTAGAAGAAGTTCCTCCTTACTGTAGAGCATGCTCTAATTTCCATGAAGAATATTCTTGTGTTGTCTTTCAATTTATGAATGAGCAAGGTTCGCCAGAAGCCAGTAGCAGTGTCAGATTATCAAGTGAGCCTGAAACCCAGCCTGAGTATATCAACATTGTAGGAAAAACTAACCCCATCCCAAAAGAAACTTGGGAACAAGCAAGACATTACAGTCAAGAGAAGGATAATGCGACCAAGTTGTTTGGTGAGATGCCTTCACCTGAACAGATCCTGGAAATGTCAAGGTTAAAGGAATAACATACCAAAGAAAGGACAATATTGGAACATCAAAGTCAAATCAAAATGTTCCTAAGGTTACACCTCCTCCCACTTTAGATAACTTGCATGTTGATTTGGGTTCTTGGTTGTCTTCTGCAAAGACTCATGTTCATGTAACTGACCTTATCAAAATCCCAAGCTTAAAAGAAGATTTAATGAAGATAATAGATCCTCCTGAACGAGAAACAACTAAGGCATCAGCTAACTCAAAGGAAGTTCCCCCTAGCAAAACAAGAGAGGAAGCCAAACTACAAGAGTTAGTCAATCATGAAGACGATACAGTGATCTTGCATAGTTTGGATCCTAAAAAAGAAGACCCGCCATTTTACATCTCCTTGCTAGTCAATGATATGCTTTTACATACCTGCATGTTGGACTCGGGTGCTTCTTCTAATGTAATGACCAAAAGGGTTATGGATCAACTGGGTTTAAAGACAACTAGGCCTTATCACAATGTGTGTGCCATGGACTCAAGGGAGGTTGATACCTTTGGTGTCATCCTAAATCTAACTATTAGATTAGCCAAGTACCCATTGGGGGATGCTTCTATCAAGAAAATGGGCTGCATGTTTAGGAGGGGACATAAGGATGGATTGGTCATATGTTACCATTCCTGCATCAGAACATTCAATGGTTAAGTTATACAATGAACAAGCTAGAAAATTCCATGTTGAAAACCCACATAATCTTGCTAATGAATTTGTGCATGAGTCAGATAATTTTGGGAACTATGCCATTTTATCAAATTTCGTAGCACCCTTTAAAGAAGCATCTAAAGATGAAAAGGTAGATAAAGTGTGGAGGATGAGTTATGATGGAGCATGCTCTAGGGATGGGAAAGGAGCTGGAATTGTTATAACTTCACCCTCTAAGCAAACTTTTAAATTTGATTTCAGACTTGAGTTTGATGCATCAAACAATGTGGCAGCGTATTAAGCACTTTTGCAAGGGGTAGAAATTGCCAAAGACATGGGGATCAAAATGTTATCTATAAAAGGTGATTTTGACTTAGTCGTTGCCCGGGTTAAAAACATCTTTGCTTGGAAAAGTGAAAGATTAAAAAAGTATAGGAATGTTGTTTGGGACGCCATGGAATGGTTTGATGCATTAGATATCATAGCAGTTTCCCGCGAAGAAAATAGTGAGGCAGATCAGTTAGCAGTAGTAGCATCCACAGTTCAACCAACTGAGGAATTATTGAAAGGGAATGGAAAATTTCAAATTAACTTCAGACCCTTAATTCCAGACAATATAGATCACTGGCAAGTTTTTGATAGTGACAAGCACATTCTCAATTTCATTCATAATCTTCAAGAGTTTTCAGATTGTAAAATTACTTATCAAGAAGAAGGGAAAGAGTATCAGGAGGAAGAGGATCAACCAAGGGACAAAATTCCCAAAGGCATCACCCGGCTAGAGCAACTTTTTGATAGACAAGATCGCCATAAAAATAAAAAGAATTCAATAAAACCAGGGGAGTTTATTAAAATAAATATTGGAATTGACACAGAACCAAAAATGATAAAAATTGGAAAAGGCACATCTGAAAAGGAGAGAAAAGACTTCTTTGATTTAGTTCATGAATATCGGGATGTTTTTGCTTTTAGCTATGATGAACTTAAGCATATCAAGAAGATATTTTCAACATACAATCCCGTTTAAGCCTTATGTTAAGCCTTTTCGCCAAAAAATGAGGTGAATAAATCCCAAGTTGGCCCCCATGGTCTACAAAGAACTTCAAAGGATGTTGGCAACTGGAATCATTGCTCCAACAAGAGATTCTACATGGTGTTCAAACTTGGTTGTTGTTAGAAAAAAGAATGGGGATACAAGACTGTGTATTGACTTTAGAAACTTAAACTTGGCATGCATGAAAGACAACTATCCCTTTCCCAACATGGATACTTTACTTCAGAGAGTGACTGGATCAGGTATGATGTCCATACTTGAAGGCTTCTCAGGATATAACCAGGTGTTAGTAAGTAAAGATGATCAGCATAAAACCACCTTTACTACACCTTAGGTTACCTTTAAATACCTTAGAATGCCATTTGGTCTTTAAATGCAGGTGCTACTTTTCAACGAGCTATGGATGTTGCATTTAATGGGTTAATTGGAAAAATTATTGAAATATATCAAGATGATCTAACGGTATATTCTAAGGATAGAGCATATCATGTTGGTCATCTCAGAAAAAAATTTGAGAGATGCAGAAAGTATGGCATATTGAATCCAACTAAGTATGTGCTATGTGTTGATGAAGACAAGTTATTAGGGCATCATATTATCACCAAGGATGGTGTGAAGGTTGATCCCGAAAGAGTTGAGGCCATAAAAAAGGTTCCTATTCCCACAAATGTCAAAGCTCTCCAATCCTTTAATGGCCAAATTAATTTCATTAGAAGATTCATTCCAAATTTAGCAGAATTAATGAAGCCTTTGCAACTTTTACTTAAAAAAGATGCCAGATTTGAATGGACCAAACAAGGGAAAGAAGCTTTCTCAAGTATCAAAGATGCCATATCTAGATCCCCTATACTGATAAGCCCCGATTATTCAAAAGAACTCCCGGTATTTTCCTTTGCTTCTGAACATACTATTGCCGTAGTTTTACTCCAAAAAATTAACCAAGGCCAAGAACAACCTATAGCCTTCTTCAGTAGAGCCTTACAAAACTCAGAACTTAAGTACACTATTATGGAGAAGCAAGCTTATGCCCTTGTTAAATCTTTGAAACATTTCAGAATGTACATAGGATATTCCAAGGTTGTGGGTTATGTTCCTCATGCAACTGTTAAAGATATATTAGCTCAGCAAGATTTCCTTGGTATAAGGGGTAAATGGGTATCAAAAATCCAAGAGTATGACTTGGAAATCAGGCCTACCAAGCTAATCAAAGGCCGAGGTCTTGCCCGTATGATGACAGAAAGCAATGAGAAAGCTGTCGGAATGATTTGTCAAAATAATGAGTCAGCACCAATCATGTCAGATGAACTTCAGAGATTAAGTCAAACACAGTGGTATTCCGACATCATCTACCTTCTTAATAATGTTGCTTGTCTTGAACACTTAGTTGGTCACAAAAGGTCTCTAAGACTTAAAGCCACCAGATATTGCATAACTCATAATGGTTTGGGTTGGAGGAACCTCGATGGCTTTATACTTAGATGTGTTGATGAACCAGACTCCAAGAAGCTTCTGGTTGAATTTCATGCAGGATTTTGTGGTGGGCATTATGCAGCAGATACAACAGCCCACAAAATTCTTAGATCAAGTTACTATTTGCCCACTTTGTTCACTGATGTGCATAAGTTTGTCAAATCTTGTCCCCAATGTCAGTTGTTCACTGGGAAACAGAAGTTGGCAACTTTACCTCTTGAGCCAGTACTAGTTCAAGCCACTTTTCAGCAATGGGGTCTTGATTTCATCGATCAGTTTAAGGAAAATTCAAGCAATGGTCATACCTGGATCCTTACTGCCACCGATTACTTCACCAAGTGGGTGGAAGCAATCCCCACTAAGTCTGCCACGGATAAAGTAGTTATGAATTTCCTAGAAAATCAAAACATAACTAGATTTGGGGTACCATCCAAGATAACAACTGATAACGGCCCAAGTTTTAGTTCAGCAGCTTTCTCTTCTTTTTGCTTCAAATATGGTATCCTCCTATCCCACTCATCCAACTATTATCCCCAAGGAAATGGATTGGCTGAATCAACCAACAAGACCTTAATGAATATATTAAAAAAGACGGTTGGTGAAAATAAGAAGTCTTGGGACAGTAAGATAAAATTTGCAATTTGGGCTGACAAAATAACACAAAAGCGTGCCACTGGAAAGACCCCTTTTTCAGTTAGTTTATGGTTTAGAAGCTTCTGTACCCATCCATGTTCAGTTTCCAGTGTATCAGATGTTGCATGATTATGATCCAGATGATGATGGTATGCAGAACAGGATTAAGCAAATCATGAAGTTAGATGAGATTAGAAGAAAGGCCTTAGACCAAAGTATAAGAAATCAAGACAGGGTTAAAAGGACTTTCGACAAATCTGCTAAACCCAAAGACTTTCAGCCGGGAGATTGGGTGCTTTTATGGGATAAGCGAAGAGATAAGCCAGGGAAGCACATAAAATATGATAGCTTGTGGTTGGGACCATATGTTATATTTGAACCAGCAGAGGTTAATTCCTTCTTCCTTTGCACAATGGATGGAGAAAGATTGACCCTACCAGTCAATGGACAACATCTTAAGTTGTTTTTCAAAGAGAATCTTATAATGCCCATGGGGGCAGATTGATAGCAGGGCCATTTCTAAACCTTTGCCTTGCACTTTATTTTTGTCCATTATGCTTTATGTATAAGAAATCAAGACAGGGTTAAAAGGAATTTCGACAAATCTGCTAAACCCAAAGACTTTTCAACCAGGAGATTGGGTGCTTTTATGGGATAAGCGAAGAGATAAGCCAGGGAAGCACGAAAAATTTGATAGCTTGTGGTTGGGACCATATGTTATATTTGAACACGGGGGCTTCACTATAAGGCAATACAATACCACGTTAATTCATATTGCGGTATTAAATATTCATGAAAACCTAAAAATTATATTGCTTATATATTAAGGGGCAAAAGGTTTTTTTATTTAATGTAACAATACAAAAATACTTTGGGGTCTTTTTTATATGGTCGGGCTAACAAATATCCGCCAAATGGAGATGGCGGGATCACGACTGGATGAGAAATCAGGTTGAGGCAAGGCTCGAGCTTACCAGTACGCAGGGAAATTGTGTCTTGAGGCATGCTTGAGGCCAGGGGGTTTCATGGTGAAGTGGGTTTCCAATCGATCATAGTCGAGAGACAGTGGTCATTGACAGCCAAATGTTACCAATATCACTCATCCAGTTGTTACCAATAGCCTTGGGAGGCTCTAAGCCTCCAGGGCCTATTATAGGCCCTCGATAGGCCTTGGGGGATTGAATACCCAACCACTCGTGCCTATTACAGGCCTGGGGAGGTTTATTCAGCCTCATATAGCTTGTTACAGGCCCTAGGGCTTGGATACCTAGCCCACAACAAGCTTAGTCAGCGATTGGGGAACTGTAACAAGCAATCTAAATGTTGTACTATGTGCATTGGCTCTAGTGACATACAAGAAGTGATCTCCTATCTCTTCATTAGACCATTAGATATTGCAAATCATAATGATATGTGGTTGAGTAATTGCATTGTGGGTGAAGTATGTGCATCCACAATATACAACGAAAAAAGCAAGGTGCATTGTAGAATGCATGTGAGGTCATAAGAGGGGTATCATATCAATATACTAGGTAGAAATATAAAGGGGTATAAAAAATGTTAATGGAAAAATTGATACATACAATATCTGGTGAAAATAAGGGTTTTTTTTAATTGGGAAGGCATATTGGAAGGGGGTTAAAAAAACGATTTTGGAAGGTATTTTCCAATATTTAGTAAAATTAGGGGTATTGTTTCATATGCCATGAACGAACGTGCTATGATAGCGGTTTATTGAGTGAAGCCCCCGGGTATTTGAACCAGCGGGGGTTAATTCCTTCTTCCTTTGCACAATGGATGGAGAAAGATTGACCCTACCAGTCAATGAACAACATCTTAAGTTGTCTTTCAAAGAAGATCTTCTAATGCCCATGGGGGCAAATTGATAGCAGGGCCATTTCTAAACCTTTGCCTTGCACTTTATTTTTGTACATTATGCTTTATGTATATTATTGATGTATATTAGTTTCATTTTGTTTCATTTTTGAAATATTGCAACTTATGTTTCATTTGACAAAAACATGTGGGACTGATGCATTCTAGTTTTTATGCAGGAACCAGAGATTCTGGGATTCTCGCATACTCTCTATGATTGAGAGAATCAGATTGATCACGCGTCCCGCAGTTGGAGCCAGATGTTACCAGCTTAAGTTGTACTTAGTTGGAATTTCAAGTGAGCGAGCAAAGTTGAACATGTTACATGTTCATTTTCAGTGATCTAAAGTCCATCAGGCCTTTATAAGGGCCCTTTTTATTTTTCTTCACATGTCCATGCCCTGCGGGGTTTGTAATAAAATGTGCTAGCATGGTATTTTATGTAAAGGACTTGGCTTCCTAGGACTTGTCAATCAAGTCAAGTATTCCAAGGAGTTTTCTCACTTATTAATTATGTCTTGCATTTTTGCATAACATATTTTTTGAGTTTTTCTCCTGCTCCTCCAAAGATGGAATGCCTAGTGAGGTGGATAGGCCTTAGGGGGTTATTGAAGTCCATGGGTCAATGTATATGAACATGCTAGATATTAATTTTGAGTCGTATGGACATGTGCTAGGTCCCCCTAGGTTTTTTTTAGTTTCGAGAAAGAAAGAAAAATTCCGTAAAAACAAGCCCTTTTTAATGGTTTGATTAAAAGAAATTGAAAATGATGTAAAAGTGTGGTATAGGGGTTTTTTTTGCTATGGGAGTGCTCATTTTCAAGCTCAGAGTACCCACCATACCCTAAAACCCACTTTCCTAAGTAGTTAGATGGTTTATTTTTCACTTATTGTCAAAAAACCCAAAAAAGTCAAAAAAAGTGGAAAAAATGAAAAATGTGAAAAATCAAATTCCAAAATTAGTGGGATTTGGGGTAAAGTTTCAATCAACTATCTTTTAGGAGGTGTAAGAGAGCATTTTGAAAAGTATTTGGGGCAGCTACAAGTGTGGAATCACATCCCCATTGAGGGGGGCGCATTTCCCAAAGGAGAGGGGCCCATCTATTAAGGAAGTTGCAGCTAAGTTTAAGGCACCATTTGGGCTGCGTTTTGGGCAGCCCAAATAGAGGAGGCAGTCCCATTCTAGCCTCATATCATGGCATAACTCTCTCCCTCAACAAGTGCGCCCTCCTTCTCCCTCTTCTCTATATATTGAAGGTTGCCCACTCCATTTTGCTCTAGTTGGAGCTTGGAGCAGACCTATTTGTACTTGTTGTATCTTTCATTTGTGAATAAAGAAGACTTTGGAGGTCATACATGTGTGATGCTTTGTGAGTGGATGAATGATCTCGTGGCATGAGGTAACTTGTATCTAAGTCAGTTTTGTGCAAGTATTTTCAACCATCATCTAGCTTACTTGAAGGATTGGTATCAATTTTGTGAGGAAGATAACTAAACTTGTTTGTATTAGTTAATCTTTTATTTGTTAATTGATTAGAGATTTAAGATGTATATGTTTCATTTGTTTATGCTCATATTGTCTTAATTTCTGACCATATGCGTTTCTAGATTTGATGGGTTTTTTGTGAGTGTTTTTAGCTGCAGGTTAACAGGATTGGAAGAAGAAGATAGCTTGCTTGCTCTCATTTTCTCCATCTGGACTTGCTTTGGTGGATCTTTCCCTCGATGTCTCACATCCAGACTTTGAAAACCTTCTGCGTTCACAGGCTATTCTGCTCATTTTGTCTTTCTCAGCATAAAAATTCAACTTTCTTTTGATTACTTGACTTTTTTTTGGAAATAGCAAATAGCTCTTAGATCTATTCATAAAAAGTCTAATCACAAGTAGATCTGGTTTGTTTGCATAAAAGAATAGATTTAGTTAAGTTCTTAAAGATGTATCTCTCTTTCTAGATCTATTCTGCTAGTTTCTTTACAAAAAGTCATTTTATCAAAAATCTTAAGGCTTAAGTAGGAGGCTAGTTAGTTGCATTTAAAGTTTATTTTGCAAGTTTTAAAAGTGCATTTCATTGGCTGCCTAAAAGCAAGCCAAGATCCGCTTTCCTTGGTTATTTTTTGTCATTTTATCATAGATTAACTTAGCCATTTTCCCAGTAATTTTTTATAGTGACCCAAACTCACTTTCTAAGTGTTTTTGGGCACATTTCACTAATATTTGTTCGTTGTTCTGCAGCATTTTGTGAACAGATAGGAAGAGACTCTGCCCAAATTTTGGTAGATAGAGCCATCTGGAGTACCCAAGAACCATACATTTTCATCTGGAAACTTTTTCTATCAATTTTTGTAAGCCTTTGAGTCAATTTTGAATGATCGGGGCACTTCTATTCGCATTGTAAAAGACATATTAAACGAGAGCAAGTGGGCTACCCAGCGCCCACACCCCATCCCCCCAGAGGGGAAAACTGTGTCGACTCAATTTTCATGGTTTGCAATTTTTAGTTTAGATTTTCCTTTTCCACATTAATAAAATCAAACTAGGATTAAAATTAACCTTGTTGGTCCGTTCCATTGACGGGCCACAAGTTCACTCAGGACCTAGTTTTTATCATTTTTTTTACAATTTTCATTTTCTCAGTTTAATCAACCCCCCTTGCTTTCCCGAAGTATGGTTTCAGGATAAGGGCTTGCTTGAGTACTGGCCAGAAAAGAGACTCTTGGGGTTTAAATATAAAAAGAAAAACATTGTTCAAAAATCCTTAAAAATTAACAAGGCTTTGCCCCCGTATGCTATGGATCACTGTAGCTTTGACTGAACATGTTGATCAACCAGAAGGGGACTTAGTGACTAGTAATTAGTTTCATCTTCCTAATTAATCTCCCATTTACGAAAATCCGACGTAAACGATTATTGATACTGTGTGGGGAAATTCCTCAAAGGAAGCGGGAACCACTGGGTAGTGACCTCGAGATACCGTTAGACTACACCCTCGTTTGGTGTAGTGTTGAACACCTCCCAGAGACTCCGATCCAGCCCACATGTCCAAGTGAGGAGCCACCTTGTCAAATTCCGGACATATTTCCAGTACCTCACGGTATATTGGAAATCCCCCATCCCTAATAAACAACTCATTACCATCAGAAAAAAAAAAAAAAAAATAAAAATAAAAATAAAAATAAAAAAAAAAAAAAAAAAAAAAAAATAAAATAAATAAATAAATAAATAAATAATAATAATAATAATAATAATAATAATAATAAAAAATTTACTCAGAACAATTGCAAAACATTGTCGTTTCATTTCAAGCACTTTATTTGACTCCATTATCAACACTGGTCTTGTTATTAAATATTTCATGATGATGGATGTTTATGTTTCAATGATAATGTTGGATGATAAATGATTTCAAGTTGAAATATTGCATTGTTCTTGTGTTTAAAATTCTAACTCCTAGATTAGTTGTTTTATCTTTCATAGATTAAACACCTTAGATTTTTTCTACTTTTTAGGGTCCACCCCCCTTGGCTTCGCTAGGAGTAAGCCTAGACAGAGGAGTCGAGTTTCAGGTGACAGCACTTGACTCTGGCTTGCCCCCAAGGCCACACCGAGCGGCTTGAAGATTTTTGCTGTGTTTTTCCAAGTGTGATTCCAGGTGGCAACAAATAGCAAATTAAAATTACTCAAAATAGTAAAGAGTGATGAGTCAAAGACTTAGTCTGAGTTCATCAATGACAGTAAATAAAACTAAAAGTAGCAAAAAAAGTCATCAAAAGAGCATCAAGGAGATAGTTCCATGGACTGGTCCTCCCGATGCATCTACTGCATGAAGTCACTATCTATGGGAGTGTCATCATCTAAGTCAAAGTCACTTTCAGTCTTAGCCTCAAGATTGATTTATTTTAGGATTTTTTGTTTTTTCATTAAAAAAATTAAAAATTCAAGGGGTGGCGCCTGGGCATCCCCCATTTACGAGAGGGAGCGTCTACAAGCCCCCCTCTCTAGGAAACTCCTAGTGTGATTCCCCACGTTTCTCAGAAAAGGGAGTGCAGAGAAACGTTTCCCAAGGAGCCTCCAAGCCCCCAGGGCATGGGAAAAGAGGGGAGTGTGCCCCCGACCTTGAGGGCTGCATCCTTGTGGAACACTGGATAAAATTAGTGTTTGCCACACAACATTCAAATCCTTCAGAAAGCTAACAGGGCCTAAACTCTCTTAAGAGTTGGTTGTCAAAAAAATAAATAAGAACCCCTGCAATATATCATGCAATGCAAGCCCTCTCTGAATGAAAGAATATTCATTGGCAAGAAACAAAACTACAAGGAAGAAAAAAAATGAATGTCGCAAATTGATTCCCTCTTTCCTCTTTTACTGCATCATCATTGCTGCATATTTTCTAGCGTATTGTGAGTCAAACCCACATGTAAGACAATACTGCCAATATAATAATTAAATAGAAAAACTAACTGGAACTCAAGAGAATACTGCCAATATAATAATATGAAAGTAATTCATAGGATGAGAGTTTACAAGTAACCTCTTGTCCAGAATTGGGAAGCAGAACAATCTTGTGTGACAGATGATGGGTACACAAACACATGTGACAATAATTTGATAACACTAGCCGGTAACTCTCGTCTCAACATATCCCAGAAAAGCTATATTAAGAAACACTCCTCAATCCATAGTCTGAAAATATTTTCATAATATGAACAAGCTCAAATGCCTGATACACTACGTGGAAGCATTTCCTTGATGTCCCCACTTCTATGACTTACAGGAAATGTGTCTTTTCAACCAGTGAGTGGTGTATCAATATAACATAACATTAACAAGGATATTTATCTTATGGGGTTAACTTGCCTAGTAGAAAAATAGTTCAATTAGAGAAAAAAATCATTACATTTGAGAAAAAGTACAAATGGAATTAAAAATAAACCCTACATGACTTCAAAATTCTAATGGTGTCCATCAGCGTCCATCACAATCAACAAATGTCGCTCTAAAGACTGGTTTGGGTGAGGTAGTTCAGCAAGGCTTCCCTCTAGGTCCACGTTTGTAAGTCCTTTCAGTTGATGCTTTAGGTTACCTAATTACCAAAAACATGGCACAAGGCAGAATTAACAGTATTCTACTGCCAAGAAGAAATGGTCAGCAGTTAGTTAAAAGAAACTTCTTCAATGTTCCTTTCCTAAACTTGAGAAAAGATTCGTCTAAGAGACAATAAACTGTACCAAGGTATTCAATAAGGCGTTTGGCTCAAACATAAATAAGAAATACTTAGTAGTGGGTCGTTTCCATATGGCATTTGATCTTTCTAATTATATTAGAAGCCCTAGTCAAGTCAAACAGGGTTGTCCACTCTCCAACATTATTTGGGATCTATATCAATGAGCTTTAGGAGTTCCTTAGGGAGAACACAGATTCTGGTGATGGGTGTATATTGCACCATGTATTGATCGCATTGGTTCTTCACTGATTTTTAGACACGATTGGATGCTCTAGCCTACTTTTGTGATCATTGCCAGCTTCTTGTTAACCTTAGCAAGAATAAGGTTATGGTCTTCAAAATAAATAAGGATGCTTTATCAAACTTCATTTTTTCCTACAAAGGAGAGCTAGTTGAGATCACTACACCTAACACATATATGGGGTCCACGGGAATCTTGGATGTAGTACATTCTACCTTGTGTGGACCAATGACAGTTGCTTCCTTGGGTGGATTCTGGTATTATGTGACTTTCATTGATGATTACTCTCGGAAGACTAGAATCTACTTCTTGAAGACCAAGGAATCTGAAGAGGTACTTAGATAATTCTGAGAGTCCAAGGAGCAAGTTGAGAACTTGTTTGGGAAAAGGATCAAGGTTCTAATTTCAGATAATGGAGGAGAGTACACCTCCTCGTACTTCAACGATTTCTACAAAGAGAGAAATTAAGAGGGAGTACATTGTTCCTTACAACCCTCAATAGAATGGGGTTGCAGAGAGGAAGAACAGATCGATTGTGGAAGCAGCCAAAGCTATGATTCATGATCAGAGTCTACCTACGTTCTTATGGGCAGAAGCTTCTAGTATCGTAGTGTATGTTTAGAACAGGAGTCCTCATAAGATATTTAGGAATATGACTCCAGAAGAGGCCTTCACAAGTGTGAATCCTGAGAAGGGTCATTTGCGGATCTTTGGCTTTTCGGTATATATACATGTGCCCAAGGAAAAGCGGACAAAGCTAGAACCTTTAGGAAGGAAGGGTACATTTGTGGGATATAGTGAGTCTTTGAAGGCTTACAGGATCAAGATAGATTGAGGTTAGCAGGGATGTCTCCTTCGAAGAGGAGGTAGCCTTTAGAAGAGCTAGAGGATCGGACATGGAGATTGACAGTGAGGAGCAGGTGGCTCCAAAGGAGATGGTATCATCTCCCCCTCCCTCTTCAGTAGTTCAAAGGGAGCTAGTTGAGACAATGGAGCCTATTGATCCCATTGATCTAGTAGCACTAGTTGATATTCCCAGAGATGTTGTAGACCAAAAAAGGCTATTTGGGCTCATCAGACTCTACAGGAGGCAGAGAAGCATGCTGCTCCCCGTGGTACTTTCAAGGAGAGCAAGAGACCTCAAAGATTCTCAAGCTATGTAGCTTTGATGAGCCACATCATTGATTCTGAGCCCTCTAGCTATGAGGAGGCTTCTAGTCAATAGGTGTGGAAGAATGCCATAATGGAAGAATATCAATCCATCATGAATAATGATGTGTGGGAAGTTGTTCTGAGACCTAAGGAGAAGTCAATAGTGACTTCCAAGTGGATTTAGAAAATCAAACATGGAGCAGATGGTAGTGTTGAAAAGCACAAAGCTAGATTTATGGCTAGCGGATTCCCTCAGAAAGAGGGAATTGATTATGATGATACAATTATTCTGGTTGCTCACTACACTTCCATCAGGACGATTATTGCTATTGCTTCAGCTATGGGATGGAAGTTGCATCAGATGGATGTAAAGACGACCTTCCCCAATAGTGTGATTGAGGAAGAGGTCTACATTGAGCAGCCAAAACTTTTTGTGATCCATGAGAAAGAGTCCCATGTGTGCACACTGAAGAAGGCCTTATATGGACTCAAGCAGGCACCACGTGGATGGTATGCGAGGATTGACGGATACTTGGTGAGTTTGGGATTCACCAAGAGTGATGCAAATCCCAACCTTTACTACAAGGTTGTGGATGGTGAGCCTTTGATCCTAGTGCTTTATGTTGATGATTTGTTTCTCACCGGAGCTGAGAAACACATTGAGTGGTGTAAAGGGATGCTAGCCTCTGAGTTCGAGATGAAGGACGTTGGTTTGATGCACTTCTTTTTGGGACTAGAGGTGTGGCAGAGACATAGTAAGATCTTCCTAAGCCAAGCGAAGTACACTATTGATATCCTGAGGAGATTTGGGATGATGGACTGTAAGTCCATGACCACACCGATGGATCCAAATCTAAAGAAGATAAGAGATTTTTCTTTCGATTCAAATTTGATAGATCCTACCATGTATAGATAGTTGATCGGATCGTTGATGTACCTGGTTAACACCAGACCGGATATATATTTTGCAGTGAGTGCTCTTAGCCAGTTTATGATGAGCCGAGACAGGTACACTGGGTCGCTGCAAAACATGTGTTGAGGTACTTGTGTGGCACAGTAGGATATGGCCTGGGATATGCTTCCAGTGGTGACATGAGATTGCATGGCTATTCCGATTCTGACTGAGCAGAGAGTACTGCAGACAGGAAGAGCACCTCCGAGTGTTGCTTCATTTTGGGATCTGTCGTGATTTCCTAGTGTAGCAGGAAGAAAACCTCAGTGGCACTAAGTGTTGAAAAAGATAACTCTGAAGGTCCTCCCATATTTTTGGTGTGGGTGTGATGAGGAGGACCAGAAAATTTTGTCCTTGTGTATTTATGTAACAAAGTGACATTTATGTAAATAAAGTGATATTTTATACTTTATAAAAGTGGGTCACTCAAGTGATGTATTTTTTAATTAATTAATTATTAATTGAGAAAAGTGCATCTATTGTGAACCATAGATCTCCTAATCTAATCCTAGCCATTGATTAGGTAGTTTCTTTGGTAGTTAGGGTTAGTTGATGAAAAGTAAAGTATAAAAGAAGACAAAGAGACAAATGAAGATACACTCACCATCAGAGAGGAATAAGAGAAAAAGAAGAAGAAAACTTCCAAGAAGAAATTGGCACATTTCCCAAGGCATTTTTAGCAACACATTTCCCAAGACAACCAGCAAGAAGGCACAGTTCCCAAGACAGTTTTGCAGCAGTCCATACAGTACGATTTCCAACAGTCCGTAGAGCACGTGTGGGCACAAAAATCGATGCAAAAGTTACAGAAATGATTGGTGACAGTCTGGTCCCTACAGCAGAATTTTTGGTACAAGTTGGGCACAAATTTCAAGGCAGCATTTAATGCAGAAAAGGAGCAATTCGTACAGCAGAAACTAGCACGTGTGAGGAAGGTCATATAGCAGGTCGTACACTGTTTTGTGGGCACATTTTTCAAGGCAGCAGTCTGAAAAAGATAAGTAGGGTTAATTTGCTAGTTTATGAGTGAAGGAAATTTCTGTGTAGAAGAAGTTTCAGAATTCTTTTTAATGAAATTTTTCTCTTAGGGTTTTCCCCAAGCTTGTGGGGTTTTGCCTAGTCTTTGACCAAAATTCTTGTGTTCATCTTGCTTAAAGTTAGTTTCAGCAATGAAGCACCACTCGCCCAAGACTCACGAGTACTCGCGAGTCTGGGCGATTCAACCTCCAATCCGGGTACTCTCATAAGACTCGCTCGTTGACTCGGCAAACCCACGGGGACTGGGTCGAACTCGCTGTGATAGAGCTCTTCTTCTCTCAATTGGCTTCCCACATAATTGAATGTGTCTGCCCGATATTGTTATAGCGTCCAGGAGACGGTTCATCCCTTGCATGTGGATGAGTGCAAGTTTCTCACTGGTTTCCATCAAACCGGATCTAAGTTGGGTCAAGTCATCAGTGATTCGTTCACACACATCTCTGGTTCTAGTTCACTCGACTAATGGTTGTTGTGAGCCCTTCGTCGGATGGACTAAATTAATGGTCATTCGATTGAATCTCTCAAACAGAATTTTATAAAGGAGTTTTAATTTATATGGTATAAATTAAAGCTTACATAAATAATTGATTTAAAAATTTATATATTATATATTAAACTTGTTGCTTTAATATTTAAATTAAATATATTAAACTTGTTACTTTAATGAAGTTGATGAGTTTACTTTGATTTTTTATTCTTGAATAGCTGTTTTTTATTATTTTATTTAGATTTTAGAAAAATTATTTATTTAAATAAAATAGTTTTAGATTAATTATTATAATAATATATTACTAAATAAATATGAATATTATTAGAAATATTATTTATTTAAGAATTTTGTAATCTAAAGAAATAAAGAAATAAGATATAAACAACAAACTTTATAATTATCATTTAAAAGTTAATTTATAAAAAACTTCTATCATAAAAAACCAAAAAAATATAATTTTATGATAATTATTTAAATTTTTGCATACAAAAATTGATTGTGTTATGTTGTATTATCATAGTTTATGAGATAATGTTATGAATTATTACATAGATTGTAATTTTATAACTTACATGGATTGGAAATGCCATTAACCTCTTTTTTGTGCCCAAAATATACCATATTTTAAGTTTTTTTCCTATTTGTCGGGTCTTGCCAAGTCTGTCCCGGGTCTTTCTCGAGTCTTTCCCGAGTCGAAGAGTCATATGCCAGCCAAGTCTTTGCCAAGTCCGAGTCATACAACATTGATTTTCAGTATTGGAAGTATTTGGGAAGTACAATTTTGAAGTTGTGGTTTTACTTTTTGAAATTCAAGTTAAAACCCTAGTTTTCAAAGTGTTTGACTAAATGTGTGAATGAGCAAATTTCATATTTTAAAGTCAATTTTCTTCACTAAGTACAGCAGAAGCTGAGTATATGGCAGTGTGTGTTGCAGCAAAGGAAGTAGTGTGGCTTCAAAAACTCCTTGCTGGATTGTTTGGTCAGATGCTAGAGCCGACTTTGATTCACAGTGATAACCAAAGTTGTGTGCAGTTGTCAGTGTGTTACGCAGTTTTCAGCATTCCAGCAAGTCGTTGGTAGAGAAGCGCTAAAAGGGCAAGTGTGGGGCACTCTTCTTATGGTTAGCCATGACCAGGCCCCATGGTCTTACTCTTGGAAGTACTATGGCTTAGTGGCATTGCTGACTGCTTATTATGGGGCTTTTATCCCTAGGGTTGGTGTCTGGGGCTTCCAGGTGTGGGCCATTGGGTCACGTGACCACCATATCTTTTATGCCTTGAGGGGGACTATGCTTCATCTAGAGAAGTTATCCCCAAGTCCAACACCCCTCTCACACCCCACTTGGACCTTCTCTGCAACTGATTTTACATTCTAACCAAATTGGGTCACATGACCACCATATCTTTTATGCCTTGAGGGGGACTATGCATCATCTAGAGAGGTTATCCACCAGTCCACCACCCCTCTCACACCCCACTTGAACCTTCTCTGCAGCTAATTTTACACTCTCTAACCAAATCAACCCTATGACATCATCATGATTGATCAAGCCTCAAGCTAAGGCAAGGGGGACATTGAGGGCCATTTTTCATCATTCTGGGGTTAGAAGGGGCATAATGTCCTCTTTAGGCTCACTCTTGCAGTCAGAGTGAGGCCTCGGCTTGCTTATTTTAGTATTTTTCATCATTCTATGTTGGTTTTAGGGTTTAGTCCCCAACGTGTGGGTGACATGCCCTAATTTTGTCTTATGTTGGAATATTTTAATATTATATTGTTTTAATTTGAAGTTGATATGTAGGCTTGATAATAATAAAAAAATTGTGTGCTAAAATGGATATAAATATCCATTCACTTGTCATTTGTAAAGCACAAGACTTGGGATCAAAAAATCATTATGCTACTGTTTTACCCTAATTGGCCTCTCTAAAGTGATGGGCACCTCTTGGAGTATTTCTTCTTTGGCTTCATGGTGAAATGATGGATGAATTCTAGGGTTTCATGCACATGCAATATTGATGCTAGCATTGTTGGAAGAACACCAGCACAAGGAGGATCTAGGGTAGTCTCGGTTGCTCCATTGGTAAATTTTGGTAAGTTTATGCTTCTATGTGGATTGAATGTTGGTTGTAATGATGCTGCATTTTCTCTGAATTAGGGCTCCTTACCATCCTTTTGTCAATTTTTGCATGATAGAAAACATCCTCTTAAAGGAGTTTTCTCTTGTTTGGCCTTGGATCTCTGAATTTTTCCTAATTAGGCTCCTCCAATGAACCCTAGAGGTTGTTGTTGGAAGCCATAATTAGTGAGTCTTGGGGAAATATTCCGAGAGGGAGGTTGGTCACCATCCCTCATGGTCTAGGGTTTGCAGTATATCTCATAAAACCCCTAAGTTTTGTCATTTTATCAATTTTTAGTATTTCATGTGTAAATTTATGCATTTACATGGTTAGTTTAGGGTTAGATTAGGTCTACATTTGTATACCTCAAAAAAGCCCTAAAAATCTAAAAATCCAAAAAATTAAAAATATTAAAATTTTGCAATTGTCAATCCCACAAGGAGCTGCACCCTACCTAATTTGCCCATCAAGCTTTGCCCTGGTTTAAGACCTAAAAATCCTGCAGCAAAATTTCTATTGACTGGTGCACTGGTTAGGTTTTCTGTGTTTTTCAAGTTTGACTGGTCTAATGAACTCGGCTTCCATAAGTGATTGCCTTTCGCACTAGGGCGAGTTGTTTTGGGTGCCTTCGAAGCCTTCCTAGGGCTGGCTTCTCCGTTACACAGAACTGGTATCTACATTGACATTTAACCAGTGGTAGGTTAGCAATTTCAAGGTTGATAGTTCCTATTATGCGACTCTCATGCATGTTTAAACCTTATGTAATTGGTGTTGATCTGTGATTATTTATGTCTAATGTATACGTTGAGTATCATCTCTCTCATGACTGGTAATTACAATATTTTAAAAGCCATATTTTATGCCTGCTGAAACACTGTTGCAAATAGAAGATTATTGCTGTTGAAATAATAAGTACAACTCTTATCTTGGTGGGTTCAAATTGATGTTAATTCTCTTGCACAAGTTCTAATTTGACATGATATATTAATGGTCAAAGTCTGCTGCTGATTTACAACCTTGGTTTCAGAGCTGCGGAGGCACTAACAACATCTTTTAGACCTCATCCAGTTATACCACAAGCGGATTTATTGTACTGGAGCAGTAGCCTACAGCTATACTCAAATAATAAACATTGAATGGTCTTGAATATGCTATCGTTCATTATTATATTTATCCCTTAAGACTATCGATTTTCCTATTGCATCCTTACTGATGTCAGCTTTTTCATTTATCATTTGAGACATATATTGATGCAAGTCACTACTAAGTTATCTTATAGTGATACACATGTTAATTAGCTACCTGCCCTTACCCATACAGGGTCATTATAGTACTATCAGTTGTCATTGTTATCTGCTGATTGGACAAGTAACAAATTGAAATAACTCCTAGACAGATTTATTATGTCCACTTCACTTATTATTTGACTCCATTGAAGGCACTGATCTATGCCATAAGGTGGTTAGAGGTATTTGTGTGACTATTTGGCAGGTACATCAAAGGGCTCTCCCCTTGGGATACCACTAGATCCCGAAGAAGTTGAGAGATTGGACAACGGTGGTCACCCTCCCTTTTACCTTACCTTACACATTCAGAACATGCTCCTTCATAATTGTATGTTGGATTCCAGAGCAGCTATGAATGTCATGCCTTTACATGTCATGAAGGAAATGGGATTGGAAGTGACTAGACCTTATGGAAATGTCTGTGGTATAGATTCCCATCGAGTGCAGTCCTATGGTTTGATCAAAAACCTTAGAGCTGATCTTTTTGCATGTTCAAACATTTCTACCATGATGGATGTAGTTGTCATTGATTTGCCCCCAGCATATGGAATGCTTTTATCTAGGAAGTGGGCAGCTGGTTTAGGTGGATACCTTATGATGGATTTATCGTATATTTGTGTTCCCAACTTTGATGGAGCTTTGATTAGGGTGAATAGAGAACCTTGTTATAACGAGCATTTAGAATCATTTGATGAAGGGATAAAAAACACTTATGGTGATGGGTTGTTGAATAATGCAAAAGCTAACCTTGTTGAAAATGAAAATGAACTTTGGGAAGATAGTCAAGTTGAAAATATGTTCATGGTAATGGAAGATTCTGATTCCTCTTGGGAAGAGGAGCAGATAGTTGAACTTGCTAGAAGGATAAATTTGGACTTACTTAGAAATGAGTTTTCAGAAGAAATAGATGAATTGAGAAGAAATGAGAATCAACCTTAAGGTTCAAGAACAAAATTGAAAATAATGCAATAAATCAAGAACAAATTATTGAAAATAAAACACCTAAAGAAGTTGATGATGGCTTAAGTGATATAAGAAGAGGTGAACGTTTGCCCAGATCTGTCATTGAAATGAATGCACTTATTGATAGTAATATAACAAGACAAAATCAAGGTCTGGAACCAATTCTCCCATGGGAAAACAATCATGAGCAAACAATTGTTGAAGAAAATGTCATTGAAGTTCCTATCCCTGTAGTTGATGAATTTGATGACATTGGGAGGGGAGAAAGAATTCCTTTTACCGTTAGAGAGTGGTTTGCCTTAATTGATCATAATAAAGAAAGGGAAAGCCAAGGGCTTGAGCCTATTCGCCCATGGGTCAACCGTCCTGAGTCGGTAAACCATGATGCCAATGAAGAAGCTAGTAATTCGCACTATGCTGATATGGCCATCTCTTTATCTCGTTCATTGTTTGAGGAAAATACGCGTAATCAAAATCATGATAACTCTCTAAATTGGGAAGAGGATGCTTTAATTAATGATGCACCTGAAGTAGAATTTAACTTAAACAATCTTGTTATTTTCCAAACTCCTTCAGATTCTCAAAACCATGTTTTATCTGCATACCCTCATGTCCCTGATTTTCTTTTACCACCTGAGTCATCTAGTCATCATACTCATGATCCTTCTCACATTCCTAGCTCTTTTGCATCTCATTCTAAGTCAGTTTCCACCGGGTTGGAAAACATGGTCATTCCAATTCCTTCAGGGGAAGGCTCTAGTCATAATACTGTCATATCTCATGGGCCACCTTCCTTGGAAGAACATAGAGATTTCTAGACTGTAGGTGAAGTTGTTAAAAATGTTGTGTCTTCTCACGATGAAGAGTCAAATGAGGTATTCCAAGAAACAAGAAGAGAGATTAGAGAAGTCCTTGTTGGCAGGATTGTTGTTTCCTTAGATGGTGGCCCACCCAGAGTCAATGCAGTTCCTTCTAGGAGGAGCTCAAGGATTTTCACACCTCAACCGCAGAACCCTGCTAAAATCCACCCTATGCCTATTCGCAACATTGGAGTTATCCCTGAGTCCATCAATAGGAATAGGTTTCCCACATGAAGTCAAGTCATCATTCCCAACCATTTATTGCATATAAGATCGGGACAGGCTAATGACCTATGGGTTGGACCTTTCACAGTAGAGCGATGCATTGATGGCATGTGCTTTCTGACCACTGGTAGTGGGCGACGTATTTTGTATCCTGTAAATCAGAGGGATTTAGGGATCACAACCCTGATCCCACATAGTTGGACTTCTCCGCTTGCCTTGCCTTACCTAGTAGAAGAGAGTAGGTAGAAACTGAATAAGCCTACTTAGGCAATAGTTAGTCTTTTCAGCCATTGAGTCTAGCGCTTTTTGTTTGTCTTTTCCTAAGCTCCTTTTGAAGCTCTTAGTTTAAATTGAGTACCTGTCATTTTCTTTTCCTGCACAATAAATTTCAACTTTACAAGTTATGTTAGTAAGATTAGTTTTCTTTTTACATATTTAAAATTTCGGTTATAGAATAGATTTTATTTCAGTTTGATTTTATATTTTTCCCATACATGCTGCATGAGGTATTTTGATGTTTGTGAGCACAGATACAGGTGCAAAATAAAATAAAAGCTGAAAGCAAAAAAGGTAGAGTGCTGGATCGAGGATTCGAGTAGCAGAGTTCGAGGACCAGAGATTATGAGGTTCTCAAGCGCTCTTTTCAGCAGAGCACTTGTCCCAGTCGAAGCCAGATGTTATCGCATATATAGTGGCTGGGCTATGATACATTATTTTTCTAATTCCAGTACACTATTCAGCCAGTTCCCTTGCATTGAGATGCTGAGATGAGCATCTATTATGGATTACTATCAGATTATGGACAACAGTTTTATTCCCCATGCCATGACTGAGTCTCAGGACACTCAAAGAGATGACCGATGTAGCTATTTAGCCATTTGTACAGAGCAATTAGTAGTGCCCAGAGTTACAGCAGCAGTTTCAGCTGGACAGATGATGGTTCAGATGATGAGCATTCATGTATATGACTCAGCAGGTATATTATGGTGTTGTGGTTATATTGCTTTTATTTCCATTTTCTTAGCATGTCTTAGCATTTAGTATCATGATCTAGCGATCATATAGATATGTGGACCTGGTTGTACTATATATATATCATATTTGTCCCTACTCAGACTTAGAAGTTCTTGGCCTATACTCATTGGTTTTACCCTCCCTAGGGAGATTAGAGGTGATCATTCCCGCCATACTTTGGCTTGTTAGTGTTAGTTTCATTATTCACTGTCTTCATCCATCCATGATTTACCCAGTTTGTTCATTACCTTGACTTAATACTTAACTAGTGGCATGGAGGACCTTTCCCCACTGTAGCCTCTGTATTGGATGAGCTTCCTTGTTTATTGTGTCTCGGCTCTGAGTTGGTGACAAAACTTACCTATGGTGAGTTGGATTTCCTTGTGAATTCCCCCTAGTCACTAAAGATGTTGTTGGCTAAACTTGAAACTTTTAGTGTTGCCATGAATATTGTTATCACACCAAAGTAGCAGGGCTACTATTCTTGCTTGGTAGATATCTGCACATTCTAGAGCTTCCATTATTCAGAGCTTGGCTATGATGATTGTATATGTTGAGATCACTCATGATCAGAGCAGTGTATTATTCAGACTTATGTTAGACCTTGTGTCAAGGCTGAGCCTTGAGAGTTCAGATTTGATGACCCCTGTGACCCTTTATCCCATACAGTTTCAGTTCAGTGCCTAGAGATGTATTGCAGCAGTGTTTCAGATGGTATATGATTATTATTCTTATGATGATGTTGTATGACCTATGGATGTATGATCATTGACTATGGATTATTATCTTGTTGTTTTAGTCATGTTCACAGCATTGGCTTGGTATATAATTCATGATGTGGCAAACGATATAAAATGAACTATCTTGCTAATAATTTAAAATGCACTTTTACTTGCACATTCAGGTTGTTTGACAAAACTCACTAGTTCATTACCTTGCATAGATATGGTTTTTCTTGACACCATTTGTCAGCTAACTTAGGCTCCACCTTCACTTGACTCCATCCATACATGACTTTCCTTATTTGGCTTTAACCCTTGAATTGTCTTACTTGACTTTCTGGTATTGAGGACTTCCCCTTTTTCTACCTCTTTGTTTGGACCGCATCCCTGTATGTTTAGTGTCTCGGCTCTGAGTTGGTGACAAAACTTGCCTTTGGTAAGTTGGATTGTAGGCCTAAATCATTATGGTCGGTTGTCCCGATGTTTGGCATTGGCTCGAACTCCCCTTAGTCACTTGAGATGTTGTTGGCTAAAACTGAAAGCTCATGTACTACTTATGGAAACTTATATAAATTCGCCCATGGAAACTAAAAAGGGCAAGAGCGATGAACTGCTAAAAATACTCCTCGAAGAGTATAAGAAAGGTCCAAAAAGCAATGGTTCTTAAATGCTATATCTAAACAATTGTCGACCTTATATGTATATGTAAACATGCCCTGGATGCAAGCTTCAATTAGTTGTGCTTATCAGCACACCTGAGATCCGAAGGGTTATGTAGGCCAAAAAGGTCATGAAATGAAATTGAATGATCCTAATGAACTTGGATCAACTTGATGTAGACATGATGCCTAAGTTGAATAAGCACTCTCTAAACAACTTACCCATTTGTGAGGCACAGCCATTCCCCGTGTCATTTTGTCCAGCACAGAGTTTGTAGTTTTCCCTTTCTCCTAGTCCAAAGTATCTTTTAGCTGAGTTTAGACAAATCACCCCCTTTGCCCAACCTTGTTCCTAGCCTTCATCCTTAGCTAGCAGTTAGACCATGTCCAATGGGTGAGTTTGTCATTTAAGTTATTGTGCAAGTAATTACAAATAACAACGAAATGAATAAATATGATTAATGCCATTGAATGATGTTATACTTTAAGTTAAGTTGTGAGTATGATTAAGAGGAACATGTCTTAGTCTATTGATATGGTTTATCCTTGGTTGTATATGCACCTAGTCAAACCTAGTTTGACTATGGTCAGTTGTTGGGATCCGTGATGATGTGGGCCATGAAGGCTTATTGATGATGATGTATGGGCCCACATACTCCTGTTGATGATACTATATGATGGACATATGATTCAGATGATGATGGATGCAGTTCAGCAGGTTTTATTATTACTTCAGATCATCAGATTGTGCATTGTCCATATATGGTGGACCCTACAGCTAGCCCATCAGGGCAACCCATGGTGTATGAGTACACATTCTTAGTAGATTTGGGTCTTCTGGATACAATGAGACACTTATCTTTCAGTTCCGGGCACCTATGACAGTGATAGATGCAGTTTTACACTTGTTGACCAGATTTGGGGTTGATTTCCCAGCCTGAGCAGCAGAGGCCATGAGAGGCCAGTTCACCTAGGGCACTGTATGAGGAGGGGGTGGTCCAGCCACTTGTTATTACCATTTATCCCCTCTTTTGGAGAGCTTGGTGGGCTCAGTTTGACAGCGCAGGTGCCCTAGGAGGCAGTTTCAGCACTTTCACAGTTACCGAGGCAATCCATAAATGGGATAAAAGGGTCACTGAGGAATTTGATTTGGGCAATTGAGGCAAGGTTTTGGCACTTGGTTTTCACAGAGGTCTTCCAGGGTGAACCCCCTATCTTCCAGCTATTTTTCATCACTTGGGTGGGTCCACAGAGGCCATAGCAGGCCTTTTACTGCTTGTCTGTCACAGATTTTGAGGACAGATTTGATCATTTGTATTTATTTTGGACATTTTATATTATTTTATTGTGCCATGGGGATGAGCTAGCAAGGATTGATGCCTCCTAGCCCCACCATGTGCTTTATGAGTCATGTCCTAGTCATATGAGGTGGGCCCATGTTCTTTTACCCCCTCTAGTGGATGACGTCACCCTCCTTGAGTATCTTTTAGTTATGACGTCATCATTATATTGAGTGATCCATGTGATTATATTGTTAGGCTCATTTTAGCCATTGATTATGTATTGAGATCTTTTAATCTCAACCACTCATCTTTTGTAAAGTGGTTTTAAGATCTAGGGTTTTGGTCTTTATTATCCTATATAAGGAGGAGACCCCCTATTATATAGCTCACCTTTGGAGCTCTGGAATATTGGCATAGAACACCTCTTTGTGGAGCATATTTCTCTTGTCTTGTGGATTCTCTTGCATCTTGAGTATACAATATCTCTTCCATGTATCATTGTAGATTTCGGAGCTACATCTTGTTTTCTTGCAGGGAGGCCGAATTGGTGGAGAGGAGGACGATTTGAAGAGGATTATTGTTGGAGGGATCCACATATTTTCTCTTGGGTTGATCTTGGTGACAGGGAGTATCATTATTGTATCTTTGTGACATGGTTGATGCTTTCTATTACATCTTTCCATCATTTTCATAATCATCTTACTTGGCTTGTTTCACTTGATCTTGTCTTGTAGGAGGAGGACGTTTTGGCTTGGAGCTCTTGGATCTGTCTTGAATATACACATAGGAGAATGCTATCAATTTGCAAGGTGGCAATAAGCAATTGAGGTAAGTTCTACAAGGTATATGCCTAGATCCATCCATTCTTCTTCATTGGTCACAAACCCTTAAAATTCAAAACCCTCATTTTTGTTTTTCTTAGATCTACTTGGATCTAGCTTAGCTTTTGGAAAGATATTGAAAACTCACCTCTATAGTATCCACGGCAATTCGGATCTATAGTTTGGTGGTGATTGGGTTCCATTTGACACACTTTCCAAGGCATAATAGCCCTCTTGAGGCAAATCGCACCCCTTGGGAGAAGCTAATTGGGTTAGATCCAACACATGGGTAGGTGAGATCCCACTTGATTCATGATCCTCATACTTGATAACCTACCCCTAGTGCTTCACTTCATTGATTTTTTCCTTATGGGCCCCATTCCTCATTTTGAGGGTTGTACCCCACTTGGGTCAATTTGGTGATGCACTTTCAATCTCAGATCTATGGAGATCTAGCCATTGGATGCCCATAATTTTCAAGGTCCACATTCATACTTGCCTAAACTACTTGGATCTAAACTTTGGTGGCCTTTGGACTTGATTTGACACACTTTTCCATGCTTTTTTTAGCCCTCCTTCGACAAAGTCGCACTTCTTGGGAGTTTGAGTTTGCCCACTTGTAGGACATGGGTGGTTGAGATCCCATTGGATTTGGAACAAGCATACCTTGAAACCTACATCTATTGTCTCACTTTCTGAAGTTCTGCCTTAGGGGTAGCATTCCTTGTTTTGGGGATTGTTGTCCACTTGGGTCACATAATGAAACATTAGATGTAGTAAGATCCAACCATCACATCTTAAGTAGCCCACTTGATTTGCATCCTAGGTGTCCTGATCTACAATTTGATATCCTTTTGACTCCATTTGCCCATCCATTCAAGGCACTAGTCCACCTTGGGCAATTCGCACTCCTTGGGAGTTGTGTCAAGTACTAGATCCCATATGTGGGTATCTCTAATTTCATCTTAGATCCATAGATCTACCTCTTGCATACCCCTTGGTACCATTTACACCCTTAACTCCACCTTGTGGATCCCATTTGAACCATTTCCATATCCCAAGGAAGTGGGCCCCACTTGTGTATTTCATGGTACTAGATCTTGTCATTCGATCTCATTATGTGGCCTAAATCATTCATTGGTTGAAACACTAGTCATCCCTTAAGCCTCTTTCAACCACACTTAAACTTCTAGGCCCACCTAATCTTGCATTGGTTTCTGTAACTCATCATTCACACTTCCCTAGAAACCTTTGCTTTGGTCCAATCACCTTTGATTGGCTATAGGGTCTCCCCCTTGGTCTTGATTTATCTTGATCTAAAGTGAAGAGTGCCTCGGTTGTCGTGACTCCCAGCTTGCATTGGGTACCGTGGCATCTCTTGGGTCACCTCTTTAGTTGTCCATCTCCTCTACCATCCCGGATGGGATACCTTTAGAGACAACTACAAGTTGTGTGATAACAAATACAAAGTATGGAAATAAAATGTTGTATCTTGTATGAAAAGCCCATTCATGCAATGTGTTTCTCAACACACATGAATGAAAGGCAAAGCCAAATGAAAATGGCTATGAAATATCAAATGTTATATCTATTGTGAAATGTAAATACCTAGGTAAACAAGCTATCTGTGACACACTTAGAAGTGCTCAGGTAAACAAGTGCCTTAAAAACACACCTGCAGTAAGAAGCCTAAATTAAATGTAAATCTATGCAATGTGTTTGTAAACACACATAGATCAAAGGCTATGGAAACTATAGGCCGAAAAAGCAATGGAACTTAAACTCTATATCAAAAAGATTGCTGGCCTCATTTGTATTATGGATTGTGCGCATTTGTCAAGATGAATAAACACTCTTTGAACAACTTACCCATGTGTGGGACACCGCTATTCCCTATGTTGTTGCTCATTCAGTATATGATATGGTGTGTATCTCCTTTTCCATTTCCAAAGTGTCACAGTGTTTAAGTCAGTAAGTCATTACCTCTAGCCTAGCCTTTGCAGTACAAAGCCTTCACCCTTCACTAGCAAATTGATCACAACTATGAAGTGAGTATGGTCTTGAAAGTCGGGTCTGAGTAATAATAATAAATAATGACCTATTATATTTGGATTTAGATCACCAATAATGACTACTTCTTGTTATAATTGCTATTTGAATGGATTGTAAAGCATGTTTTAACCTTTGACACCTTGCAGCAGCTTGATGACAGTTTGAGTTATATTTTGGTCATGTTGACTTGGTCAAACCCAGTTTGACCAAAAGTCAACCACAGGACATGAGGTGGCAAACCTCAGATGTTACAGATAGATGATATATGATCTGATACAAGTCACCATGGTGGGCTTATGCAGTGGTTTCAGGCTTATGATGATGATTTGTGCTTTTCAACACTTTTACAGATTATTATTATTTGGTCTGCCGGATATGATGAGCATTTATTTTGGACCATGTAGAGGAATATATGGCGTATGAGTACACACCTTAGATGGATTTGGACCTTCTGAGTCCAATGAGACAGTCCGTTTTCAATTCCGAGCAGTTACAGTGATTTTTATCCTCAGTTGGCTATCCTAATGCAGTTTTGGCCTGTCAGAGCAGTGATGAGATTTATTTGGTTCACCTAGGGCGATGTGCATGGAGGGGGTGGTCCAACCACTTGTTATTACCATATTATCCCCCTCCCAGACACATTGGTGAGCTCACCTTGACAGCGCAGGCACATCAGGAGGCAGTTTGGGCAGTTTCACACTTCCCGAGGCAGTCCAGAAATGGTAAAAATGGCTACAGAGGAATTCGATTTGGGCTACTGAGGCAAGGTTATGGCATGGGGTGATTAGTGATGATGATTGGGATGTCTTCCACACCTTCTCCAGTAGTTTCAGCTTCATCGGGACCCGCATCCATCACTTATGACATTTTATATGATTTTCTGGAGCCTCCTAAGGCTCACGACTTTCCCAGAGAGGCACGATTTGGTGTCTAGATCATTTATTCTTGGATATTGTGCCATGGGGATTGACCAAGGGTGTTAAAAATTACCCTTGGACCCACCATGAGCTAGATCTTATATTCTATCATTATGATTTGGTGGGATCCCCTCTCCTAGGGCGAGTTTGTCAACATATTGTTATATTTTATTATTGATCCATGTATTGTATTGTTGAGCTCATCTCAACCATTGATTAGATCTTTTGATCTTTTAATCTTAGCCATTCATTCAAAAAGTGGTTAGGATTGTGGCCTCTCTTCATCCTATTTAAAGGAGAGAGCTTCTCATTGTAAAGGGGACTTTTTGCTCTAGATTTTGGAATAGAAAATTATTATTGCATCTATCTGTTGTGTTGTGGTGAAATGCTTTTGGAGTTCGTTCGTTGATTCTTCCTTTGCACTGGGTTTTTGGAGATCTTGTCTTGCTATCTTTTGTACCACGATTTTGTCATCTACAGGTGGAGGCCGAATTGATTTGAGGAGGACGTATTGGTAGGGGAGGACCCTCCCTACTTCTTTCTTGGGTTTCTTCGTCGGTAACAGGGAGTATTACTATGTTTGACCTTCTATTTCATGTTACTATTGCATTTCGCTTGTATTTCCTCCATACTTAATCTTTCTGATTGAATCGATTTCCTTGGTTTGATAGGTAGAGGAGGTCGCACTTGTGGGCTAGGGCATCGTTTTGGCAAGCAAAATCAACAATTTCTCATTTGATCTCTGTGGGAGTCTTCCTCAACAACAAGGCATCTTCATCCATCACTCAGGTATGATCTCAAGGTAATTTCTCATTCCATGATCTATCCATTTGTCTAAGTTACTTCAAACCCTCATATTTCAAACCCTCATTTTACAATTTTTCAGATCTAGCAAGATCTACTTGGCTTTTGGGTATAAAATTTAAAACCCACCTCTATAGCATACACGGCAATTCGGATCTATAGTTTGGTGTGGATTGCCCTTCATTTGACCCATTTCCCAAGGAAAAACAGTCTTTCCAAGGAAGGGTCGCACTTCCTAGGAGGGGTGAGTTTGCTAAGATCTAGCACCTGGGTAGGTGAGAATCGAGATCCCACTTGATCCTTCACCTTCGTATTTGATAACCTACCCCTAGTGTGTCACTTCAGTGATTTTCACCTTGTGGGCCCCATTTCTCATTTTGAGGGTTGAGCCCCACTTGGGTCACTTTGTGATACATTTAAATCTCAGATCTACTGAGATCTAGCCATTGGATGACCTTAATTTTCAAGATCCACCTAGCTTAACACCTCAACATCCCTGATCTATAATTTGGTGCACATCCGACTCCATTTGGCCCATTTCCCAAGGCACTAATCTTTCTCCAAGCCAATTCGACTTTCCTGGATTGTTGGGTTAGCTTGTGGTTTGGTCCTTGTTTTGTTTGCTTGAGCACCTTGACATTGTCTTATCCATCCATCAAGCTCATCTTTGGTACTAGTTAGCCCCAATTTGGTCCTTAACTACCCTGCATTGGACATGGATCCCAAGGCAGTGAATTTTCTCATAATTGACTAGTACCCTAATCCTGGATCTTGTTTCAAATATTATAAGTCACTCACACATGCATATTGGACCAAAGCTACACTGTTTAAACCCCTTGATCCAACCTATTATTCATCTTGTGACTTCTTCCATAGATCTAGGGTTCACCATACACCTTACGTACTTCATCTATATTTGATTTGATCTAGTGTTTTGGTCTGATCTCTCATATCGGGAGTGGATCTGGGTCTCCCCATTTGTTGTCTTGGGCTAGATAACATAAAGTGAAGATTACCTCGATTGGTGTGACAACCATCCATTGGGAGTCGAGGCTATCTTGGTTGCACCTCTTTGGTTGCCCATCCCCTCTGCCATCCATCTTGGATCTATCTTTAGGGGCAATTACAAGTTAGGTGATAACAGTTCCCTTTGTAGTTACGGTCTCGATCTGTGTTCGAAGACTTGGAAAAAAAGATTGGTCGTCTTATCCATATGGAATGGGATATGCTCTATGGGGAGGATAAATGTATGGCAGTGATTCTCACTGAGTTTGATGTATCGAGAGGTCTGCCTACGGAGGTGACTATAGATTGGGGAGATACTACCTTTGTTCAAAAACTGGACTATAAGCGCATCCTGTTCAGGTGCCACTTGTGCCATGAGACTGGTCATTTGAAGAAGCAATGTTCGGGGGCCTCTCGGGCTGGGGAGAGAGTTTATTCGCATCAAAAGGGGCCTTCGATTCCTAAGGATCATGCGATTTCTAGTAAAGTTGGGTTCCCTTCCTCATCAACCCCCATTTCAAGCGATCTCAACTCTTTTGCAGGTGAGGCGATAACTTCACTTCTAAGTAAGCTTCATCTTTCGCCCTCTTTTTTCAATTCTTTATCTTCTAAAGAATTAAAAGTGATTAGGGCCTTAGAGTCTTCTGGGGGACAATCCAAACCTCTATCTACTGTGTCGTCTTCCTTTGCCCCTTTGGTTGCGGATGTTGAGGGTGGTTCTTCTTCGGGTATCAAATCCCTAGTTGTCCCAACTACGTAGAAAAAATGGTATCTGGTTTCTCGGGAGGGTTTGGTAATATCTGCAAATTTGGAGGCTTTCTATCCAAAGAACCTGTTAGAAGGACCCATTATGAAGGGTCGGGTTGACAGAGATCCAGAGGTCTCATTATTGCTTCATCCTTATGAGGAAGAGGATTATTCTTTGACTCGATGTCCTCAATTGGAGAAGGGAGTGTTTCTTGAGAGGGGAGCCATTCCTAAGAAACACTCTGGCTTATCATCTCTTCCTTATGTTGTATCTGGCGAGGTGGGCCTAAAAATCTATGTGGGGCTTGCTGGGGTCGAAGGCCAACAATTTCATGAAGGTTTGGCCCCAAGAGTGTAAGGAGGCCACAATCTCTATCTATCGACTATCCTATGTTTCCAAGCCCTATCTCTGACCCTATCGAACTTGTTCAACAATCCTCTGCCTCAACTCTCGTGGACCAAAATGTTAAAACTCCATTAACTGTTTACTTCAATAAGCCTTTTGATTCGTCCATATCCTCTCTCAACCCTATTTGCTTTCAGAATGTCACTCTCCAAAAGAAGAAATCGAAAAAAGGGGGCTCCCCTATCGTAAGCTCGGAAACTCATGGTGAGAGTGTTGGTGTATCCTCCTATGTCCCTTTATCCTCTAGATTGAAAGCAGTTGCACAGAATCCTCAAACATCTTCAGTTTTCTGGCCTCTTAGAGAAGCACAAACCTTGAAGTTAGCTAATCAATGATATGTACTTCTTTTAAAACATAAGAGGGGTCGAGGGCACGCCCAAACATAATGCCCTCAAATGGATCTTTGAGATTATTAAGCCTGATTTAGTTCTGATACAGGAGACGATGTGCCCGGCTTTGAATGCCTGTGAGGTGTTTTTACGTCTTTTTTTCGGGTTGTCTTTGTTGTGCTACTGACTCTAATGGGCTCTTGAGAGGTCTTTTGGTGGCCTGGAATCCATTGGTGATGGAGTTTAAACCTTTTGTTACATGTGCAGGTATTTTGTTGGAGGGCAAGATCAGAGGCCTTGATGGCCTTATCATATTCTTAATTGATATGGACCCTACTCTGATAGGGAAAGGTTTTCAAGATCAACGACAAAGGGGCATTTTGCAGCTACCTCACTTAATTCTAGGCGGTGACTTAAACATTACTCTTGATAATTCTGAAGTTTAGGGAACTTGCTCTCGGCTGAACCCTCTAGCAGATTTTTTCAAAAATCTCTTCCAAGGGCATGATCGGATCGATGTTATGCCTTCTCCTTTGTCCCCTACCTGGCATAATGGCACAAGCGGAGAGTCTACCATATCCAAAAGTCTTGACCGTTTCTTTATTGCTGATGGATTAGCTGAGATTTTCCCAAGGTTCTGATCCTGATCTCTGAGCTCAAGGATTTCGGATCATATCCCTATTTGCTTTCAATGGGATATCGATTGTAAACATCAGTATTTCCCATTCAAGTTTAATCACATCTGGTTGGAAGATGAGGCTTTCATAAGCCTAGTTAAGGATTTTTGGAGTTCTTATGTTTCAAATTCTGAAGATACAGCTATGCATGGGCTAATGACTAAGTTAAAAAGATTGAAGCAGGTCATGGTGCAGTGGGAGAAGAATAAGAAGAAAGCCTTACTAAGGCAGGATCTTCTACACATTGAAGAGTGGATCTCTAAACTATTCTTAGAAAACACTTCTAGGTGTTTTTCTTCGGATGAAAAAGAGTTTCTTACAAAGCTGGAAGCTAGAAAAAATAAAATTCTGAAAATAGATATCAAATCATGGAGACTATAGAGGCGAGCAATTTGGATAAAACAAGGGGACTGTAACTCAAAAAAAATTCATAACTTTGCCTCCCACCGCAAGAATCAAAACACAATATGGGATTTAAATGACTCTAATGGTAAGGGGATTTCCTCACAAGCTGATTTGGAAAAGGAAGCAATTCATCATTTCAAGCATATTTTTCAAGATCCCAGTACCTCTGCGATTGAGGCTCAGCTAAAGGTGATTAAGCACTTCCCAAGATTTTTTTCAGAAGAAGAAGGCTCTCAAGTAGGTAGGGAGGTCACTCTGGGGGAGATAGAAGTTGTTTTGAAAAAGTTGGCTAGAGACAAGAGTCCAAGCCTTGATGGTTGGATAGTGGAATTTTTTCCAAAGTTTTTCGATATCATTGGGAAAGATCTTTTGACAGTGGTGGAGGAATATAAAAAGAAAGGGTGTGTTTCAGGTGCTTTGAATTCAACCTTCATCGCTCTCATTTCAAGGAGTTCAAAGCCAGAATCCTTTAATGATTAATTTCCCTATGCAATCTGGTGTATAAGATTATCTCTAAAATTATATCCAATCGGATTAAGCCTTTCCTTGCAAATTTTTTATCAAAGGAGCAGTTCAGCTTTCTTCCAAATAGATAATTACATGATGCGGTGGGGGTTGCCCAAGAAGGACTCCACTCTATTAAAATTAAGAAAATTCCTGCTATGATTTTGAAGATGGATTTGACTAAGCCATATGACAGGGCGGACTGGGTATATCTGCGTTTAAAGCCTAATTGTTATTATACCAAGGATTGGCTTTGGCTGCAAAAAAAGGTGGAAAAGAAAGTCAATTGTTGGTGCTACAAATGGTTGTCTTCAAGAGGAAGGCTAGTGCTGGTAAAGTCAGTCCTTGAAAGCATCCCTGTGTTCTAGATGTCTAGCTCGAATTCCCATGTCAATTATGCATAATATCAGAAGAATTATGCTGAATTTTTTGTGGTCCGGGAACGTGGAAAAGGGAAAGTATCATCTAGTGCACTGGGAGAAAATTTCTTTACCCAAAGCTATGGGGGGATGGGGTATTAAAAATTTTGCTTGGTTTAGCCAGGCACTTAGCCTAAAAAGCCTTTGGAGAGGATTGTCTGATGAAGGGTTGTGGGGCTCTGTCCTCAGGTATAAATATTTAAGGAAGATTTCGGTGGAGGAATGAGCTAGGAAAGACAATAAGTTTATGGCTCGGGCTTCCAATATTTTGCAAGGCTTTACAAAATCTTTTCATATGTTGGGCAGCTGGCTATCTTGGAAGATTGGCAATGGTGATAAAATTGATCTAGGGATGGACCCTTTTGTTGGTGGAGACTGTTGGATCAATTCAACATCATTATCATCAGACATATCTTTAGAGAGTTGAACACACTGGCCGATCGTTTTTCAAAGGATGCAGTGGAGTTACCTGAAGGCCTGATTGTTTTTGAAGAGTTCAAAGATTTCCATTTATGCAGCTCCGGTTCCTATCCTTTTTACTAGTATTTTCAAAATTCTTCACTGTTTTGTAAAAGAGTTGCTTATCTATCTTCCAAAAGCACTCTCTGTTTTTGTTTTTCTAGTTTAGAGGGGTCTGAAAAGATACTTTGATTGTTTTTCCAGCGTGTCCTGAATCTATTCAAGTTATCAAAATCCGGTGGTGAATGATGACTGAAAGACAATTGTAACTTTGATTCTGCTTTGAATATCAAGTTACAGGTTTTTCTTCTGTGTGAAAAAACTAGGAACTAGTCAAGTGACATTATTCCGTCTTTTAGCCATTTTAATCATTTAAACCATTTTTTTAAGTTCTTTAAATCTGAAAATTAATCTTTACCTTAAGCATAAAAAATTCAAGCAAAGCCTAAGAATTAATTCTTTAACCCTCTTCAAAGGGTTTGCACTTTATTTATTTCTTTGTTGTGCCATACATGCTGATTTTTGCATCATATACTCATCTTTAAGGTAGCTTATGGTATACTTTGTTTTCACAAACATTTAAGGTGAAATTACTTTGTTTAATCCTATCCTATCCTTCCAGAGGATGTGGTGGTCCGTCTCAATCCAAGGTCAATGAGAACCCACCCAGAACTGACCAAGGGGGATCTTGGGGGAGCTGTATAAACTATAAACGCTAACTAAAACGCCCCCTACTCGCCGGAATCCGGCAGAGTAATTCTGGCCAAAATAGCAATTTGGAGTGCTCAGATTGCAATTTCGGCGATCTGGATAGTTTTAAAATTGGGTAATTAGTCTAGAGCAAGCAATCCCAATCACTGAAATTACCAAAATTGGAAAATAGCAATTTCCAGCAAGAATTTTAACCGCTTTTTCTCCCAAAACCACAGGAAAAGCAGGGCGTTTTGGTTGTATTTTATCCTACGTGGATCTTGGGGGCATGCATCCAGTTTCTGCATGTATATGGATGTCTAACAATAAGGTCGTCAATCGACTGCAAAATGTGCTCAGAATAAAAGGTCATCTTAGGGCGAAGACCTTGAAGGGGTGTTAATTTTATCTCTAAGTTTATAATCTGATTAACTATTTTCAATACAATTCCCAGATGCATATAAAGAAGTAAAACTCATATCTGATTTGTATAAGCAGAAATACATAAACTCATTTAACTTCGTCTAACATGCGCAGCGGAACTGGAAACCAAACACACACATGAACACAATGATTTACCCTGGAAACCGGAATGGGGAAAACTAGCAAACTAGGGCTTTCTTTTATCTTGAGCCAGAGAAAATAAGAATGATTACAATCAGCTTTATCATTTAGCAGAAGAACCTGATGCCTTGGAAAGGCATGCTAGATCTTAGGGAGAAACCCTCAATACGCAATAGCTGCAACTGTCCTTGAGGGAATGCGCCCCTCTGGCACATGTGTGTCCAATCTAACAAGTGTGCCCCTCTGTCTGCTCTAATCTCTGATGGAATCAACTGAACCTATGTCTAGGGAAGTGCATCGCCCTTTCAGTCTCTGAAAGGTGCACCCTCTCCTCCTCTACTCTCTCAACCTCTGAAGAATGCGCCCCCAACTCTCTGGAATGTGCCCCTCTCACACTGCTCTCTCTGTCTGCTCAATAGACTCACCCTCTAAGTGTCACTCAGTCTCTGAATGATCAAGGCACCCTCTCATCAATCTCTAAAGAATTGTGCCTCACTCCTCCTCTCAGCCTCACGAATGCACCCTCTCTCACAAAAGTGCGCCTCTCTCCTCACAAGTGTGCCTCTCTTCTCTACTGCTCAATCACTGAGTAGATTCCTTTTCCTTTACCCTCTGCCTTCTTTTAATAGCTTAGTGACTAATTAGGGTTTCCAAATCCCTAATTTGAGTTGCATGCGAAATCACACTTCCGCATTAAAAAATAACACTACCGCATTAAAAAATCTCGCATGCAAAAGGTATAAGTCTCAGGACTCTCTACATGCTTCCACCACTGAAGCCATGCTGACCGGTAGAGTGTTTCTCACACCCTCCATCCATGGCTACTTAGAGAATGCCCCTCCATGCAAGGCATGAGTGCATGAAGGGCATCCCGAGATACAAATCTCAACAGGAGGTGCAATCCAAGTGACTTGAATATATTATCTTCGATGCTGGATAGTAGATTCAGTTCACACCAGTGTTACAAATATCGTGTTGGCGAATATATCGACAAGAGTCCAAAAAGAAAATATCAGATTTATCAGGGAATATGTCGACAAACATCGGCAATATATCGGCGAAATTATCGTGAAAATATCGTGATTTTTTTGCCACAAAAAATCGCCCAAACATCGCGGCGATGTTTGCTGAAATTATCAGCTGGCAGCAAACATCGCGATGTCGGCGATATATTGCCGATATTTGTAACAGATGTTCAAACCACATATATCACAATAGTCAATAAGTCACCTGTAAACTTTGATACAGTTTATTTCTTCTGTTTTCTTCATAGCCAGTTACAAGTGATGTGTCCTGACTCCTGGCTTCATTCCAGAAATAAAGCCATTCCCACCTTTACCAAACATCACAAATGTTCTTGGGACTTTTCCCAAAGGTAAGCCATTCCCTGAAAAGAAATGCTCCCAACAAAGACAATAAAATCCTAACTAATTCCACCTAAAACACTCATGGGAATCCTTCCCTGTTAGGGATGCTGAATTCCAAAAGACCTTGATGTGACTTAGTTCCCAGTACCTAAAGTATACCCCTTGCAATAGACTAACTGTGAATTAAATAAAAACAAATTGCACTCAATTATATTAGCTCTCGAATGTTTCCATTATTTGATCCTAGCCTTAATATTCAAAACACTTCTACTTACAAAGACAGATGCACATGTTTTCTATGGCTAAAAACCTAAAAGCATTTCCTATTTGGCAAATGCTTGAAACTAGTTTTAGAGATATTATTCGTTTCTTTCCATAGATCATTTCAACTACACTGACATTAATCTCCTCCTCGGCACTATTGAATCATCAACTGTTCTACCCTTAATTATGTGGGTTTTACTCAGGGCAGCTTGAGAACACAAACTTAAATTGATGTATTTTGCATTTTGAATTTTGAAGCAAGTATTTGCACTATTTTGCAGCCCAAAGTAAAGCATGATGTACATTAAGGTCAGAAAAATCCATGTTGATCACAAAATAGCTTCATTTCCTTCATACTAGACTCTAGCTCGTTTTTTGGAATGATTTGAAAACATGATATGATTCATCTGTTCCATAGCTCCAGACAAATCAAAGGCTGTACCTTGTTTGTTGGATGTGCCATAGCACTGCGAAAATTGGCATTTTGGAGCAGTTCAAGGAAAAACAGACAATGTGGGTACCTGTGCACATAAAAAAACAAAATCAATAAGTGGTGTTTAAATATTGTTTAAGTGAGAGAAGATACAAAATGATATGCATTGAGTAACTGGAAAAGACAACAGACAGCTACGACTTTGTGTTACTGTAAAAAAAATAAGTTTCCTTCACCACATCCATTCATGCTTGTTACCATCAGCAGCCACTTAGGGAAGAGAGATTACATAATAAATTTTATGTATTCTGGACGTTGCCAGTACTGCAGATATTTTAAGTAACCAATAAATGCCTCGTCATCGAAGTAACGATTTTGAGCCAAATCTGACAGGAAAAGAACAGAAGTGCAACATTCTCTGGTCAGAAAATACTTACAAATTTTAACAGGAAATACACAACTTCAAAAAAGCACAAACTAGAAAACTGATAACTGCATATGTAGAAAATAGAAAGAAAAAGAAGTAGAAAGCTGGTTGCAAATAATCCAATATTTCAAACAGTGTCCAAACAATTTAAATCAAATAAAAATACATCATTGGCTCAAAATTTCAGATAAGAGATGATAAGGCAAATAAAGGTCACTGGCATCACTACACTGAGATTTTTGACATTTCAAGCAATCAAGCATTAACTTGCCACATTAAAACTAAGAAATGTTAGTTTTCAAGTGCTAGAAATAGCTGGAAAGTTACAGTTATGACACTACTGTACTATGATAATCAAAGTGTGATAAAGCTACCAGAAGAACCTTGGTTCACTGGTAAGGTTGATAGAGTATTGACTCTTCAGCCATACACCAGGGCTCCATTCTCATTGTGGCCTGCGCCACTTCAATAGCATGTTCAAAAAGTGATGAGGCTGAAAATAAGTCCTGATCAGTTTTGGAAAAATAGTTACCCCACAAACTTCGAACCTAAGATAAAGGAAGTCAGTTCTATGTGGTGCAGCACATAACCTCAGGACTTGTTTCTCGAAGTGACTTCCAAACAAAAGTGTGATCAAGCAGTAAAGAATCAACTGTTCCATGTGTTACGCTTCTGCAATCTACAGCGTTCCAGCAGGTCGTTTGGTAGAGAAGAGCTAAAAAATTTCGAAAGGCCAAGTGTGGAGCTGTCCGCGTGTGGTTGGCCATGGCCAGGCCCCTTGGTTTTGCCCTTGAAAGTACTATGGATTAGTGGCATTGTTGACTGCCCTTTATGGGGCTTTTAGCCCTAGGGTAAGTGTCTAGGGCTTCCAAGTGTGGGCCATTGGGTCACATGACCACCATGATTTTTATGCATTGAGGGTGAATATATTTCATCTAGGGAGCTCATCCCTAACCTATCAACTCCCTCTCGCCCCACTTGGACCTTCTCTGCAGCTGTCTAGACCCTCTCTGACCAAATCGACCCTATGACGTCATCATGTTGATCAAGCCTCAAGCTAAGGCGAGGGGGATGTTGGGGAACTTTTCTTATCACTATGGGGTTAGTAGGGGCATGACGTCCCCCTTGGACTCACTCCTGCCAACACAGTGAGGCATTAGCTTACTTATTTTAGCATTTTTCATCATTTCATGCTAGTTGTAGGGTCTAGTCCCCAACATGTGGGTGGCATTCCCTATCTTTGTCTTATTTTAGTGTTATTATTGTTTTAATTTTAAATTGACAAATTAAGACATGTAGGCTTGATAAAAAAAAAATCTTGTACTAAGAAGGATATAAATATCCATTCTATTTTCATTTGTAAAGCACAAGACTTGGGATAAAACACTACTATGTTACTTGTTTACCCTTCTTGGCCTCTCTAAAGTGATGTGCACCTCCTGGAGTCTTTCCTCTTTGGCTTTATGGTGAAATGATGGATGAATTTTAGGGTTTCATGCAATGCAAGGTTGATGCTAAGGATTGTTGGACTAAGACAAGCGCAAAGAGGATCTAGGGTTTGTCTTTGGTCTCTCTTTAAGGTTGGTGAGTTATTTACTTCTTGTGGATTGAATGGTGGTGAAATGCTACTTTTTTTCTAATTAGGGCTTCTTACCAGCTTTTGTCAACTTTGTGTGGTGGGAAACGTCCTCTTGAAGGAGTTTTCCCTTGTAGGGCTTGGATCTCTGATTTTTGCCCTAATTAGGCTCCTCCAACAAACCTTAGAGATTGTTGTTGGATTCCCTAATTTGTGAGCCTTGGAGAAAAATTCCAAGAGGGAAGCTGGTCACACATCCCTCATTGGCTTAGGGTTTGAGGTGGCACCACGACAAACCCATAGTCTTGTCATTTTTACATCAATTTCAAGCATTTCATCTGTATCTTATATTCTTGCATTGCATGATAGTTAGGTCTGCATTTTTTAACCATAAAAAGCCCTAAAAACAGTAAAATCAGAAAACCCTAAAAAAATTTACAAAATTCAAAACCTTAAAAAATATATAAATTATTTGCAAAATTTTGAAGCCTCTAGGGGATGTGACCTACCTGTTTTAAAACCCTGAAACCCTAGCCCGAAATTTGTGGCAGCTGTCAAAACACAGCTAGGGTCCAGGCTTTCATTAATTTTCGGTGGCTAAAACTGGCTCGGCCTGCCTAGTGGTTGCTTCTACCATATATTCGAACTGTCTTAATTGTTTTCCATGCCCCTTCAGGATTGTTTTAGACCATGTACTTGTTGCTGCATTTGTTGACTGTTAGGGCAGCAGGGATCTCTACTTACTTGCAAAGAAGATCTCGACCTTTCCACTAGGCTTTTGTTTCCCCTTGGGCGATTTTATTAAGCCCTTTAAGCCTCCTTTTGGGGCAGTCAACCATTGTTAATTGGGGCTGATTTGTTAACTTACAGGTGTCATTTTGGAATGCTAAAAGGTTGCCTAAGTTGTATGTTGAAATACTCTTTTACAACACAAACTCTTGACCTGTTATGTTTGATACTGCTATATGTTGATTAGTTTTAATGATTTATTTTTGCACAAGTCCAGGGCACTTTGTCAAATCACATATTGATGATGTTACGCTAATGAACGATTTTACATGTTAAATGTTGATGACAACATATAGTGATAAAGGATTACTTCTTAAATAAATTGTTTCGTGATAACATTAAATTTAAACCCCATTGCTACCAGGGGCTGCTAGCCCATATTGGTTTATCTATTACTATATTGATTGTCAAATTTGCAGTTAAATGAATGATCTTGTACTGGTAATGCTTTGACTGACCTTGGTGATTAGATTGATGTATTTGATGACACTGGGTTGTTGCTGATATTCCATATTTGTTGCTAACCTACCGTGGTCTTTTTATACTAAGAGGTTGTTTCCAAGCACTCATAACCGTATTGATATATACTAGCGTTACTCCAAATTGGCTTCCTGTGTTATAGTGTTCATAATACACTTTTATACTTGTCAGCAGCCCATTGATTAAGCCTCATCACCTATATATTGTGTCTTCTTCATTCTCTGTTAGACTCCATTGAAGGCACTGATCTGGCCACCAAGGCTGTTGGAGGTAGTTGTGTGTTTTGTGAGCAGGTGTCTAAAGTAAGGGCTCTCCCCTTGGGATAACGATAAATCCCGGAGAAGTTGAGAGAGTGGGCTAATGTAACAGTGGTTCAAGTCTCACCTATGATTACCATTCACTATCAAGAGGTATAATTGATGCTATAAATTTATCCTGCTAGTTTGAACAGTAACACCATGCAACAACAAAGAAAATACACAGAAGTACACCATCACTACATCTGTAAGCACATGTAAAACAAGCAAATCGAGTTGATCTACTATTCCATTCGGGACCAAGTAGCAAACATATTCATTAAATCTTAAACAAACACAAATTTTAAAAATGCAGAGATGTTCCTTGTATCACTACCTAGTAGCTTTTTAGCTCAGGAGGCACTTTGCATGTTTGTCTTGTATGTGGAAGTGACCGTACTTTTACATTACCTAGGCACTTGACTTTTATAAAGTTGTAATAAAGTGGCTCTTTAATAAAGTGACTTTTTATGTAATTATTTTTATAAAGTGACTTTATGAGATAAAAGTGCACTTATTTCATAAAGTGAAATTACTTTATTAAAAATTGTAACCGATTCATTTTGGAGGGAATGAATCTTGTTCCTTGATGACAAGATTAGATCTTGTCCGTCGGATTTAGGGATGGGGAAGGTGAAAAGTCATTTTACGGTTATAAGGGCAAGCCTAGGGTAGTGTGCAAGACACAGTTTTCCAAGAGTGAGCATTTGGCATTGCTGAGTTTGTGAGAGAGAGCAAGATTCTCAACTGGGTCACTCGAATCCCTAGGTGAGGGACTCTTATCCCAAAAAGAGGTGGCTCGAATCGCAAGGCAACTTGTTGCTGCTATTTGTTGGGCCATACAGCTCTGTTGGCATGCTTTTCTAGAAACTTGTTGCTGCATAACAATCAAGAATCTGCACAGAATTTGAGGTGGACACAGAAATCGAGGTAGTCGAGGTCGTACAATACTATTGTTCTGGGCATTGTTTTCGAGGGAGTGAAGGTCGTACTTTCTGTTGGGCCGTACAGCTATTTCAGGCACGAATTTCGAGGTGGGCACATTTTCTGAGGTGTTGGTACAGTCCAATTAAATGTTGTTTTTATGCTGTTGTAACTCTGTAAATGCCTGTACATGCTTAATAAAATTTTGCTTTTGAACTGGTTTTCCCCTTATGGGTTTTTCCAGGGTCTGTTTTGACCAAAAATCACTGTGCATGCAATTTTCAGACTGCTGTTATGTTATTTATTCCGTTGCTAACAGTCTCAGCATTTGTGTTTTAGCTTGTTGTTCATTATTTAAGTGCATGTGATTTGTCATTTATTTAATGACTACCTAAGCCTGAAATTTGGGTTATGCTGGGGGTTTGGATGGCTTTTATAAGCTTGTTTTTCATCATGGTATTAGAGCATGAGCTTTGAGATAACAGTAGATTATTGTTGCAACAGTGTATTGAGTTGTTGGGCAAGGTTATTGTTGGTTTTGACAACTTGTGTATTGGAAAAATCTATCTGCAAGTGTTTTGCAGGTTTTGGGTAGACAAGGGATATCTTGTGTTTGTTTTCTTTTGGACAGCAGAGAGAGATGGTTGTTTGCATCAAATATGAGGACCGGTTGGATGGCATTTACAGCTATTTGCAATGGAAAGTCAGAATGACTCTTGTGCTTAAAGAAAGCAGATTGTGGGTTAATGTCAGCACTGTGATAACTCCTCCCACTGCTGACCCTATTGCTCTTGACATTCATGAAGTAAAAGAGGCTAGACCACAGAGGGTTATTCTGGATGGTGTCAAGGACCATCTCATCCCACACTTGGCTGAGAAGAAGTCAGCATATGAGATGTGGGACACACTGAAAAACTTGTATGAGGCGAAGAATGAGAACCAGAAGATGGCACTCAAGGATAAATTGCATGCGACCAAGATGGCCAAGGGTGATGGTGTGGTATCCTATCTTACCCGAGTGACACAGGTAAAAGATGAGTTGGCTACAGTTGGGGAGGTCATCTCTGATTCTAAGTTGGTGAGGATAGCCTTGAAAGGCTTCACCAAAGACTGGGAAGTCTTCGTGAAGTGTGTGGTTGGTCGTGAACATCTTCCATATTGGAGCAGATTATGGGACGATTTCACTCAGAAAGAGATCTAGGAAGGATCTCAGAACAGTGAACTGAAGGAGGGTGTTGTTGAAGAAAATGTTGCTCTTTCAGCTAAGAGCAAGAAGAAGTCCACTAAGGACTTGAGCAAAGTCAGATGTTTTGCATGCAACCAGTATGGCCACCTTGCTTCTCAGTGTCCTGAGAAGGAGGAGGAGGAGGAGTACGTGACTGTTGCTGCAACTACTGAGATAGATGAATTTGTGGAAAATTTTAAGAAAGAATTCTCGTTGTTCTCTCTTGTATCAAGTGTCGGCAGTAACGGAATTGTGCAGAGCAGTAGTTGGTTCATTAACAGTGGTTCATTAACAAAGAAAGAATTCTAAGAAAGAATTCTCGTTGTTCTCTCTTGTATCAAGTGTCGGCAGTAAGGGAATTGTGCAGAGCAGTAGTTGGTTCATTAACAGTGGAGCCTCTCGTCACATGACTGGAATGTATCATATATTCTGTAGCATTATTGAGATAGATCCAGACCGGATGGTTGAGAGTGAAGGGGGAACGACACATTCAGTGCGTGGATTTGGGAGAGTCAGATTCAAGGTTTGACAAGGTGAACTCCTTGAGCAGAATGGAGTTATGTTTGTTCCAGGGTTGAGTGTGAACTTTCTCTTTGTGTCGGCCTTGGAGGATGCAGGGTATTCGACATTGTTCCGGAGGGGACATGTGTACATTTTTCCAAAGAGGGCAATTCTGGGAAATGTTTTTATATACTCAGAGGGAGTGGAATTGATCCAGCCACAGTTGATTGGTGATCGGTTCGATGAGCTGTACAAGTTAGGTGGACAACCCATGATTTATGATTCAGAGTTGGAAGAGGAGCAGGAGGCTCCTAAGGCTGCAGTGGCGCCAAGGTTTCAGTCTCGATTTCCTATGGAAGAGAGGAAGTCTCTTCAAAGTACCGGCAGTAGGCTTCATGGTCTTCTTTCTGTGTATACCTTAGTTGCCAATATTCTGTTGATACCACTATTGGACAGTGCACTCATATTTGGACTTCAACAAATAGTTTTTTATGCAACACTGTACCTCCTTTATTTCTCTGTAAATAGTATAGGATATCTGTAATGTAGTCTTGTTATCACAATGAAGCAGCACTTTCGTGAATGTTGTGGTAGACTTCAAGAGACTTGGAACGGATATTTGATATGTATTGAAGAAGACAATGTACACAGTGTGCACAACTCCTGTAGCAGCTAATATACCTTGGCTTTAATATTTAAATAAGTTTGGCATGTATGGTGGTTCACACATCTTGCATTATCCCTTATTGTAGATACTTTAACATCCAACGGCATGAGAATTAGAGATTGCTAACATATTTCCTCACTACCTTGGCAGCCAATCCTTATGGTAAATGCTGCAGGAACAAGGGCAGACCTCCTGTAGAAGCTCAACCCACAAAGTCACAACAAAACCCCTGCAATAAATGTTCTATCCTGCTGGAATCTTACCACTCAGTGCTGTAGAAACTCGTCCTTCCTTTCTGGCAGTTAGTAGCAACTTCAAAAAAAAAAAAATGGCCATCACTTCCACAAGGGCGTCCTTCCTCACACTCAATCACAACAATTCGCCTTCAACAAATAAATGCAGCAATCACAAACCTTTTTTTTTCCAACCCACCCAATTCTGTCAGGCTAACACTGAGTGCACTACTCTTAACTATGCAGAATTCGAGGTAGGGAAGGATATTGGTTTCTCCAAGGGTGCACCCTACAGTAGCACTCTTCCATTTTCTTTTGGCAGGAGATACACTTCCCCAACAATGAAAATAACCTCTTCCACACCTGATGTATGGAACTGCTTATAATATCATGTTCATGTCAATTTCCCCACAGATGGCGAAGAACATGCTCTGATACCACTGTAATATCCCAAGTAGGGAATGCTGCCCTTTTCACTGGGTTTCTCTCACGTTGTTTGTTTACTTGCTAGTTTACTGACTTGTGATTGCTTGCATGATTTGTATGATAATGTGTTTACCCCAAGATCAATTGTTCATCATCGTAAAACAATAAATATCATAAATCTGATTACATCAACTTGAGACCCTGTTGGAGCATGAAGTGCTATCCATGCCAATCTGATAAATAAGAATTATTATAGCCCTATTAATAATAGTCACATGTCATAAGAAAAGTAATTCTGACCTTATACAATGCTGATGGAAAGTTGAAGAAGACTGTAGCAGCTGTATGTAATACTCAGGAATTATGTAGAAAGTTATTTGTAGATGCACGGCCTTCAAACCTCCTTCATTCATGAGGTCATAAGTTTCCCAAAGGCTGGAAACTACATATACTGAGCATGCCTTCTTTTAGAGATGATATTGGGCTTACCAATCAATGGAAACTATTACCGTGATGAAGCTATGTTATAAGATTTGGAACGCTGCCTCAATTGGTAGATCGCAGCCCTCTCTCTCACGTGAATATATCAGTCCATAAGATCACAACCTCTTGAGCAGCAATATGAATGAATAAGTATGCTTGCACTTTGAAATACAAGACTTCCAACAATCACTGAAATAATTGACTTCTAGCTATAACAGTCGACCACAAGAGAATAAGGCTGCCCAGAGTGTAAATTCTGCCCCAGGTAGATAAGAAGATGGTCCAGTACTGACTTTGCAGGCAGATTGCTTATTATGTTCAGATCTGAAATATGGTATTGACAAGGTACTCTGAGGTGGGAAAGGATACTAAATAACAATGGGAAAAACAGTGAGAGTACATCCTCCAAGTGCAGCCTAGTAATCTCTTCTCTTACCCCGATATTCCCAACTGATTTTTAGGGTCACCTACAGCCAGTTATTCTATAGTAATTCCAGAATTGTTGAATTAATGTAACTTCGAAGAATATTCTACTTGTATTATTCCTCCTTTGGGAGATGTCTTTAATGTAAAAGGTCATGTAAAAGTCATGAGGTAAAACCTTCATTGTATGTCGGGTCATTAGTACCCAAAAGAATGTAATATAAATATTATCTGAGTCTTTCTAGAGAAGTCGGCCCAGTTAAGTTAGTGAGGCCGACCTAGTTAGGTTAAAAGTCAAGTAAAAGATAAAGTATAAATAGAAAGTATTACTCTCTCATTTGTACCATTCACTCACTCATGCATTGCGCATTAGGGGAAGAAGGAGACTAGCGAAGGAGGAGGAGGATTGTTCTTGGCTCTTGTTTTTGGGTTTTGTCTCTATTCTTTATGAGACTTATTTATTTGGGCATTGTACTTTGGTAATCTATATTGAGGAAGTTTTTGTTGGGTTTTCTTCACCTTGAGGGTTTCCCAGGATAAATTGTTGTGTACCTTGTTATTGTGTATCTTTCAGAGATCTTATTTATGTTGTCATTATTGTGAAAATGTTTAAATGCTAATGAAGTAGGAATCTAAGTTATTGCAGCATATAAACTTAACATGGTATCAGAGCTAGACTGAAAAGAGCAGCTCTCACTAGGTAAATCACTCTCTCCTTCTCCGGACAAGAAAAATTAGGGCTTTCTACTGAAGAAGAATTTTGGAGTGCAAGCGACATTGGGAAGTGCGCCTCTCCAAGGCGCATCTTTTGGTACCAAGATCAAAAATTTTCAGTGGCTAAATCTTCCAGAAAGTCAAACCCTAGTTTGACTTTGGACCAAAAAACCAGAAACTGTAGTCCAGAATTTCTCAAGTCCAGTTTCAGAGGTTAAATTTTGGATTCTTCAAAAACAGACTGTACCATCATACTCGCCTCAGTCAAGAGCATCTTTTGGTGAGTTCAGTTTTCAATTTTGAGAAATTTCAATTTTTGGTCATTTTCTGTTCTCCGGGATAAGATGGCTCCAAACACTAAGCTTGATGACAAGTTGGAAGGCATAGAAAATTTTCATGCTTGGAAATACAAAATTGGACTCATTCTAGAAGAGAATGATCTTGCGAAGTTTATTAAGGAAGCTGTGCCAGAACCCGTAGAAGTTGAAGCAAAGGAAAAGCACAAGGACATGATTAGGGCCAAGAGGATCATAGCAAATTCCATCAAGGATCACTTGATTCCTCAAGTGTCCTCCAAGAAAACACCTAAGGAAATGTTTGATGCCCTTTCAAGGATGTATGAAGGAAAGAACATTAATTGGAAGATGAATTTGAGAACCCAACTCAAAAGTACAAAGATGAATCAGGGTGAATCTATCCAAGAATATTTTACAAGGGTTTCTCAATTCAAAGAACAACTAGAAGGAATTGGATACAACCTTGACGAAGATGAATTAGTGATGACCGCTCTCAATGGTCTTACTAGACCTTGGGATTCTTTTATCCAGACAATGTGTGTAAGAAAGGAAAGTCTACAATTTGAAGTTGTATGGGAAGAATGTGTTCAAGGGGAAGCTAGAGTGGCAAATCAAGAAGCACTACTCAGAGATGACGATCAAGCTCTAGCTGCCAATACTAAAAGAGGAAAAGGAAAATCTCACTACCAGAAGAAAACTCGTAAGGAGTTTCATCCTCCTAAGAAGTTTCAGAAGTACAAGAAAGGAAACTACAAGCAGAAAGACTTCTCCTCTTATCAATGTTATTATTGTGATAAAATGGGACATATTGCTAAAGATTGTCCAATAAGAAAAGAAGAATAACAAAAGACATCATGCTCATTTTGTCAAAGATGAAGAAGAAGAAGAAGAAGAAGAAGGAGGACCTCCCAGGAAGTTACCAAAGGAAGAAATTGAAGAATATGTCCTATAATGGTGGTGCTTCAAAGCGCTCTCTCCAATTTTGAAGAAAAGGACTCCCCTCAAAAAGTTTCACTAGGAGAATAGGAGAAGCAACATACAAACCTGATTCAGGAACTCTGATGATGAAGAAGGATGTACTATATCTCAGCTTTAGAAAGAGTTTAGAATTGCTTTTATAGAAGATGCAGTTGTTATTGGGTCAAAAGAAGGTGGCTCACATATGATCACTTAGAAACAACTTTGATCTATGGTAGAAGACTTGATCAACATTATAGATCATAAGCAATAAAGGAACAGGACCTCAGAATCAAATGATGGAGTAGAGCTCACCATCAGACATTCCAGTAATCCATGCAAGGAGACTAGGATCAAAAGAGATCCTACCAAACAAACAAAGATAAGTATTTGAATTGTCATTTTTATCTAATTGTTTAAATGATATTGTCCGATTGTGTACATATTTATATTCCTAGATTTAGGAAGTATAGTATGCATGTTAGAACAGTTGCATTAATGAGCAGTTTACTACTAATATGCATGCGATGGGTAAGTATCATATGGTGTTATACAACATTCGATTGCTACTTATCTAGAGTGAAACCTCTTTGCTGACATATTGGGAGTAGTGCACGCTCTTAATAATGTTCTGGTAGAGATGGAAGGCATTTGGAAAGTTACCATATGAATGTGCGATAAGGAGGAATGTTGTGTTATTGGCTATGATAGCATTATGACAGTGTGACCTATATTTTTATGCATATGTTTTGGAAACTATGAAATGTTTCTAACCATGCTACTAAATTTGACTCGTAGGAAGTATCATACACGATCACCTACAAATGAAGAATGATGAGACTTGTTTCGTAGAACAAGTGACGATGGTTCAACTATAAACAAGACTTATGAAATCAAGCAGAGGAAGTCGACTATGACGAGATGTTGCTCTAGTAGCGAGACTCATGGTGTAATCAAAGTAGAAGAAGATATCGAGCAACCTCCAGGACTCAGAGAACCACATGTGTGCAAATTGAAGAAGTCTTTGTACGGGCTCAGAAGACACCCATGGGATAGAACGATGAGATGAGAGATCAACCTTTGCTACAAGGTTGAAGATGAGAAGCTCATAGATGGGTGCAAGAGAGAACATGCAACAGAGTTCGAGATATTGGTATCTAGTGAATTAGAAAGATGAAATAAATGGATACACAAAAGATTATCAATCACTCCAGTACAAAATGTCCCGATACAGAAAGTATAAAATGCAGAGGGAGGATAGTGCTCAGTTATAGAAGGAGCAAGAAAGCTCTGCTTCAGAGGAAGTGACTACAGTACAGATGGAGAGACACTTTCACTTAGTCTCTATTTGTGGCAAAGGTTGTTTGCCCCAATATGCAGTAGAAATCTTGAAAAGGCTTGATATGTTGGAATGTAAAACCATGGCCACACCCATGGATACAAATTTGAAGTTGTTGTCTGATGCTTCGTCGGAATTAGTGGATATGACACTATACAGGCAGATTATTGGGTCATTGATGTATCTGACGAATACCAAGCCAGATATATGCTTTGTTGTGAACACCTTGGGTCAGTATTTGGTTGAGCCCAGACGTGTTCACCTTATATTTGCAAAGCATGTGATGAGGTACCTAAAAGGTGCGGTAGACTATGATCTCAATTATACTAGAGATCATGACTTCAGACTGTATGGTTATACAAATTCATATTGGAGGAAATATGATGGCAGAGCAAGAAGGATTTTGGTGAACTCAGTTAGAGATCACTTAGTTCCACAGATCTCAAGGAAGAAGACTGCTAGGAAAATGTTCAAGCCCATAAAGAAGTTATTTGAACACACTAGTATCAATGTATCCTTTACATTGAGGAACCAACTATCAAATATGAATATGTCCAAGTCAAAATCCATTGCCTCATACTTCATGAGGTTCACAGAACTAAGGGACAAGCTTAGTACCAGTGGAGATCCCATTGATGATAAGGAGCTTGTTATCAACACTCTGAATGGTCTTCCACCATCTTGGGAGTCTTTCATCCAAAGCATAAGTGGTAGATCCAAACTACCCAAGTTTGATAAACTATGGGCAGATTGCACTCAGGAAGAGACAAGAATTGTTGCACGACAAAGACTTCATGGCACTCAGCCTGAGGAAAATCAAGCATTCGTATCCCATGCCAAGAAAGGTAAGGGAAAAGGAAGGAAGTTCCACAAACACAAGCACCAAGATAGGAGATCAAGTCCTCCCCCAAATAAAAAGAAGAAGGACATATCTCAGATTCAATGCTATAGGTGCAAGAAATATGGTCATTACCAATGTTGCACAACTCGGACTCGGCAAAGACTCGGCTGGCATGTGACTCGTCGACTCGAGAAAGACTCAGGAAGGACTCGGGACATACTCGGCAAGACTCGGCAAATAGGAGAAAAACTTAAAATATGGTAAATTTTATGCGCAGAGTGTGTATAATGGTGGCGTGGATGCTTGCAAGACATTGGCAGGTCTCTAACAACAACTGAAAGCAGTGACAAACCCTAAATTATTCATCATTCGATAACTACATATTGTAAAATGATGTAACAATTCCAATCAAAATACATGATGTGTTCATCCCCAGTATTTTCTAGTATGAGAATAAATGAAATCTATGTCACATGGTTTGAGTTCGGTTTGACAACGATTAAGTTAGGTTCGAGTTCGAACATTCAGATGAAATTCAGATGGGGTTCACCATAAGGTTAAAAACTTCAAAATAAAATATAATATACAATATTAAAATAAACAAACATATATATATATAAATAAATCACAATAATATAATTTTATTACTAACTTGCTAAACCTAAATAATCACTAAGTGACAAACCTAATAATCATTTTAATAAAATTTAAAAATACACATTGAAGCCCCAACTTACTAGCCGAGCTAATAATTAAATTTAAATGTTTATTTGCCAATCACATGAGGGCAAGGCTCCATGGAGATAGCAGCTCGAGGACTTGCGGCAGCAAGGCTCCCGATGATAGGGTCCAATCTCGTGACGGCAAGGGTCATGGCACCGCAGAGATAGCACAGTGAGGAATTGCAACGGCAGGGCTCGCCGCGATAGGGGCTACAGGGCTCGTCACGATAGGGCTCGGGGCACAGGAGGAGGAATCGCAATGATGGGGCTCGGGTGTGAAGCAGGAGGACTCACGGCGGCAGGGTTCAGGGCGCGGCAGAAGCACTCACGGCGACAGGGCAACGAACCTTTACGGCCGAGTCCGAGCGAGTCCTGTCGAGTTTGGGTGAAGTTCGACCGAGTCAACGAGTTTCATACCGAGTCCACAGGTTCATCCAAGTCCACGAGTTTCATGCCGAGTCTGTAGCAGTTACTCGGCCCGACAATCGACTTGTGAAGACTCACGAGTGGTGCTTCACTGGTCATTACGCCAATAGTTGTCGAAGCTCAAGTAAAAGAAAGCATGAAGCATCAACTGTTGATGTAGAACAAGATCATCATCACAAGAAGCAAAGGAATGAAGATCGTACAGAATTTCTCTTCATATCAGCTTTATCAGGTACTATTCCCACCACTAGTGATACTTGGCTCATAGATAGTGGTTCTTCTAGACACATGATAGGTTATAGAGAAAATATTTCAGAATTAGTTGAGAAAGATTCTCATCTCCATGTTGTACTTGGAGATGATGCTAACTATACTGTGAAGGGATCTGGGGCCACCTCCCTTCAACTAGAATCAAGTGATACACTATGCTTGAGTGATGTGCTCTATGTACCTGGTATGAAAAGAAATCTTGTCTCCATCTCAGCCTTGGAGGACAAGGGATATAAAGTAGCTTTCTCTAAAGGGAAAGTACTTGCTTGGCACAAGAACTCAAGTATGAACACAGCCAAGGTTATTGGTGTAAGAGAGGAGAGCTTGTATCATCTAAACACTCAACCAGTCCAAGCCCTAGTACATGACTCTACAAGTATGGGCGAATTATGGCACAGAAGACTAGCTCATCTAAACTATCGAGCTCTCCCAGCACTAAAGAATATAGTGACAGGTTTACCAGTCCTTCAGGTAGACCATGATGAAACACGTAGAGGATGTGCACTTGGCAAGAATACAAAGAGATCTTTTCCAGATAGTGAGAGTAGATCTAAAGGGATTTTGGATCTAGTACACTCTGACTTGTGCGGACCCATGACAGTTGCTTCATTGGGTGGATATCATTACTACACAACATTCATTGATGACTACTCACGGAAGACTTGGATATACTTTCTCAAGTCTAAGGAATCCGAGGAAGTACTCAGGAAATTCAAAGAATTCAAAGCACAAGTCGAGAATCTGTCAGGAAAGAGGATCAATATTTTGAGATCCGATAATGGTGGAGAATACACCTCTACAAAATTTAATGACTTCTGCAAGGAAGCAGGAATTAAGAGGGAGCTCACAGATCCCTACAACCCTCAACAAAATGGGGTTCCGGAAAGAAAGAATAGAACAATTGTGGAGGCAGCCAAAGCCATGATACATGATCAGAATCTTCAAATGTTCTTATGGAAAGAAGCATCCAGAACAGTCGTATATGTACAAAATAGATGCCCACATAAGATATTGAAAAATATGACTCCAGAAGAAGCTTTCACTGGAATGAAACCAAAAGTGGGCCACCTCCGGATCTTTGGTTGTCCAGTCTATATACATGTGCCCAAGGAGAAAAGAACGAAATTAGAACCTTCAAGCAAGAAGGGAACCTTTGTGGGATACAGTGAGTCTTCAAAGGCTTATAGAGTCTACATCCCAGGATCCAGACAGATTGAAGTCAATAGGGATGTGACCTTTGAAGAAGAAATGGTTGTCGAGAAAGGCAGAGGATCAAACATGGAGATCGATGATGAAGAAATGCTAGAACCAAAGGAGATGAGATCATCTCCCCCTCTAGTTCAGAGGGAGTTAGCAGAAAAGGATGAACCCATCGATCCTATTGATCCAGTTGATATCCCTAGAGATGTTGCAGTAGGTCGGAAAAGACCCAGATGGGCACAACAGACTTTGCAGGATGCAAAGGGAATGAAGCTCCACATGATGCTTTCAGAGAAAGCAAAGGACCTCAGAGGTTCTCTAGTTATGTTGATCTAGTTGATATCCCCAGAGATGTTGCAGTAGGTCGGAAAAGACCCAGATGGGCACAACAGACTTTGCAGGATGCAAAGGGAATGAAGCTCCACATGATGCTTTCAGAGAAAGCAAAAGACCTCAAAGGTTCTCTAGTTATGTAGCACTGATGAGTAACATCATTGATTCAGAACCAACCACTTATGAAGAAGCATCCAAACATCAAGTTTGGAAGGATGCCATGATGGAAGAATATCAATACATCATGAAGAATGATGTGTGGGAGGTTGTGCCGAGACCTGAGGAGAAGTCAGTAGTGACTTCCAAGTGGCTATACAAAATCAAGCATGGAGAAGATGGGAGTGTTGAAAAATACAAGGCCAGATTTGTTGCCAGAGGATTCTCTCAGAAAGAGGGAGTCGATTATGATGAAACATTTGCTCCTGTGGCTTGATATACTTCCATTAGATCGATCATTGTTATTGCTTCAGCTATGGGATGGAAGTTGCATCAGATGGATGTTAAGACAGCCTTTCTCAATGGTGTTATTGAGGAAGAGGTATACATTGAGCAACCAAAAGGGTTTATCGTCCACGGAAAGGAGTCTCATGTATGTAGATTGAAAAAGGCATTGTATGGACTCAAGCAAGCACCTCGTGTTTGGTATGGACGGATAGACGGATTCCTAGTGAGCTTGGGATTTACCAAGAGTGATGCAGACCCCAACCTTTACTACAAGGTTGTGGATGATGAGCCACTAATTTTGGTACTATATGTTGATGACTTGTTTCTCACTGGAAATGAGAAACTTATCGTATGGTGTAAGAAGAAGCTCACCTCTGAGTTCGAAATGAAGGATCTTGGATTGATACATTACTTCATGGGATTAGAAGTATGGCAAAGGAAGAAGGAGATTTTCCTAGGTCAAGGAAAATACACCATAGATATTCTGAAGAGATTCGGAATGTTGGAATGCAAGTCCATGGCCACTCCAATGGATGCAAATTTGAAGAAGCTGAGAAATTCTGCTTCAGATTTAGATTTGATTGATCCCACTATGTATTGCCAGCTGATTGGGTCCTTGATGTATCTGACGAACACCAGACCAGATATATGTTTTGTTGTGAATACTCTCAGCCAGTTCATGTGCGAGCCGAAACAAATTCACTAGATTGCTGCAAAGCATGTGCTCAGATACTTGCGTGGCAATGTGGGATATGGCCTGAGATATGCTTCAAATGTGGCCTAAGATATGCTTCAGAATGTGACCTGAGATTGCAGGGGTTTACAGACTCAGATTGGATCGGATGTGCTGCAGATAGGAAGAGTACTTCTGGATGTTGCTTTAGTTTGGTTTCTGCAGTGATTTCCTGGTGTAGCAGGAAGCAGAACTCGGTAGCACTCAGTATTGCAGAGGCTGAGTATATGGCAGCTAGTACAGCAACCCGAGAAGCAGTATGGCTTCGTAAACTCCTTGCAGGATTGTTTGGCCAAATTCCAGAGCCAACAGTGATTCACTGTGATAACCAGAGTTGTGTGCAGATGTTAATGAATCCTGTATTTCACAATAGGTCGAAGCATATAGAGATTCAGTATCACTTCATACGTGATATGGTGCAGAAAGGTGCGGCCGAGTTACAGTACGTGCCGACAGATGACCAGACTGCAGATGTTCTCACCAAGCCTCTTCCCAAGGTGAAGTTCGAATACTTTCGCGGAAGACTTGGAGTAGAAGAAAACGTGTCCCTCCTTGAGAGGGAGAGATGATAGAGAGATGGTTGCCCTGCTTTCACCCAGGTGCCTCCAATCGTCCAGGTACTCAGCCAAGTATGGGAGAAATCCCATCGGCAGATGAGTCGGACGAGCAGTGGATGGTCGGGTTCACACAAGTGCCTCTACTCGTCCAAGTTCTCAGCCAGGTATGGGAGAAATCCCATCAGCAGATGAGACGGACAGGTAGTAGATGGTCGTGTGATTGCACAGGTACCTCTACTTGTTTAGGTTCTCAGCCAGGTATGGAAGTACCCCATCGGAAGATGAGACAAACAGGTAGTAGATGGCCGTGCCCCTCTGCTCGTTCGGGATCTCAACCAGGTATGGGAGAAATCTCATCGACAGCTGAGACAGACAGGTAGCAGATGGTATAGCAGAGATGGTATAGCTTATATCTCAGACATCTAGGTAGGATGGAGAGACTCTCTTGGACTCACCAAAGGACCGGTGAAGTTGATGCATGAAGACACTTCTCGAAGGACTAAGACTGTGCTGACAACCTTCAGTATGTATAGAGATGATGGAGATAGTATAGATGTACAAATGAAACCTAGATGACCGTGATGCTGATGAAGATAGAAGAATACCTTCCTCGTTGAGAGGGAGTGTTGGATTTTATTGTACTTGATTGTACCTCCTAAGGGAGATGAACTTGATGAAATTAATTATGTAAACCCTTGAAAGAATCAATGTAAACCTTGGGATGAAAAGCAAGCAAAAGAAAAATTAAATTTAAATTATTTATTGCTCCCCAAGTGAAGTCGGCCCAGCCAAATAGAGAAGTCGGCTCAGTTAAGGTAAAATCTAGTTTGGCACTTGTATAAATAAGAGGGAAAAGTCACCTCATTATTCACTCACTCACTTCACACAAGTTCGCATCACCCAGAGAGAGAAGTTCGCACTGCAGTAGGAGAAGACTATTTTTGGGGTTTCTATCTTTGGAAAGCATTTCCATCTTTTCTCTTTTATGATTGTACTCTGATCTCGGAATTATCATCTCTATACGAAGGTTGTTGGGTTTTCTCCCATTTGGGTTTCCCAGGATAAACTCTTGTGTTATAGTTTTGTGCTTTGTCTTTCTTCTAGTGATCTTGTTTATGCATTTGAATTATTATGCTATGAATGTATGAAAAACTAACAACAAGCACAACAAACACAATAGACACAATAGTTTTCCTCGAGGAAACCATAAAGGAGAAAACCCCGCAACTTCCTCAAAGATAGATTCGTCACTAATACAATATCACAAAATGGAAAACCCAAAAATAAGAAGTCTTCTGCAGCTCTCTCTCTTTCTCCTCCAGCGAACTTGTCTTCTCTCTCTTGCTTATGCGAACTTGAGTGAGTGAGTGATGTGTCCAAATGAGAGAGCAAGCTCTCTATTTATACTTTATGTTTGGGTGACCTTTTTCTTAATTAGGTCGGCTTGACTAACTTGACTGGGCCAACTTGTCCTAGGGAGACTCAATAATACCTTTTACATTTATTCTTTGGGGTGTTATTGCCCCGACTTACAATGGTGGTTTTACCTCAATGACCTAGCATGACCAATCATAATAATAACATCCCCGAACGGAGGAAAAACATCTTCGTCGTAGGTACAAGTAAAATACAATAATAATATAAATATAAAATACAAACAAATATCTTCTGAAGTTACATTTACAACAACAATGCACTCCACATCAATGTTGCAAATATCGTTTCAGAGAATCATTGAGGGTCTAGAAAGAAACTTATCGAAAATATCGGGAAAATTTTCAAGAATTAGCAGAAAATATCGACATGAATAAGCTTAGGCCTAAAAAAATACGAAAATATCAAACAAATCAACAACACAAAAAACTCGAGAGAAATCGGAGTAACACTGCTCCACATCACACAAAGCATCCCCAAGCATGGTGTAAACACTTACGAAGTAACCACAAAAGCTAACAATGTGTGTGTGTGTATTCAAACATAAAAGCAAATTTTATTAGATGGTTTTGGCTTAACAAATTTTTATCGACTCTCATTTTCATCAAATTTAAACACAAACACAAACCAAGTGAGTAAGAGTGCAATCAAGGTGTTAACCCTTTATCAACAGGGGTGGCATATTGATCAGTTGTGGTTTGTGATCATATCACAAACATTGCTCTTAAGATGAGAAATGTGGCTTCCCCATAGATCATTAGTCAACGATCCTTTCAGCATTTTCAGATGGTTCATGTGCCTTGGATGTGCCTAGTCAAAGATGGTGTCGAATGCGCTAGTGCCATAATCTCTTACCTTCATTGACACTTAAAATGTTTGCTTATATGTTGATATGACCATGGGATGTTACCTTTGTGCTTGTACAATGACTCATAACACTAAAAATTGTTATTCATTACTTAGCCTAACCATGGTGTCATCATAATTCCACCTTAAGTGTGTTAATTCGAAGGTTAAGTTGTACCCTTGTGAACTAACTGAGTGTTTCATCCATTTCATAACATTCTGCCATCCATTTCATAACATTCTGCCTAGCCATTTTTCATTTTGCCAGCCATTTCATCCATCCCCCTCAATTTCCCCTTTGTAAGTAATCTAACTTTTATTTTCTTACTTTTTTAGGAAATTTGGGTTTCTTCGAGACTGCCATAGATTTCCAGATTTCTGAATTCATCAAGCCAAGGTATTTTCTCATGCCCTATCTTCATTTTTAGGTTTGATGTCTCTAGATATATTTCTGTTTCTACACTTATTTCCTAACAGCAAACAAATAGAAAATAAATCAATGTTAGAATAATCACATATAAGAATCTAGGTTATTTACCCATACTCTTAGGCTGTTTCAAGTGGTTATTGTGCTTGTAATTACTCTTAGGTTGTTTCAAGTGGTTACTGTGTTCGTAATTAGTTCTAACTAATTCTCAAAATTCACATTAGCATATATTATCTAATTCTGGAATTTTTATGGTCAACTAGTATGCTTTAATTTTCAGATTTCATTGTTGATTTTCTGCTCATTACCTCACAGTGAATTCTGAAATTTTCTAAGTTATATTTTGTTTATTTACATAACAGCAATCATCTTTAAAGGCAAGATCTCTTTCAAGTGTTTTTCTTGGTTAGTGTTTGATTATGATTCATTGTTTTATTAAGCACAACTATATTATCCAAGTGATTCACTAAAATTTTGGAAATTACTTGTGAAAGATTTCACATACTTGCAAATTTTATTTCTGTTCATGATCACACAGTGAGAGATAAAATGGTGGAGAGGAGAACTGCGTTAGTGAAGTTATTTCTCGACGTTTCGAGCCGCAAAGTAGGGCTCATCATCAGGAGAGAGTGTCTCACGGTTTAAATTAGGTATGGAAGATAGTAATTAATAAGTGTGAGGTTCATTAAAAAAATTTTAGGGTTTGCCGACAATCTAGTTTTATATATTTAAAAAAAAATTATCTATATTCTTATTTTTATTTTTAATGGTATTTTAATCTTTATCTTATAAGTGCTAACCAATATTAACCTAAATAGATTTTCTAGATTTTTAATTAAGAATAAAGTCTTTTTTTATTTAAAAATATTTAGTTAATAGTAATTCAAAATTTAATTAAAAGTATTCAGCTAATAGTTAATTCAAAATTTAATTAATAATTAATTAAATTTTGAATTAACTATTAGCTGAATACTTTTAATTAAATTTTGAATTACTATTAACTAAATATTTTTAAATAAAAAAAAGACTTTATTCTTAATTAAAAATCTAGAAAATCTATTTAGGTTAATATTGGTTAGCACTTATAAGATAAAGATTAAAATACCATTAAAAATAAAAATAAGAATATAGATAAAAAAAATTTAAATATATAAAACTAGATTGTCGGCAAACCCTAAAAAAAATTTAATGAACCTCACACTTATTAATTACTATCTTCCATACCTAATTTAAACCGTGAGACACTCACTCCTGATGATGAGCCCTACTTTGCGGCTCGAAACGTCGAGAAATAATTTCACTAACGCAGTTCTCCTCTCCACCATTTTAATTTTATTTCTGTTACACAACTCTTAGCATAATTTTTCACATACTTGGATAATCATAGATCAATGGATCAATGTTGTCTAAATTTTATTTGAAGCATTTGTTGTAATTTATTTGGCTCAACTCCACATTAATCTAAATACTTGGGTGAAACCTTGCTTCAGAACTCTTCTCAAGCAAGGCCTCACCTTGGGGTAAATACTTATGCTTTAAGACATTCATTGGGCAACTTATTTTACATCTATTTCAGTTTTGGATTATGTTTTGCATGGCAGCAAATGAATCCACTCATTAACCACATTTGGTATTAAATTCATTGTGAGTTTATTTTTCTACAAGGTTCACTTAAATTTCTAGAATTGATGATCTTTAATGTTCATAGATTTTTATTGTTCAAGTTGATATCTTGCAGTCCTTTCAGTATTTCCATTCAAGTGTTTGATTTACTTAGCATTTTAACAATCTCACATATTCAAGCATCTTTTGGGGAATTAACTTTGCAATTTACTAAGTTACAATCAATCCCCCCTTAGCTGTTTTCATTAGGATCCATCCAATCAACCTTAGGGAAGCCTCCCTTGACCTTGAGAGCTGGTCAAAAGTGAGGGAAGTTAGCACTGTTGTGACAATGGTGCTTTCTTCCAAAGTTGCTCCTTGGTAGCACTAGTGGGTTGGGACTTTCCCACTCAAAGTGCTAAATCAAGCTGTAACAAAAGGCATGTTCCCAGATAAAGTTGGTGAGGGCACCCTTTCCTTACCCTAGTAGTGTTCCTAAAGGGGTAAGAGAGTCTCTAGGATGTGCGAACCTGACCTATAATTATCTCATAGTGTCATAATAGCAACAATGAGAGACTTGGAGATGCCAATAATAAATATCACACAATTTCTAGAACGAGGACCCCCTTAGAACAATTTCAAAAGCCTTCTGAGTGTCTATAAAGCAACAAAAGACTTTGAATGAACATTGTTTGGCTTCCTCCATAATAGCATAAAGAATAAAGATGTGGCCAATTATCTAGTAGTCTCTCCTCAAACTGGCTTGCCACTTAGCTCTAAGTTTGTTTCTCTCCAACTGCTCTAAAACCCATATGTTAAAGATTGTAACATAAAGCTTCGCAAAGGTGTTCCCAATCATATTAGTCATGTAATTATGTAGATAAGAGTTGTTCCTCAACAATAAGTAATGCAAGAGAATCAATATCATACTTGAGGAATTCAACTCGAAGACTTTCTTAATTGATGCTCTACTAGTGCTCAAAGTCCAGATGGATAGCTCTCCTAGTGTCTCTCGTGCAAAATAAGTGACAGGAGATGGAACAAGAATAGAGGGTTGACCTGTCAAGTCATGAAGGGAAGTGGTATGTGAAATCCAAGAGTGGTAGTCAATGTCTAATGGAAGAGTGGCTTTCTTAGGGAGTAGTTTGCCCCAAAAGATTTTAGGAGAACTGTGGAGGGCTATATCCTTGTTGATTCCAGAGTGTGCATTTGGCTTATGATCTTTCTAGATAGGCCACTATAGTTTTATGAAGTGTTGTGTATACAATAGAGTTTAGGGTTGCATATAAATTCAGATATCATGATTCATGAAAACCATCTTCTTTTGTTTATGAATGGATTATTAATGTGCTTAGCAAGAAATAGGGTAGCACGGTTTTGAATTTACACATTGACAAAGAAATTATAATCCTATTCTTGATGTTTTATGAAAAGTGTCAATCATGTGGAATAGTCATCTTTTCTGATCTCAAAAGAAGTTGAGTAAGTTGAGAGTAGCATGATATAGCTAACCCTAGTAGGCAAAATTCACAAGCCAACTGTGCTTTTGAATGAACTACAAGTAAACATCCTTGATAATATGCGATATAGAGCATAAAGCCAATTCTAAATCAGTCCAATGGGACAATAAGATGGTGATAAAATTAGCCTAGAACATATATTGCAAGATATTGGCATCTACCAGACAACAGAAGGCCAAAATAGATAGAGAATGTGTGAAGAGATAAATAAGGATGTTATGAAGGGCAAAGAAAAGCAATGAAGGACTTGCCTACAGACTCTGAAATGAAGCATGAATTCTAGGAATTTTTACCATTTTCTCTATTGCAAGTAGGACAATATGTTAGAACTTAGGCATATAAGCAAATGCGATAGAAGAAAAATCTGTATGGAATATTCTCTATATGAAAACACATAAATAACCCACCAATCACCCATTTCGAAGATAGGAATTGCAAAAGAGCAATATGAATATCTATTCATAGAGTTTTGTGATATAGAATGAAATTTTACTTATTAATCATGTTGTCTTCTTCATTGATTGGGTGATATGTGCTGAATATTAATAATTATCTGCTCTGCTCCAAATTCTTTATTTTGTGTTAAACTTGCAGATTAAAGTACCCTGAATCCTGAGGCAGAGACCAGCAAATACTAACTTCAATCATTTGCATTTTATCTAAGGTCTCTCTCTTGCTCTTTCTCCACACACCCACGCAGACAGACACAAACATGCAGATAACATGCAACTACCTGTCAAATCTGATCTTTATACCTGGTCACTTGGTACATTTAGTACAGCTTTCAGTTGCACCCAAGGATATGACCATTGGAAAGATAAAAATAAAAATCAGTTGGTTATTTCTTGTGTTTGTGTTTTTCACAGTAGTATTGGTGTACCCTAAATACTACTGTTTATTGAGAAATATCAAATATTCATCTTTCTCCAAGAAGATCAATGGAACTCATTTAGAAAATGTTGGTTTCAACCTATATTATAATCTTACATGTAGAAAATTCAGATATGAAAAAACTGACAGTGTAGTGGATGAAGTTTTCACTCGTTCTAGAGTCTCTCATGTGGAGTATTCAGTATTCCACCACCAACGACATGGTGTAAGAATTGAGCATGGAATACAGCTCAAGCCTTCACGAATACACCCCTACAAGCACTTTTTTATTCCTTGCTCAGGGTGAAGATATCACAAAGCTACTCAGTAGATTCTCCAAAATCCACTGCTACATAGAACCAAAAACTGATGCTTTGCAATGCACATATTATGCCTAAAAATTTCCCTCCTTTCTTTACCTCATTTGCAACATAGACATGACAGGCTTGTTCATCCATTCCTAACTAACTGTTTCCAAGTCTTTAACCAAAGGAGAAATCACCAGGCTACTCAATCGATTCTCCAAAATGATAAAATCCACGGCTACATAGAACAAAAAAAACTGAGATGCTTTATAAGGCACATCTTGTGCCTAAATATTCCATTCCATCATTTGCCTCATTTGTAACAAAGGATTGCTGGCAGATCCAGACTATATAAAATAGGACTCCCAACCTAAAATGCCCTTTAAAGAAGAGGGGTGAGCCTGTAATACATCTCCTTTGGTGACAAACTTGGAAACAGTTGTCCATTGGGTCTAGCCCAAGCGGTTGAGAGTAGAGTTATCCTACCCACCCAAAATCAATTCCCGCAAGTGACATGTTGAACTCTTAAGGAGTATATTGTTGTATCGCCTTGCGCCTTGAAGAATCCAGTTTACCCTGGGTACTGTTACTAACTGAGTTGCACATAGTTGGACTTCAAGTGAGCCGCCAAAGTTTGCACAAGTACTTGTGCATTTCAATATGCTAAGATAGATAACATCAGTATTCAATTCAATTTCACAACAATAGCATATTCAGGATCACTGAAAGAACAACAAGCACAGCATAAACACAAGAGACACAATTTATCCTGGGAAACCCTCATGGGGTAGAAAACCCAGCAAAACTTCCTCAATATAGATGATCAAAAGTACAAAGATGAAATCCCCAAACAAGAGCTCCTTCTCCTTCACAGATATCTCTCTCTCTCTCCTAATGCGCAATCCACAAGTGAGTGTGTGTCCAAATGAGGAGCACGACACTTTTATTTATACTTTAACTTTCACTTGACATTTACCCTAACTAGGTCGGCCCCCTAACAAATTAACCTAATGCTGACTAGGCCGACTTTACTAGGGGACTTAAACACCCCATTACAATTGACTCAAGGGGATCTATTGCCCCGACTTACATGGGAGGATTTACCTCATTGACTTGACATGATCAAATACAATAATGACATCCCGACGGAGGAATAAAACATCTCCGAATAAATTACAATGATAAAATACAATAGAATATTCTTCGAAGTTACAATATTTCAACAAAGAAGAGGGGTGAGCCTATAATACATCTCCTTTGGTGACAAACTTGGAAATAGTTGTCCATTGGGTGTAGCCCAAGCGGTTGAGAGTAGAGTTATCCTCCCCACCCAAAATCAATTCCCACAAGTGACATGTTGAACTCTTAAGGAGTATATTGTTGTATCAGCCTTGCGCCTTGAAGAATCCAGTTTGTTGGATTTTGTACAACCTAGGAATATATTATTCATTATATTTTATTGTACCTTCACTATACTTGTTTGTACCTCCTAAGGGAGATGAACTTTATGTAATCAATTATGTAAACACATGAAAGAATCAATGTAAGCCTTGGGGTGCAAAAGAAACAAATAAAAATATTAAATTTAAATTATTTATTGCCCCCAAGTGAAGTCAACCCAATTAGGGAATTTTCCAGTTTTGCACTTGTATAAATAGGAGGCTAGTGCACCTCCTTATCTCATTCACTCACTTAGCAAGTGCGCATCACTTGGAGGAGGCTGATTTCGCATCACTTGAAGGAGGAAGCTTATTTGGGGCATCTACTTGTGAAAGATACTTTCACATTCTTTTTCTTTCTTTATTTGTACTCTGATCTCGGAATTATCATCTCTCTGCGAAGGTTGCTGGGTTTTCTCCCATTTGGGTTTCCCAGGTCAAACTCTGTGTTGTTGTTTTGTGCTTTGTCTTGCTTCTAGTGATCTTGGTAATGCATTTATGTTTTATGCTATGAATGTATGAAATTTAACATGGTATCAAAGCCATTCTTGAAGAAGCCATTGCCGAAGCATTGTCGGAACCCTGCCGGAACTAGGGTTTCATCTTGTGAAGTCTCCAACCATTATTTTGGAGAAAAGAAGCTATAGGAATTTCGTTTTTGTCAAGGCGCATCTATTGGTGAAAATAGAATTCAATTCCGAGAACTTTCAATTTTTTACCTAACTCTGTGGCTGCAGTAGAATTAGGGTTTCAATTTTAACACATCTCTCTCCACAGATTTGGACCAGCCCACCCTCTATTCAACTCTCCTTAGCAAGGCGAATTTATCTATGGGCTCAGTTTTTCAAATTATTAACTTTCATTTTTGACCTAGCTCCTGCTAGGGTTTCTGAACCAAATCTGCATCAAGATGATTGGGATGAAGGTTGAAGATCGTTTGGAAGGAGCCTCAAACTTCATCTCCTGGAAGTCTAGGGTTCTTTTACTCCTAGAAGAAAATGATCTCTTGCTATATGTAAATGAGAAGGTTCCTAAACCAGAAGCCGAAGAAGATAAATCCCAATGGAGGAAGAATGATGCTAAAGCAAGAAGGATTCTTGTGGATTCAGTGAGAGACCATTTGGTTCCTCAAATCTCAGGAAAGAAGAATGCTAGGAAAATGTTCAAGACCATTATGAAGCTGTTTGAACACACTAGCCTAAATGTATCCATGACTTTGAGAAACCAGCTCTCAAATATGAAGATAGCAAAGTCAGAATCCATTGCCTCATACTTCATGAGGATCACAGAAATCCGAGACAAGCTCAACACCAGTGGAGATCCCATTAGTGATAAGGAGCTTGTCCTACACACTTTAAATGGTCTTCCACCTTCATGGGAGTCCTTTATCCAAAGCATAAGTGGTAGATCCAAACTATCAAAGTTTGACAAGCTTTGGGCAGCTTGCTCTCAGGAGGACCAAGATTGCAGCACGTCAAAGACTCCATGGCTCTCAACCTGAAGAGACTCAAGAATTTGTTTCCCATGCCAAGAAAGGTAAGGGAAAAGGAAAGAAGTTCCATAAACACCAACACCAAGAAAGGAGATCAAGTCCCCGCCAAGAACAAAAGAAGAAGAAGGATGTATCTCAAGTTCAATGCTATAGGTGCAAAAAGTATGGACATTATGCCAGTAGTTGTCGAAGTCAAGTCAAAAGGAAGCATGAAGCATCCACTGCTGATGTAGAAGAAGATCATCATCACAAGAAGCAAAAGAATGAAGATCACACATAATTTCTATTCATATCAACACTATCAGGTACTATTCCTTCCACTAGTGACACTTGGCTCATAGATAATGGTGCACCTAGACACGTGATAGGTTATAGAGAGAATCTTTCAGAATTAATTGAGAAAGATTCACATCTCTGTGTTGTACCTAGAGATAATGCAAATTACATTGTGAAGGGGTCTGGAGCCACCACCCTTCAATTGGAATCAAATGATACATTACGCGTAAGTGATGTACTCTATGTACCTGGTATGAAAAGAAATCTTGTCTCCATCTCAACATTGGAGGACAAGGGATATAAAGTAGCTTTCTCAGAAGGGAAAGTCCTTGTTTGGCACAAGAACTCAAGCATGAGCACAGCCAAAGTTATTGGCATAAGAGAAGAGAGCTTGTATAGACTAAACACTTCTCCAGTCCAAGCCCTAATACATAATGTTGCAAGTATGGGCGAGTTATGGCATAGAAGGTTAGCTCATCTGAACTATCGAGCTCTCCCAGTTCTGAAGAATATTGTGACAGGTTTGTCAGGGCTCCAGGTAGACCATGATGGAACTTGTAGAGGACGTACACTTGGCAAGAATGCCAAGAAGTCCTTTCCAGACAACGAGAGTAGATCCAAAGGGATTTTGGATCTAGTACACTCTAACTTGTGCGGGCCCATGACAGTTGTGTCATTAGGTGGTTATCATTACTATATCACCTTTATTGATGATTACTCATGGAAGACTTGGATTTACTTTCTCAAGTCAAAAGAATCCGAGGAAGTGCTCAGCAAGTTCAAAGAGTTTAAAGCACAAGTTGAGAATCTGTCAGGAAAAAGGATCAAGATTTTGAGATCCAATAATGGTAGAGAATATACCTCTACAGAATTCAATGATTTCTGCAAGGAAGCAGGAATTAAGAGGGAGCTCACAGTTCCCTACAACCCTCAACAAAATGGGGTTGCAGAAAGAAAGAATCGTACAATTATGGAGGCATCCAAAGCTATGATACATGACCAGAGTTTTCAAATGTTCTTGTGGGCAGAAGCATCCAGAACCGATGTATATGTACAGAATAGATGTCCACATAAGATATTGAAGAACATGACTCCGGAAGAAGCGTTCACAGGTGTGAAACCAGAAGTGGGCCATCTCCGGATTTTTGGTTGTCCAGTCTACATACATGTGCCCAAAGAGAAAAGATCTAAGTTAGAAACTTTAGGCAAGAAGGGTACCTTTGTGGGATACAGTGAGTCTTCAAAGGCTTACAGAATTTACATTCCAGGATCCAAACAGATTGAAGTCAGTAGGGATGTGACCTTTGAAGAAGAAATGGCTGTCAGGAAAGGCAGAGGATTAGATATGGAGATCGATGATGAAGAAATGCTAGAACCTAAGGAGATGAGATCATCTCCCCCTCCAGTTCAGAGGGAGACAGCAGAAAAGGATGAACCTATCGATCCCATAGATCCAGTTGATATCACCAGAGATGTTGCAGGTCGGAAAAGAACTAGATGGGCACAACAGACATTGCAGGATGCAGAGGGGCATGAAGCTCCACATGGCGCTTTCAAAGAAAGCAAAAGACCTCAAAGGTTCTCTAGTTATGTGGCACTGATGAGCAACATTATTGATTCAGAACCCACTACTTACGAAGAAGCATCCAAACATCAAGTTTGGAAGGATGCCATGATGGAAGAATATCAATCCATCATGAAGAATGATGTGTGGAAAGTTGTGCCGAGACCTGAGAAGAAGTCAGTAGTGACTTCTAAATGGCTATACAAGATCAAGCATGGAGCAGATGGCAGTGTTGAGAAATACAAGGCCAGATTTGTAGCTAGAGGATTCTCTCGGAAAGAGGGAGTTGATTATGATGAGACTTTTGCTCTTGTGGCCCGATATACTTCCATCAGATCCATTATCGCGATTGCTTCAGTTATGGGATGGAAGTTGCATCAGATGGATGTGAAGACAACCTTTCTCAATGGTGTTATTGAGGAAGAAGTTTTCATCAAATAGCCAGATGGGTTTATTGTCCACGGAAAGGAGTCTCATGTATGCAGAATGAAAAAGGCATTGTATGGCCTCAAGCAAGCACCCCATGCTTGGTATGGACGAATACACGGATTCCTAGTGAGCTTGGGATTTTCCAAGAGTGATGCAGACCCCAACCTTTACTACAAGGTTGTAGATGATGAGCCATTGATTTTGGTATTATATGTTGATGACTTGTTTCTCACAGGAAATGAGAAACTCATTGTATGGTGTAAGAAGAATCTCGCCTCTGAGTTTGAAATGAAAGATCTTGGATTGATGCATTACTTCTTGGGATTAGAAGTATGGCAGAGGCAGAAAGAGATTTTCCTAGGACAAGGAAAATACACCATTGATATATTGAAGAGATTCGGAATGTTGGGCTGCAAGTCCATGGCTACTCCGATGGATGCGAATTGGAAGAAGTTCAGAGACTCTACTTCAGATTCTGATTTGTTTGATCCCACCATTTATTGCCAGTTGATTGGGTCATTCATGTATCTGACCAACACCAGACCAGATATATGTTTTGCTGTGAATGCCCTCTGTCAGTTCATGTGCGAACCGAGGCAGATTTACTGGATTGCTGCAAAATATGTGCTCAGATACTTACGTGGCACTGTGGGATATGGATTGAAGTATGCTTCAGATGGTGACCTAATATTGCAAGGGTTTACAGACTCATATTGGGCCAGATGTGTTGCAGATCGGAAGAGTACTTCTGGATGTTGCTTCAATTTGGGTTCTGCAGTTATTTCCTGGTGCAGCAGGAAGCAGAACTCGGTAGCACTCAGTACTGTAGAGGCCGAGTACATGGCTGCTAGCACAGCAGCTCAAGAAGCAGTTTGGCTTCACAAACTCCTGGCAAGATTGTTCGGTCAGATTCCAGAGCCGACCGTGATTCACTGTGATAACCAAAGCTGTGTGCAGATGTCAATGAATCATGTATTTCACGACAAGTCGAAGCATATTGAGATTCGATATCACTTCATTCGTGATATGGTGCAGAAAGGTGCGGTCGAGTTACAGTACGTGCCGACAGATGACCAGACTGCAGATGTTCTCACTAAGGCTCTTCCCAGGGTGAAGTTGGAATACTTTCGCGGAAGACTTGGAGTCAAAGAGAACGTATCCCTCCTTGAGAGGGAAAGATGACATTGAGATGCTTGCCCTGCTTTGCCCAGGTTCCTTTGCAGTCCAGTTACTCAGCCAGAAATGGGAGAAATCCCATAGGCAAATGAGTAGGACAGTTAGCAGTTGGTCGGGCTCACCCAGGTACCTTCTACAGTCCAATTACTCAGCCACATATGGGAGAAATCCCATAGGCAGATGAGAAGGACAGTCAGTAGTTGGTCGGGTTCACACTGGTGCCTCTGCAGTCCAGTTACTCAACCAGATATGGGAGAAATCCCATAGGCAGATGAGTAGGACAGTCAGTAGTTGGTCGTGTGGTTGCACAGGTGCCTCTACAGTCCAGGTACTCGGCCTAATATGGGAGAAATCCCGTAGGCAGAAGAGTTGGACAGTCAGTAGATTGCCGTGCCCTTTTGCTCGTCTGAGATCTCAACCAGGTATGGGAGGATCCCATTGGAAGATGAGACAGACAGGTAGCAAATTGTATAGCAGAGATGGTACAGCTGATAATCTCAGATATCCAGGATTGAGTGATTCTCCTGGATCCAAGATTGAGTGATTCTCCTAGACTCACCGAAGGACTGGTGAAGATGATGCACAAAGACTGTGTGGACAACCTTCAGTATGCATAGAGATGATGGAGACAGTGTACAGTACAAGATGAAACCCAGATGATCGTGATGCAAATGAAGACCGAAGAATACCTTCCTCGTTGAGAGGGAGTGTTGGATTTGTACAACTTCGGAAGATATTATTCATTATATTTTATTGTACCTTCACTGTACTTGTTTGTACCTCCTAAGGGAGATGAACTTTATGTAATCAATTATGTAAACACATGAAAGAATCAATGTAAGCCTTGGGGTGCAAAAGAAACAAATAAAAATATTAAATTTAAATTATTTCTTGCCCCCAGCTGAAGTCGGCCCAGTTAGTGAATTTTCCAGTTTTGCACTTGTATAAATAGGAGGCTAGTGCACCTCATTATCTCATTCACTCACTTAGCAAGTGTGCATCACTTGGAGGAGGCTGATTTCGCATCACTTGAAGGAGGAAGCTTATTTGAGGCATCTACTTGTGAAAGATACTTTCACATTCTTTCTATTTTCTTATTTGTACTCTGATCTCAGAATTATCCTCTCTACGAAGGTTGCTGGGTTTTCTCCCATTTGGGTTTCCCAGGTCAAACTCTGTGATGTTGTTTTGTGCTTTGTCTTGCTTCTAGTGATCTTGGTAATGCATTTATGTTTTACACTATGAATGTATGAAATTTAACACAGTTTACCCTGGGTATTGTTACCAACTGAGTTGCACATAGTTGGACTTCAAGTGAGCCGCCAAAGTTTGCACAAGTACTTGTGCATTTCAATGTTCAGAAGTACAAATCAGGCCTTTTCAGGGCCCTTTTTTTTAATTTTTCTTCACATGTTCATGCCCCACGGGGTTTGTAATAAAGTGTGCTAGCATGGTGGTTATGTAAAGAACTTGGCTTACTAGGACTTAGCAACCAATCTGGGTATTCCAAGGAGTTTTTTTCCCTTGTTAATTATGCTTTGCATATTAGCCGAGTATAATTTTCGAGTTTTTCTCCTGCTCCTCCAAAGTTGGAATGCTCGTGTTGTGGGTTAGGCCTTAGGAGGTTATTAAAGTTCATGTGTCAATGTATATGAACATGCTAGACACTAGAATAAAGTCATATGAACATGTGCTAGGTTCCTTAGGTGTTTTTTTTAAGTTTTGAGAAAATTAAATTTTCGTTAAAAAAATGTAACTGCGGAAGATATTCTAAATGTATTTGTCTATTGTATTTGTGTATTCCTCCTTCGGTAGATGTCATTGATGTAATTGATGATGTAAGAGTTGCTGAAAGAGTCAATGTAAACCCTAATTGTTAGGTCGGCTTAGAAAGATCTAGAAAAGAATATTTTATTGTAAAGAGTACAGGTCAACCCAGTCAGGTGAGTCAAGCCGACCTAGTTAGTAAAAGGTCAAGTAAATTGCAAAGTATAAATAGGAGATTGAATTGCTCATTTGCAACACTCATCTCACTCACTCAAGTTCGTATAGGAGAGAGAGAAGTTTGCACAAGTGAAGGAGAGAAGTTGATTTTGTTTTGGGGTTTTATCTTGTACTTGTGAATTCTATATTGAGGAAGTTTTTTCGAGGTTTTCTCCCTTGTGGTTTCCCTGAGAGAAATATTGTGTTTGGTGTGCTTGTCTTTCTTTCAGTGATTAGATTGTTTAATGTTTGCTATCACACAACATGTAGTTGTCTCTAAAGGTATCCCATCCAGGACGGTAGAGGTGTAGACAACTAAAGAGGTGACCCAAGAGATGCCACAATTCCTGTTATCACATATATAGTAGCTGGGCTACCATATGTTTTATTCCAGATTGTAGTACATTTTTCAGCCAATTCCTTTACATTTGAGATGCTGAGATGAGCATCTATGGTGGATCACTATTATGAGTATGGACAGTATTATATTCCTATGCCATGACTGAGTCTCAGGAAACTCAGATTTGATGACTGATGTAGCCATTTAGCCATTTACAGAGCAGTTGGTACTTGGTATTGCCCAGAGTTGCAGCAGCAAGTTCTCAGTGGACAGATGATGGTTCAGATTAGTTATGCACAGGTATATGACTCAGCAGGTATTATCTTGTGTTATGGTTATTATTGCTTTTATACTCATTCTTGTGGCATGTCTTAGCATTTAGTGTCATGATCTGGCGATCATATAGATATTTGGACCTGGTTGTATTGATTATGTATATATATGTCCCCACTCAGACTTAGAAGTTCTTGACTTATACTCATCGGTTTTACCCTCCTTAGGGAGAATAGAGGTGATCATTCCCACCATCTTTTTGGCTTGCTAATGTTGTTCTCATTATTCACTTTCTCCACCCATCCATTACCTTCCAGTTGTTGTTGTTGTTAAGATTCAATATGCTAAGATAGATAACATCAGTATTCAATTCAATTTCACAACAATAGCATATACAGGATCACTGAAAGAATAACAAGCACAGCATAAACACAAGAGACACAGATTTATCCTGGGAAACCCTCATGGCATAGAAAACCCAGCAAAACTTCATCAATATAGATGATCAACAAGTACAAAGATGTAGTCCCCAAACAAGAGCTCCTTCTCCTCCTTTGCAAATCTCTCTCTCTCCTATGCGAGTTCACAAGTGAGTGAGTGTGTTAAATGAGGAACACACCTCCTCTATTTATACTTTACATTCACTTGACTTTTACACTTGACAGGTCGACTTCAATAATTTATTCTCTTGCTGACTGGGTCGACCCCTCTAGGGGACTTAAACACCCCATTTCAAATGACTCTTAGGGGATCTATTGCCCCGACTTACATGGGAGGATTTACCTCAATGAATTTACATAATAATAACATCCCGACGGAGGAATAAAACATCTTTGGATGAATAATAATAAAGTACAAATAGAATATTCTTTGAAGTTACAATATTTCAACAGTTCTCACCTGACTTACTACTTGACTAGTGGCATGGAGGACCTTCCCCCGCTTTAGCCTCTTTGTTGGATAAGCTTCCCTATTATATTGTGTCTCGGCTCTGAGTTGCCTAAGTTGTGTTGGCTAAACCTGAAACAGATAGTGCTACCATCAATATAGTGTATATGGAAATGAAATGTATATCTTAAAGCCCATTCTAGAATGCGTTTCTTAACACATGTGAATGCAAGGCAAGCCTAATGAAATTGGCTTTGAATGTTAAATGTGAAATGTAAATCCAAGAATGTGTTTCTTAACACACACGGATCAAAAAGCCTTAATAAATGTAAATCCAAGAATGTGTTTTTGAACACACATAGATCAAGGCTATGGATTGAAAGGCCCTAAAAGCAATGGCTAAACAAATGCTATATCTAATGATTGTTGGCCTCACTTGTATTGATTTATCCCTCACTAGCTTGCGAGTTATCATGTGAGATGGAGTAAGGGACAGCTCGCATTATGTCCCCTAGAGTCTTGAGTTACGGTTTGTCGGGCACCTAGTCATGGCGGCTCTAGAAAAGATCCTCGCGCAACTGTATCAGCTTGGATGTGAGTTGTAGGCATCTATCAAGGTTGAATAAGCACTTCTAAAACAGCTTACCCATTTGTGAGACACTACCCTCCACTGTGTTATTGCTTGTCCATCATATGCTAGAGTGCATATCCCCTTTCCATTTCCAAAGTGTCATAGTGTCAAGTCAGTGGTCATCCTTTAGCCTAGCCTTATGAGTTTTTTAGCCTTCACCCTTCACTAGCAAATTGGTCACAGCTATAAAGTGAGTATAGTCTTGAAAGTCTGGTCTGAGTCATAATAATAATATTGAAAACACTTTATATATTTGGTTTTAGATCGCCATTGAATTGATTACTATTTGTTATAATTGCTACTTGAATGATTTGTAGAGCAAGTCTTAGCCTCTAACACTTGCAGTAGTTTGTTTTTAGCCTGGGTCATTTTATGGGTCATGTCAACCACAGGACATGAGGTGGTTAGACCTTGGATGATGCAGATGGATGATATATGGTCTATTACAGGTCACCAGATGGTTCCATGCATTGGTTAAAGGTTTGTGATGATGATTTGGTATTTTCAGCATATTTGATCATTTACAGATGATTATTATTTTATCTGTCTGGATATATTGGAGATATTATATGATCATGCAAAGATCCATATGGTGTATGAGTACACACCCTTAGTAGATTTGGGCTCTCTAAGTCCAATAAGATAGTTAGTTTTCAGTTCCGGGCAGTTACAATGAGTATTTTCCTCAGTTTATCATTATGATGCATATTTGCCATGTTAAATGGCCTATCAGAGCAGAGTGATGGTATGATTGGTTTTCCTATGGTGCTACAGAGGGGACATGCAGTATAGCCACTTATTTTTACTGTATTGTTTTATTCCCAGACACATTGGTACAGTCAGATTTGGAACCAGGTGATCAGGCAGAGTGTTACAGGCATTTTGATTCTTTCCAGAGGATTTACAGAGGATAAAAAATGGTTAGAATGGCGACTTTGGGCTACTGAGGCAAGGAAATGGCATGAGATGAGTTTCTATGATGAGTGTGATGTCTCCCACATCTTCCACAGCAGTTGCAGCATCCAATGGGGCCCACACCCATCTCTCTGGCACATTTTATGATTTTCTGGAGCCTTTGGAGGCTCACGACTTTCCCAGAGGAGCACGATTTGGTGCTTGGTTGAGTTATTTGATGGTATTGTGCCATGGGGATTGACTAGGGAGGTTAGATTGTGCCCCCTAGACCCACCATGAGTGGGTTATCATGTTTATTTTGTCACATTGAGTGGGACCCCCTCTCCTAGGGCGATTTTGTCCATGTATGTTATATTTTTGAGTTGATCCATGTACTTTTTTGTTGAGCTCATCTCAACCGTAGATTAGAACATTTTGATCTTTTAATCTTAGCCATCCATTCAAAAGGTGGTTAGGGTTTTGGTATCTCTCCATCCTATTTAAAGGAGAGAGCTTCTCATTGTAAAAGGACTTTTGGCTCTGGATTTTGGAATAAAATATTTTCTTGGAGAAACTTGTGTTGTGGTGGTGAATGCTATTGATGTTGACTGAAACTATCTTTCCATTGCACTGAGATTATTGGTGATTGCTATTGTTATCATTTTTTCCACAACATTATCTGCTAGTGAGGAGGCCGAATTGCTCAAGGAAGGTGCACTGGTTGGGGAAGACTCTCCTTGCTCTCTCTTTCATCAAATCGGTTTGGTTCAGGGAGTATCACTATCTATGACCTCTTACTTTCTGGATCTTTTCATCATTTGCATTTACATTTGCTTATGTATTGCTAATTGATTTTCATCCTTGGTTTTGCAGGAGAGAGAAGGGCGCACGTGTGGGACAAGGGCATCAAGTTTGGCACTAGCTTTCATCAAGAATCATCATTTGATCTTTGCGGGGATAATCTTTGGCATCATAGCAAACATTTCCATCAATCAGGTACGCTCTCAAGGTAAGATTTCCATTTCCTTAAACTACCCATCTATCAAATTCATTTAAAACCCTCACTATTTTTATTCGGAAAATTCTCTTGACCAAACCGCTTGATCAACTGGCAAAACATTTATGGGTTATTGGCTTAGTGTAAATCCCTAGGTGGGTTTTCAAGGGCGTCACCCTTGGGGACTCCATTGGCCCATTTTCCAAGGCACTAGCCTCTCCCTAACCCTCACGACTTTCCTAGCTTGCTGGTTTTACCTGTGGTTTGATCTTCTTTTGAGTGCTTGTCTGCATAAACACTGTCACATCTGTCTGTCAAGCCGTGCTAGAAAGCCCTAACTGTCAGATCTACTTTTTGGGACATTTTCCCTGTTTTAAGGGTCACGTTTCCCAAGGCAGCTAAATCTGACCATTTTACACTAGCACTGAATCCTGGAATCATACCTAATATCCGAATCACTGTGCTTAAGATTTATTCATCAAGTCATATCATCACCAAGCCTCCACAGTGCTTCAATTTCCTTAAATTTAGGGTTCCATACCTGTCACCTTACGTACCCTATCCTGAATAGCTTGATCTGGTGATTAAGTTAGATCTCTCCTGTCGGGAGTAGATCAAGGTCTCCCCCTTGTTATCTTGGCTTTGGTAACAAAAGTGAAGAGTGCCTTGGTTGGCGTGACAACCATCCATTTGGGAACTAGGGCTCTCTTGGTTCACCTCTTTGGTTGCCTGCATAACTAAGATCACTAGAAGAATGACAAAGCACAAAACAATGACACAGAGTTTATCCTGGGAAACCCAATTGGGAAAAACCCAACAACCTTCGTATAGAGATGATAATCCCGAGATCAGAGTACAAATAATAAAAGAGAAAATGTGAGAATGTCTTCCACAAGTAGAAACCCCAAATCTGCTTCCTCCTCCAGCTTGTGCGAATTCTGCTCTCTCCCGAGTGATGCGCAATTGTCAAGTGTGAGAATGAGATAATGAGGTGCACTAGCCTCTTATTTATACAAGTGCAAATATGAAAAATACCCTAACTGGGCCGACTTCACCTAGGGGCAATAAATAATTTATTTTTAATAATTTTCTTTTCTTCTTTTGCACCCCAAGGTTTACATTGATTCTTTCATTGGATTACATAGGTGCTTACATAAGGTTCATCTCCCTTAGGAGGTACAAACAAGTACAATGAAAGTACAATAAAATATAATGAATAATATCTTCCGAAGTTGTACAAAATCCAACACTCCCTCTCAACGAGGAAGGTATTCTTCGATCTTCATCTGCATCATGATCATCTGGGTTTCATCTTGTACATCCATGTTGTGTCCATCATCTCTATACATACTGAAGGTTGTTCGCACAGTGTCAGTGCATCATCTTCACCAGTCCTTCGGTGAGTCCAGGAGAATCACTCAATCCTGGATCCAGGAGAATCACTCAACCCTGGATATCTAAGATTATCAATTGTACCATCTCTGTTATACAATTTGCTACCTATCTATCTCATCTGCCGATGGGGTCCTCCCATACCTAGCTGAGATCTCAGACGAGCAAAAGGGCACGGCCATCTACTAACTGTCCAACTCATCTGCCTATGGGATTTCTCCCATATCTAGCTGAGTACCTGGACTATAGAGGCACCTGTGCAACTACACGGCCAATTGCTGACCATCCTACTTGTCTGCATAAACACTATCACATCTGTCTGTCAAGCCGTGCTAGAAAGCCCTAACTATCAGATCTACTTTTTGGGACATTTTCCCTGTTTTAAGGGTCACGTTTCCCAAGGAAGCTAAATCTGACCATTTTACACTAGCACTGAATCCTGGAATCATACCTAATATCCGAATCACTGTGCTTAGATTTATTCATCAAGTCATATCATCACCAAGCCTCCACAGTGCTTCAATTTCCTTAAATCCAGGGTTCCATCCCTGTCAGCTTACGTACCCTATCCTGAATAGCTTGATCTGGTGATTGGTTAGATCTCTCCTGTCGGGAGTAGATCAGGATCTCCCCCTTGTTATCTTGGCTTTGGTAACAAAGTGAAGAGTGCCTTGGTTGTTGTGACAACCATCCATTTGGGAACTAGGGATCTCTTGGCTCACCACTTTGGTTGCTTATCCACTCTACCATCCTTCTGGATCCATCTATAGGGACAACTACAAGATTGGTGATGACAGTTCCCAATGCAAGCTGGGTGTCACAATAACCGAGGCACTCTTCTCTTTAGATCAAGACTAATCAAGATCAAGTGGGAGACCCTAGCCAATCAACAAAGACTAGCTAACCCAAAGATTCCTAGGGAAATGTGTAAAATAAAACAAGGAGATCAATGGTGAGTTAGATCTAGGAAGGTTAAGTGGACCCAAGGGTTAAGGTGTAGTTGAAGAGGCTTTAAAAAGTGACAAATGGTTCACGCAATGAATGTGAAGGGCCACTTATGAGGTTCAATTAATAGATCTAAAGATAATTTAGTACCATAAAAAATAGCCAAGTGGGACCCACTCCTTATAAAGTGGAAAATTGGTCCAAGTTGGGTCCACAAGGTCAAAGTCGAAATGAGATGGTACTAGGGGTATGCTATAGCATGGATCTATGGATTTGAGATGAAATTAGCAATACCCACAAATGGGATGTAGCAAATGGCCACCTACCCAAGGAGTGTGAATTACCCCAAGGATGACTAGTGCCTTAGATCAAGGGCCAAATGGAGTCAGATGTCCACCAAATTGTAGATCGGGATAATTGAGGCAAATATCAAGGTGGGTTTTCAATGTCAAGTACATGCCATGGCTAGATCTCCATAGATCTAATGCATCACCAAGTGACCCAAGTGAGGCTCAACCCTCAAAATGAGGAATGGGTCCCACAAGGTGAAGCACTAGGGGTAGGTTTTCAAGGTTGATCTAATCAATGCAAGAAGAATCTCACCTACACATGTTTAGGAACTAGCAAAACTAGCCTTCCTCAAGGAGTGTGAATTGCCTCAAGGAGGACTAGGTGCCTTGGGAAGTGGGCAAATGAAGGCCAATCACCACCAAACTATAGATCTAAATAATCGTGGATGCTATAGAGGTGGGTTTTAAATACTATCCCCAAAAGCATGCTAGATCCAAGTAGATCTAAAAAAAGGTGAAATGAGGGTTTTGATTATGAGGGTTTTATGACCAATGAAGAAGAATGAATGGATCTAAGGTACATACCTTGTAGAACATACCTCAATTGCTTATGGCCACTTTGCAAATTGATAGCATTCCCCCTATATGTATATTCGAGAGTGAGATCTAGTGCTCCAAGCCAAAACATCCTCCTCCAAAGATAGCCAAATCGTCCTCCTCCTACAAGACAAGATCAAGTTAGAAACAATCCAAGTAGAAGAATTATGAAAATGATGAAGAGATGTAATAGAAAGCATCAACTATGTCACAAAGATACAATAATGATACTCCCTGGCACAATGATCAACCCAAGAGAAGACATGTGGGTCCCCCCAACAATAGCCTCCTTCAAATCGTCCTTCTCCTCATCAATTCGGCCTCCCTGTAGAAAAACAACTAGTAGCCCACGATCCACAAATGATACATAGAGAAAATACTGTATATTCAACTTGCAAAAGAATCCATCAAGACAAGAGAAGTAGATCCACAAAATAGTATTCTATTCCAATCTTCAAGAGCTCCAAAGGTGCCTTTACAATGAGGGGGTCTCCTTTTATAGGATGAGGAAGACCAAAACCCTAAACCACAAAACCACTTTTTAAAACTAGTGGTTGAGATAAAAAGATGTAACAATCTAATCAACGGCTAAGATGAGCCAATACAATATAAGACATGGATCACTTAACTAAGTGATGACATCATAACCTAAAAGACTCTAATGAGGGTGACGTCATACATGAAGGTGGCTAATAACACATGTGCCACAACAAATAGACCAAGACAAGTCACTAGGAGCACATGGTGGGGCTAGGAGGTATTAATCCCCTTCACTAGCATGTCCCCATGGCACAATACTATAAAATATGAGTCTATGACATGTCCAAGTAATACAAATTATCAAATCCTGTCTCCATGATCTGAGAAAGACATGCAGTAAAAGACCTCATGTAGCCACTGTGGAGCCCACTAACTAATGCTAACTGATCTAGAAGAAAGGGGATACACCATGGATGACCTCTGAGCAGACCAAGTGCCAAAACCTTGCCTCAATTGACCAAATCAAATTCTTCAATGACATTTTTATTCCATTTTTTAATCCTCCTGAAAACCCTGAAAGTGCTCAAAACTGCCATCTAGGGTGCATGCGTTGTCAAACTAAGTGTACCAAGCTGTCTGGAAAGGGGGTATAATGGTAAAAACAAGTGGCTGGACCACCCCCTTCCTCTATAGCGCCCTAGGAAACGATTGGCCTCCAATGCCTCTGCTGGACAGGCTGGATCAGCATGCCCAAACTAGTCTACAAGTGGATAACTGCTAGAAACATGCCCAAGAGTGCCCGGAACTGAAAGATAAGTGTCTCAATGGATTCAGAAGACCAAAATCCACTAGAGATGAGTACTCATACACCTCATGATAACTTGTGGGGGTCATCTGTAGGGTCCACCATACCTGGACAACGTAAAATATGATGATCTGGAAATAATAATAAAACTGACCAACTGCATCAATCATCATCTAGAACATATATCCAACATATGGAATCATCAATAGGTGCATGTGGAACCATACATCAACATCATCAAGCTCAAGTGGTCCATCTCATCACGGATCCCAAGAATGACCATGGTCAAACTATGTTTGACTAGGTCAAAATACAACCAAGGACTAGATTATAACAAAAGACTAAGAAATGTTCCTTTAACCATATCCACAGCTTAACTTAAAGTATAAACATCAATCAAATGGCAATTAATACTTAGATATTAGTGTTATTTATAATTTACTTGCACCAAAGCTTAAAAGATATACTCATCCATGGACATGGTCTAACTGCTAAGATAGGGTGAAGGCTAAGAAGAAGGCTAAGGGAGAAGGGATGACTTGACCAATTCAACCAAGAGATACTTTGGACGGGGAAAGAGGGGAGCTACACACTATGTTGGACAATATAACAAAGGGAATGGCAGTGCCTCACAAATGGGTAAGTTGTTTAGACAGTGCTTATTCAACCTTGGCATCATGTCTATATCAAGTTGATCCAAGTTCATTAGGATCATTCATTTAATTTCCATGGCCTATTTGGCCTATATGACCCCTCTAGGATTTCACATGCGCTAACAAGCACAACTAATCGCAGCTTGCATTCGGGGCATATTTACATTCATGAGGTCAGCAATATTTTGATATAGCATTTGTTTAACCATTGCTTTTTAGACCTTTCTATACCTTCCACGGGGTATTTTAGCAGTTCATTGCTTTAGCCTTTATTCACGTGTGTTGAAAAACACATTCCAAAATTTTAAGTTCACAGGCTTTCATAAGAGATTTCCAATAATAAAATAGTACAAGTGCTTCAAGTTTTAGTCAACATCTCATGTGACTAGAGGGAATTCCGCGTTGAGCCACACATCAGGGCAACCGACTAGAATGATCTAGGCATAAAATCCAACTCACCAAGGGCAAATTCTATCACCAACTCAGAGCCGAGACACAAAACAAACATGGATGCAATCCAACACAGCGGTAGAAAAGGGGAAGTCCTCCATATCAATAGTCAAAAAGGCAAATCAAGGTGAAAGCCAAAAATAGGGAAGGTCATGGATGGATGGAGTCAGGTTAATATGAAGCCTAAGCTAGCAGACATAAATGTCATGAAAGACTATGTTCATGCTCAAAGGAGGGTAGTGAAACCAATGGGTATAGTCAATGAACAATTAAGTGTAAGTAATACATCAGATTCATTATTTAAACAACCAAGATATTTCATTTCATTTATTAAATAATACTGCCACATCTGTGAAAATCCTCACAGCAGATCTAAGAGATGATATATACCTCACAAGAGAATAATTATGATTTAAGCAGGAAAATAGAAGAAGAGTGGTCAATGTAGTATAATGAGCAACAGAATAATAATACAGAACTCGGATAGAAGCAGAAATACTTCACACACACTAATTAATTAATCACAATATGGACAAATAAATAGTACAATGCATGAGGATTCGAATGCCTAAGGTGGCAATTCGAATTAGCCTTCACGGAGTGATCAAAAGATCACTGGAGTGTCATCGAAGCACAACTAGTAGTCTATCTCATCATCAGTGGAGTCATCAATGCACAAGTAACTGTCAACCATCAGTCAAACTAAGTCTAACTGAGTGTGGTAAGTGTAACTGAGTGTAACTGGAACTAACTGAATGAAGGAGGCTCAATGGAGGGCGCATGAGGAGCTAACTGAAGTCAGAATGGGCAGTCAAGTCTCACTAGAGGTCCATCGGAGTGATACAGCCAGTTGAGAGTCAGTCTAACCTTAAATCAAGGAGAGAACTGAAGATAACTGAGTGGTAGGTAAGGAAGGGCGCCTTTCTCATGCAGTAGGTGAAAGGAGGCCGCACTAAGCTCTAGGAGGGCTGAAACTGAATGGAAGGAAGCTCCGGGGGCTAGCTAATTGAGGGCTAGGTGCTGGGACTGATGACTGGGATGCATGCAAACCCCAAATAATGCATGCAAACCCTAAAAGTGCATGCATGACTGAAAATGCAAAGGATGAAAGTGCTAGTAGGACTAGGATGGAGTATAGGAATATCCTAACAACATCATGAGTCATATACTAAGTCAATGCTATAAAGATGGCTAAAACAACAAGATAATAATCCATGATAACAATCACAAGTCCATAGGTCACATCACATCATGTAAATAATCATCATCCACAACCAACTGAAACACTGCTGCAATAATAACATCTGGAACTCTAGGCACTAAACCGAAACTGTATGAAACAAAAGGTCATATCGGTCATCAAATATGAGCTCTCAACGCTCAGCCTTGGCACAAGGTCTACTCAATATCTGATATACACTGCTTTGATCTGTAAGTGATCTCAAATAATGCTGCTCATCATAGCTGATCTCTGTAGAAGCAAATCTTTGGAAAGTGCAGATATCTGCTAAGCAAGAATAGTAGTCTAGGTACTATGGTGTGATAACAATGTTATTATGCTAAACAAGTAGAAAAACTAACATGGTATCAGAGCAAGCCTGAAAGAAAACATTGTGCAACCTTCGCAACTGCAGAAACTAGGGCTTCTTATTCCGGGAGCTCTCTCCACAGATCAGCTGAAAAAGAGGGTGCATCTAACTCGCCTCACTACGGCACATCTTTCAGTCGAAGCAAAATTCAATTCCGAAAATTTTGATTTTTGTGTCCCCCACTACAGCCCGGAGAACTAGGGCATCAAATTTTTGGAACATCTGCTCACAGAATCGGGAGGAGGAGTACTTTGCTCAACTCGCCTTGGGGAGGCACATCTTTTCATCCAATTAGTTTTCCAAAATCCATAAGTTGAAAAATTAGGGTTTCTCTGTCAAACCCTAGGTCAAGGTAGATGCAGTTTTCAGAAGGACAACTCTACTAGTAAGCCCTACATCTATTCTATTTCCATTTGAGGTTCTCATTTTATCAAAATGACAAACAACACCAAGCTTGATGAGAAGCTTGAAGGAGTTGAGAACTTCAGGGCATGGAAATATAGAGTCATGCTCATTCTTGAAGAACATGACCTAGAAGGTTTGATAAAAGAGGGACTTATAGAACTAGAAGGAGATGAGGCCAAAACAAGACACAAGAAGAATATGATCAAGGCTAAGAGTATCATAGCTGACTCTATCAAAGATCACTTGATTCCTCAAGTATCCTCAAAGAAGACTCTGAAATAAATGTTTGATGCTTTGACCAGCCTGTTTGAAGGAAAGAACATTAATAGGAAGATGACCTTGAGAAATCAACTCAAGGGTGTGAAGATCCAGAAGTTTGAGACCATGCACTCATACTTCTCCAGAGTGACCCAGATCAAAGAACAATTAGAACCTATTGGAGATATGGTGGAAGATGTTGAAGTTGTGATGACCACTCTGAATGGTCTTCCTAGAGATTGGGAACCCTTTGTTTGTGGCATATGTGCTAGGAAGAAACTAATCCAGTTCAGACAACTATGGGAAGAGTGTGTGCAGGAGGAAGAAAGAATAGTAGTAAGAGAGGAGAAACTAAATGACGATGAAGATAGCGCTTTGGCAACTCATGCCAAAGGTGGAAGGAAAAGAAAGAGTGATGTACGTACCCGTGACCACTATCCCAGAAGATCTCAAGGATCTCAAAGGAGCAAGAGGTTCAAGAGAGACCTCTCCTCAATTGAATGTTACTCTTGTCACAAGACAAGACACATTGCAAGAAATTGTCCATCCAAATCTGAACAACCTAAGAAGCAAAAGAAAAGATTTCATGTTCATGCAGCTGAAGATAGTGAATATGATGACGAAGTCAAAACCAAAGAAGATGAAGATTCCAATGAAAAATATGTACTAATCTCAGCCCTCACTGGTTCAGTATCTCATGGAAGTGATACTTGGCTAGTGGACAGTGGAGCCTCAGAACACATGACAGGATACAAGGATTCTCTTTCACATCTCATGAGGAAAGATTCTCCACACAAAGTACAGCTTGGAGATGATTATCAATACCCTATCAAAGGGATGGGAGAAGCCTCCTACAAGTTGGACTCTGGAAAGTCCATGAACATGAAGGAAGTGCTATATGTTCCAGGTTTGAAAAAGAACCTTCTCTCTATTTCAGCATTAGATAAAAAAGGTCTTAGAACTGCATTTGTAGATGGCGAAGTTCTTATGCGGCCAAAGGGGAAGACTAGCAATGATGCAATTGTTATTGGAGTTGAAAAAAGAGGACTCTATAAACTTAAGGGTTATGCAGATTCAACATTGATGGCTAGTACCATGAACCCCTATGAATTATGGCATAGAAGACTAGCTCATGTACATTACAAAGCCTTACCAATAGTGAGTAAGGTGGTGACTGGATTACCAGAAATCCAGGTTGATTATGAAGGAGTGTGCAAAGGATGTGCACAAGGAAAAAGTACGAAGAATTCATTTCCAAGCAATGATAGCAAAGCTAAAGGCATATTGGACATTATTCATTCCGGCATTTGTGGACCTATGTCTACCACTTCATTAAGCAGGTATGTTTACTATGCTTCTTTTATTGATGATTACTCCCGCAAAACATGGATTTATTTTCTAAAGAATAAGAATAAATTTTTTGAAAAGTTTAAAGGTTTAAGGCTCTTATTGAAAACCTCTCTGAAAAGAGGATCAAGATACGAAGGACAGATAATGGAGGGGAATCCACTTCAGGTGATTTCAAAGATTTCTGTAAACAAGCAGGGATTAAGAGGGAGCTTATTATTCCCTATAATCCACAACAGAATGGTGTAGCTGAAAGGAAGAACAGAACTATCATGGAAGCAGTGAAGGCCATGATCCATGATCAAGACCTACCCATGCATCTATGGGCTGAAGCAACTAGAACCGCAGCCTATGCTCAGAATAGAATCTCTCACAGTGCTCTTGGCAACAAGACCCCAGAAAAGATGTTTACCGGTGCGAAGCCTAAAGTCAATCATCTAAAGATATTTGGATGTCCAGTTTTTATTCACATCCCAAAAGAGAAGAGATCGAAGTTGGAGCCTTCAGAGAAGAAGGGAATATTTGTGGGTTATAGTGAGCAATCAAAGGCTTATCGTATCTACATCCCAGGATATTGCCAGATTGATCTTAGCAGGGATGTTACATTTGATGAAGACACAGCTTCCAACAAGTCTAAGAAGACTCATGAGGATGAAGAGGAGGATGAAGCTCCTAGAGTTACAAAAACTAATGATGTACCAGACAAAAATATTGAAGAGGAACCTATTCCAGAGGATCATGACATGACAGAACCTCAAAGACCTGAGGAGACACCTCATGAAGAAAATCCACGAAAGAGAAGACCAGCTTGGGCACGAGAAATAATACAAGATGAAGGAAGATATGGTGCCCCAGAAGGAACTAGTAGAGAAAGCATGAGACCAAGGCCATATTCTGTTAGATTATCTACTTTTAATCAATAATTATCTAGGATCTTAACTGAAAGAATAACATGCACAGCATAACACAATAGACACAGATTTTCCTTGGGGAAACCATAAAGGAGAAAACCCCGCAACTTCCTCAAAGATAGAATCGTAACCAATACAATATCACAAAAGTAAAACCCCAAAACAAAGATGGTCTTCTGCAGCTCCTATTCTTTTCCTCCTATGCGAACTTGTCCTCTCTCTCACATATGCGAACTTGTGAGTGAGTGTGATGTTCAAATGAGAGAGCTCCACTCTCTATTTATACTTTATCTTTCACTTGACCTTTTCACTTACTAGGCCGGCCCCAGTTGTACCTGACCGGGCCAACTTCTCTAGGGGACTCAATAACCTAATCTAACTGGCTCTAGGGGGAACTATTGCCCCAACTTACAATGGAGGATTTACCTCAATGACTTTACATGACCAAATGTAATAATGACATCCCTGACCAGAGGAATAAACATCTCCGTCGGAGGTACAAGTAAAATACAATAATAATATAAATATTAAATACAAATTAATATCTTCTGAAGTTACATTTACAACAACACTCCCTCTTAACTAGGAAGGTATTCTCTTGCCACAGACATCAACACATCTGGACACAAGTCTTCGTCGCTGGATCATCATCAATGTTGGAACATCATCATCAACACTGGATCATCATCGTCACTACTGCAATCCTCATCATGTCAAGCAATGATTGGTGACATCTCTCGAATCTACTCGTCATAGGAAGTTCTATAGAGCCAACCCTTTTTCACGTTGGATGTAGGCCTAACCCTCATGTAGGTCTTCATCATCTCTGCGAGCAAGCCATCAAGTAAGTACAGCCCAGGACCAGTCATTACATTGCCTCTACAAACACCTGCGTCTCCTACTGTCGCCTCATTGTCACACGGAGCACAGCCCAGATGCACATCACATGTCCCACAACGGTCAGCCCGCGTTTACCAGCATGGGAGGACTTTCCTACCACCATGCGAGATCCTGCATAGGCGCACACACAATGCCTTAAGACCGGTGGACATCACAACGTCTGCAGTATGGGAGGACTTTCCTACCACCATACGAGACCTCATCTACCAACATGCGAGGACTTTCCTACCAGCATGTGAGACACAGCACTTACATCAACCGACATGGGAGGACTTTCCTACCACCATTCGGGAAAGGCTCAGCACTTACATCTACTAACATGGGAGGACTTTCGTACCACCATTCAGGAATGGCTAGGCCTTTACATCTTGCCAACTTAGGAGGACTTTCCTACCACTATGCAGGAATGGCCCGGCCCTTACGTCTACCAACATAGGAGGACTTTCCTACCACTATGCGAGAATGGCCCATGTGCATCTGTGTCTTCCGGACTCATCACTTCCTCTTGGAAGGAACCTCGATCTGGAGAACACCAAGCTTCTCTCTGAAGTACTCGAACTTCACTCTGGCTAGCGGCTGGGTCAACACATTGGCTATTTGCTCGTTCGTCGCAATATACTGGAGCTTCACTTCTCCTCTCTGCACCATATCCCTAATATAATGATACTTGATCTCAATATGCTTCGACTTGTCATGGAACACCGAGTTCTCGGACAACTTCACACAACTCTGGTTGTCACAAAATATACAAGTCGCCTCTAACTAGAGATCAAACAAATCAGACAGTAGCTTCCTAAGCCATACCGCCTCACAACTAGCCGAACAAGCTGCAACATACCCTGCTTCGGTTGTACTCAGTGCCACGTACGACTGCCTCCTGCTAAACCAAGAGATCATACCGGATCCCATACTGAAGCAGCATCCCGAAGTGCTCTTCCTATCTACAGCACTGCCTGCCCAATCCGAATCAACATAACACTGCAGGTTAATCTTCTGATTCGCGTCATACTTGAGCCCATAATCAACTGTACCCTTCAGGTACATCAATATATGCTTTGCAGCAATCAGGTGAACATGTCTCGGATCCATCGGGAGCTGGCTCAATGTGTTCACAACAAAGCATATGCCACGTCTCGTATTCGTCAAGTACATCAATGACCCAATCATCTGACGATACATCGTGGCATCAACTGACTCTGATGAAGCATCACACAGTAGCTTCAAGTTCGATGCCATAGGTGTGGCCATAGCCTTGCAGTCCATCATTCCGAACCTCTTAAGAATCTCCACTGCATACGTCTCTTGTCCAAGGAAGATCCCATCCGCATTCTGCCATACATCCATGCCTAGGAAATAGTGCATCATACCCAGGTCCTTCATCTTGAACTCTGTGGCAAGTTTCCTCTTCGTATCTGCAATGAGCCCATCCTCCCCTGTTACAAACAGGTCATCTACATAGAGTAGAAGTATCACTGGATTTCCCACTTCAACCTTGTAGTAAAGGTTGGAATTTGCTTTACTCTTGGTAAAGCCCAAGCTCATCACGATTCTATCCATCCTACCGTACCACATCTTGGGTTCTTGTTTCAATCAGTACAAGGCCTTCTTCAACTTGCACACATGAGTCTGTCTGTCATGTGGCTCAAATCCTAATGGTTGCTCCACGTACACTTCCTCCTCTACTACACCATTCAAGAACGTTGTCTTGACATCCATCTAGTGTACCTTCCATTTCATCACTGCAACCAGTGCAAGTACGGATCTGATGGAAGTGTATCTAGCTACATGTGCAAATGTCTCCTCATAATCTATGCCTTCCTTCTGGGAGAAGCCATGTGCCACAAACCTTGACTTGTGTTTCTCTATGCTGCCATCTGCAGCATGCTTGATCTTGTAGATCCACTTAGAAGTCACAACGGACTTCCATTCTGGTCTCGGAACTACCTCCCAGACATCATTCTTCATGATTGACTGGTACTCCTCGATCATGGCATCCTTCCATTCTTTCTTCTCTGCCACTTCTTCATAGTTGGCAGGTTCTTTATCAATGATGTCGCACAACAGGGCTACATAACTGGAGTATGGCCTAGGTCTCTTGCTTTCTCTGTGCATCCCTTCTAGAGCGCCATACTTCTCTGCATCTTGTATTGCCTCTCGTACCCATGCTGGCTTCCTCTTGTGGGAGTTCTTCTCACGAGGTGGATCTACGGGTTCTTGTGGTTCTTCCATCTCGCGATCTTCATTATCTTCCAGAATCGCTTCTTCCATTACTGCATCTCTGGTCTTGGGAACTTCAGGTTCTTCAGTGTCTTCAATAGGTAAATTTTTGGATTTGATGGAGGCTGAGTCTTCATCAAATGTCATGTCCCTGTTGATGTCAATCTTCTTGAATCCTAGGAAGTATATTCGATAGGCCTTCGAACTTTCACTGTATCCTACGTATATACCCTTCTTTCCTGAAGGATCTAGCTTCGTCCTCTTCTCCTTCGGAATGTGTATGTACACTGGGCAACCAAATATCCTGAGATGGATGACTTCTGGTTTCTCGCCGGAGAACACTTCTTCTGGAGTCTTGTTTTCTAGTACTCTATGAGGAGTACGGTTTTGTACATACACCGTTGTCCTCGCAGCTTCTGCCCATAGGTGCGTCGAAAGATCCTGGTCATGAAGCATTGCTCTTGCTGCTTCCATTATTGTTCTATTCTTCCTTTCTGCAACGCCATTCTGTTGTGGATTGTATGGAGTGGTCAACTCCCTCTTAATCCCAGATTCTCTAAATAGGTTCTTGAAATCTTCCAAGGTGAACTCTTCGCCATTATCTGATCGAAAGGTCTTGATCTTCTTCTCAGTGTCGTTCTCTATCAAGGCTTTGAATTCCTTGAACTTGCTGACTACTTCATCTTTAGTCTTCAAGAAGTATATCCAAGTCTTAAGGGAAAAGTCATCAATAAATGAAACATAGTATACATACACACTCAATGAACTGGATGACATAGGACCGCATACATCGGAGTGGATGATTTCCTGTTAGATTATGGTAACTTTGGGATGTCCTCCATGACTCAGATGCCTTGCATGGAGGGACATTAGTACCATAGGCATCAGGATGGAGTAGAGAGTGAGATGCACTCTACTCAGTGGCATGAGCCCAGCAGGGGCTGCATGCGGAGCTTCAGGGGCGATTGACCTATGCATGTATGAGTTTTGCATGACTTGCCAGCATTCAATGAATGCATGCAAAAGTGACTTTTTGCATGCACCGGGAATTAGGGTTTTGGCAAACCTAATTCATCGGTGAGATTATTTATAGAGGCAGGGGGTCCCCAGATGGGGTTACTCAGTTGCATTATCTGAGAGAGATACTGCCAGAGTGAGGAGGACGAATCTGTCCATGTGGGGCGACGAATCAAATCTGATCTAGATTAGTGACCTTCAGTTCCAGAGAGACCAGATCTCCAGGATTGTGAGCTGTGAGAGCTTCACAGTGTGATTACTGATTATTTTGGAGGAGGCCGAGCTTGCTTGGAGGAGGAAGTTTTTTCCTGAGGAGGAGAAGCTCATTGTGAGCTGGATTGACCGAGTTGGAGTCCGGGAGTTTCAAGATAGCCTTGCCTTGAGATTTCAGGAAGGTTAGAGACGATCGGAGCTCAGATCAGTTGAGATCCAGAGCAATACGAGCATTTGACATCCAGAGGAGGAGGGTGCACTTGTGCATGCAGAGAGGGTCGATTTCATCAGTGGGCAGTCTTCTGAGAGAGCAGACCAGAGCAGGGTGATCAGTAGAGGGCATATCCATCAGAGGCACTGTCAGAGCACTCAGATCCAGATTGGCAGTTAGAGCACACTCCATCAGTGCATGCATCAGCTGGATGCATGCAAATTAGGGTTTGCCCTAGTTAGAGGGATTGAGCTATCAGTTGAGGTAACTCTGTATTGTACTGCTTCTTTATTCTTCTATATGCTCTGGGCTCGAGATTGAGAAGATAGCCCTTCCAAAACTGTACTAGATGCTCACGAATTGGCTAAGTATGGTATGGCAGCTCATGAGTGAGGTAAATAGAATGTATTGATGGCTTTAGGAGAGTGGATAGGATGTGGAGGTCGAATTGGTCAAGTGGCAAAAGTTTCTAAGTCAACTAGCTTTACCTTTTCCACTAGAAAGTAGAAAAAACAAGACAAAGCTAACTAAATCAGGAAAGCACCTTCTAAACCAGAAATGGAAAGAAATCAGACAAAATCCAATGAAATCTTATCCAGAATCTTCTCTAAGGCACCCTAGTGACTTAGGATGGCAAGTGGTCCACTAAATGACAAAACTGGCCTATTTTACCTAGTCAAAACTCAGGAAATTAATCATAAATGATTAATTAATTTATCCTAAGCAAGGTTGCCGAAGCGTGGGAGCGAAACGGGAAGCGAGAGCGCGGATGCGCATTTTTCAAAAAATGGTCGGAAGCAAAGCGTCTCGGAAGCGTTGATATATATAAATACATATATATTCAAAAAAACATGTAGAATACCAAACTAGATGCAAAAATTATGAAACATGTATGTTTGTCCTACTTCCAATATATGAAATGCCATCTAAATTCCATAATTCATGATTCCATTATAAACATGCCTTATCATGCCATCTAAATTCCATAATGCATGCCTTATCTCCCCTCTCTAACCCTAAAAATGACCTAGGCCCCACCCAAAGAGCAAAAAAACAAAAAAAAAACAGGAAGCGAGATCGGAAACGAGGTTGGAGCGAGGTCAGAAGCGAGATCGGAGCGAGGTCGGAAGCGAGGTCGGAGCAAGGTCGGAAGCGAGATCGGAGCGAGGTCGGAAGCGAGGTCGAAGCGTGGAGGGCAGAGCTCGGAGTGCTCGGGAGCGAGAAAACTTCGCACAGTGGCAGAAAGCATTTTTTTCCTGCCGAAGCAAGCTTCCAAAAACGCTTCGGCAATGCTTTCGCTTGGAGCGCAAATTTGGAGCCTGAACCGTGGGGGGGGGGACGCTTCGACAACAAGGATCCTAAGTCTAAAATGGTATAGGTGGGTTTTTTAATTCTCCAACACCCCCCCTTAAGCCTGACTGTATGTGATGGAAATCAGAAAAATATCAGAAATATAGGACCCAAGCAACAAGGCTTATGGTCACCCCAATACAAAAATAACTAGTCCATGTAAACCGAGGAAACAGGGAAAACCTCATGGGAACAAAACCCTCCCTCAAAAAATGGACATGCTTGATGTCTTCATACTATCATGTTTCTCATTTGAATGAGATGAATGAGCTGAATGGGCTGCTTCTGAGTAACAGACTTGATGAAGAGATTGTGGATGTCATGATCATGCATCAGTGCATCAATGTTGTGTAGGCAAGAACCATGTGTAGAGGCTCTATGAAGCTCATCTTCTGATGATGGAGGAGCATCAAATAAATTTTTCTTGTTGTTGTAACATATATAATCAGATCTGAAAACATAATCAATGATGGAAAGAAGATCTATGCATACTCCTTCCCAAGGAGAAATAATGAACTCAACAAGATCAATTTCTTCTGGAGCTGCAATGTGGTGCACCAGTTCTTGTACCTTCTTTTCAAACTGATGTAGAACCTTTCTGATATTTAAAATGAGATCATGCAGCTCTGAAATATCAGAATGTGAGTCATATGGAGCAGCAACCAGTAAAGATGTGCAGACTACATGATCAAATAGAGTTTCAGTAAGAAAAGTGTGAGAAACTGGGTCACCCTGACAGCTGAGCAAGCCTGGAGAGTGTGGGGACTTGACTTTTGAACCATGAGTGATGGGGTCAGGTCCAGATGTGTGGAATATCAGTCCAATGATGGCCAAAAACATGGTTGTCCAACCAATAAAGAATATGAAAGACAAAAGAGCAACAGCTGCAAGTGACACAATGTAGGAAAACATAGAATTGTATAGTTTCGTAACTGGAGAACTTGGGGGTTGTAGGGTATTTTGTGCATCCAATGGTTGGGAAAGTGGTGTGGAAGGTGTCATGACCTGCATATCAGACTGTATATCATCTTCTAAATCACAATCTAAAAAATTTGAGTGGATGTGGAAGGACCTTTCAGATGACAAGTCAAAAGCTTGTAAAAAATGACTAGTTTTGAGAATAGACTTGGATGAACTGACTAAAGATTGTACCAAGGAAGAAGTGGAGCTTTCTGATTCTGATATATCAGAAAGTGAATCAAAATCAGAGACATAAGAATCATCTTTTACTCTAGTACTCAAAGCATAAGCATGATTACCTTTGGGAGAGGCTTGGAAACAGTGTTCTTGTTCCATAACAAGCTTGCATTGTTCTTTCTTTGCAAAGTCTGGAACATCAATGTTATGTTCTTCAAGCATCTTGGCAATGATGTCCAATTTCTTTTTGAAGCAAGATTTCTCAGGATGAGTGCCTTTGCAGCAATAAGAACACTTGGGCTTCTCCTTCTTCATCTTCTTGGATTTGGAATCTACATCAAAATCCTCTTCATCCGAAAATATCTTCTATTTGGATTTGTCATTCTTGAAATTCTTTGCTCCATGAGCAACAAGTGCAAAGTCTTTGGAGGGTGTTAGATCCCTAATTTGGACCAACTTGTCCTTCTCCTTAGTGAGCGAATCAATGAATGCATCCAAGCTTGGAATCTTCCAATTAGGAACTACAAGTCTTGTGGTATGAAAAGTAGACACAAATACTGAGTATTCTGAGCTCAGTTTTGACAAAATGGTAAGGATTAATTGCTCATCCTTCTTATCTATGCCACATTGCTTGAGTTGAAGCACTAGGTTCTTGAATTTTGAGATGAACTCCTCCATTGAATCGAAATTACTTGGACTAAGTGAGATCAACTCAATCTCCAGTAAATGACCTCTAAGCCCGTCTTGTTTTCCAAAGAGAGACTCTAGCTTTGTCCACACTTGATTTGGAGTGGATAGACAATCAATATGGAATAGAAGATCTGGAGATACAAAGAGACAAAGTAACCCATAAGCTTCACAAAGCCTATTGAACCATTTGTATTTTAATGCAACAGCTCCTGGCTCAGATTCAAGCCCCATAGTGACTCTATACAATCCTTTGCTCTGAAGCTGGATGATCATATGCGCCTTCCAGTCAAAGAAATTGAAGGGAGTGAGAGTCACAGCTTTGGCTTGTTTTTTATCCATATTGATGCGCTCCTGGTGATGGCAATACCTGCAAAAAACTCTCTTGGAAATTGTTTTGAATCAAGCTAGCTCTGATACCATGTAAGATTTTCAATTGCTAGGAACTAGATTCATAAGACAATTTCACATGGAATATTTCAAACAATGAGAGAAGAAGAATAGAGAAGATAAATTGTGGAAATCACTCTGTATTGTATTCATCAATATGATAACAATATATAATACATATTCCATGGAGAAAATCGAATGCCTTGGAGGCAATTTGGAAAGAGCAAAAAGAAAAGGCTTAGAAAAGACAAAAAAACCCCTAGGTGGCAAAAGCAGTTTCCAAAACTGTACTAGAGGCTTACGAATTGGCTAAGTATGGTATGGCAGCTCATGAGTGAGGTAAATAGATTGTATTAATGGCTTTAGGAGAGTGGATAGGATGTGGAGGTCGAATTGGTCAAGTGGCAAAAGTTTCTAAGTCAACTAGCTTTACCTTTTCCACTAGAAAGCAAAAAAAAGGGGCAAAGCTAACTAAATCAAGAAAGCACCTTCTAAACCAAAAATGGAAAGAAATCAGACAGAATCCAATGAAATCTTATCCAAAATCTTCTCTAAGGCGCCCTAGTGACTTAGGATGGCAAGTGGTCCACTAAAAGACAAAACTGGCCTATTTTACCTAATCAAAACTCAGGAAATTAATCATAAATGATTAATTAATTTATCCTAAGTCTAAAATAGTATAGGTGGGTTCTTTAATTCTCCAACATTCTCCACTTCCTTTTATGGGGTATTGGTAATCATCCCCAAGTTTCACCTTATGAGGTGACTCATGTTCGAACAGGTTTATGAAGGATTCTTTATATCCCGTCATATGCTTGGAAGCTCCACTGTCTACAAGCCAATCATTACTTCCATGTGTGACAGTGCCCATGAGTGCTGATATCAGGACATACTCTTCATCACTTGAAGATTCATCACTTTCTTCTCTGGCTCTCTTCCTTGGAGGTTCATTCTCTTCTGCAGTGTGAGCATGGTGCCTTTTTTGTTGTTCTTCTTGTTGTGGGAGCCACTTTTGTTTCTGGGACAATCTCTGGAGTAGTGTCCCTTCTCATCACATGTATAACATCTAATAGTAGATGGATCTCTCCTGAATCTTCTAAGTTATCCCTCTGACTTTGGTGGTGGTGTTTCTCCCTCTTACTGTGATGGTGCTCCCTCTTGTTATTATTCCTCCTGGAGTGTGTTGTGAGAGCTTGATCGTCGTTTGCTCCCATCTTCTCTTCTCGAGCTACAAGTAGAGCTTCTTCATGTGAGCATTCCTCCCATAGCCTACTGAATGTGATTAATTCTTTCTGGCACAAATCCCTTGAATGAAAGAGTCCCATGATCTAGGGAGACCATTCAAGGTGGTCATCACAATTTCTCCATCTTCTACATTTTTTCCCACAACTTCAAGTTGCTCCTTGATCTGGGAGACCCTTGTAAAATAAGACTGCATGGTCTTTGCATTTTGTATCTTCACATTCTTCAATTGGTTCCTCAAGGTCATCTTCCGGTTTATATTCTTCCCTTCAAACAGCTTTGTCAAGGCATCAAACATCTCTTTAGGTGTCTTCAAAGATGACACGTGGGATGAGATGATCCTTAATAGAATCTGCAATGATCCTCTTGGCTTTAACCAAGTTCTTCTTGTGTAAGGCTTTAGCCTCATCTCCCTCTGGTGTTGGAACCTCTTCACTCACATATGTGTCCAATTCATTCTCTTTAAGGACAAGTGCAATTCATTCTCTTTAGAATCTGCAATGCTCCTCTTGGCCTTAACCAAGTTCTTCTTGTGTAAGGCTTTAGCCTCATCTCCCTCTGGTGTTGGAACCTCTTCATTCACATATGTGTCCAATTCATTCTCTTTAAGAACAAGTGCAATCCTATACTTCCATGCTCAGAAGTTATCAGCCCTTTCAAGCTTATCCCCAAGCTTGGTGTGGTGAGACATCTTTAATGAGAACTTCAAATGGAAATAGCAAAGCTTTTAGGTTTTACCACTTTAAGTTGCTGAAACTTGTTTTGGAGCTGGCTGGCCCTAGGGTTTGTCAGAGAAACCCTAATTTTCTAAACTTGGAATTTGGAACTTCTGATTGGACAAATAGATGCGCCTCCTCAAGGCGAGTTGCCCAATGTACTCACTCTTCCAAATCAGTGAACAGAAACCCAAAATATCTAATGCCCTAGTTTTCCTCCGACAGTAGTGACGAGCCAAAAAATGAAAATTCTCAGAATCAACTTCTGCTTCAACAGAAAGATGCGCCCTCCTTAGGCGAGTTAGTCTAGCCTATTTTCATTGATGATCTGTGGACAGAAGTCCAAACATTAAGAAGCCCTATCTTCCGCGACTGCATAGTGTCTTCTTTTCAGGTTAGCTCTGATACCATTTTAGATTTTCTACTTTTAATCAATAATTATCTAGGATCTTAACTGAAAGAATAACATGCATAGCATAACACAATAGACACAAAGATTTTCCTTAGGGAAACCACAAAGGAAAAAACCCCGCAACTTCCTCAGAGATAGAATCGTCACCAATAAAATATCACAAAAGTAAAACCCCAAAACAAAGATGGTCTTCTGCAGCTCCTCTTCTTTTCCTCCTATGCGAACTTGTCCTCTCTCTCACTTATGCGAACTTGTGAGTGAGTGTGATGTTCAAATGAGAGAGCTACACTCTCTATTTATACTTTATCTTTCACTTGACCTTGTCACTTACTAGGTCGGCCCCAATTGTACCTGACTAGGCCGACTTCTCTAGGCAACTCAATAACCCTAATCTAACTGACTCTAGGGGGAACTATTGCCCCGACTTACAATGGAGGATTTACCTCAATGACTTTACATGACCAAATGTCATAATGACATCCCCGACTGGAAGAATAAACATCTCCATCAGAGGTACAAATAAAATACAATAATAATACAATATAAAATACAAGTGGATATCTTCTGAAGTTACAATTACATTAACATATTCCAGTTATGTAGCCTTGATGTGTAACCTTGTTGAAGAAGAACCTAAATGTTTTGAAGATGCAGTAAAGAAGAAGGATTGGTTGGATGCTATGAATGAAGAATACCAATCCATCATTAAGAATGATGTTTGGGATGTGGTACCAAGACCGAAGGACAAATCAATAGTTTCGTCAAAATGGATCTTCAAAACAAAACATTCAACAGACGGAAGCATTGAAAAGTACAAGGCAAGGTTCGTAGATCGGGGGTTCTCTAAGAAGGAAGGAATTGATTATGAGGAGAGTTTTGCTCCTATGGCTAGATATACCTCAATTAGAACCATCCTTGCCTTGGCAGCTACGATGAAATAAAAATTACATCAGATGGATGTAAAGACAGCTTTCATGAATGGAAAGATAGAAGAAGAGGTATACATCGAGCAATCAGAAGGATTTGAAACAGAAGACAGAAAAACACATGTATGTAAATTGAAGAAAGCATTATATGGGTTGAAGCAAGCACCCAGAGCATGGTATGGAAGAATTGATGGTTTCCTGATGAGCTTGGGCTTTACCAAGAGTAAAGCAAATTCAGTAAAAAGTAATTTGCAATAATTCCTGCTAAAATAAGGCTAGTGGGGTTATAGCACTTATATATAACCAGATTCCAATATTTATTGCTCAATGCATGTCTGTTTTCGATGTAGAGCACTGCTTATTATGACCAAGAGGATTCAGTGCACATTACTAAATTACCATTTCTTGTCTAATACATAAATTATACTTAACGCGCATAATATATTAGTGAATCTATCTAGTAACACTTAGGCTTAGTAAAAGGTGCTTGGGTGTTTATATAAAATTGCTAATTTTTATGGCTAAGCATAGCAGCATAAACAAAGCATATAACTTAGGATGTGTTTTGTGTGCACTTATGGTGTGTACAGCTAAAATGTAAATGCTAAAAAAGAAAACTACCTATTACTGGAAATTAAATTGCAATGACTTGTAACCTTCTTCTCATTGACTGTACTTTCCTATGAATTTTCCATTAGATAACATAGTAATATGAGCTAGTATACTTCTACTTTAACCACTCCATGTATAGGTTGATTCATCAACAAAAGGGGTAGTGCCCTCACTTTATAAGTTTCAGTTTCATTAATTATAATTGACCCAGATGGTTAACTTTACTTAGTTTAAAAAATAAAAGCACCAATAAAAAATAAAACCATCTTGCCTTGATCCATATATAGTTAAAGAACTAAAAGCAATTGATCCACCAATATATAATCCCTAAACTCAACCTATTATATTCATGCATGGTCGACCCCTATCCCATTCTATTAAGGTTCCATTAATTTAATCACTCAACATATCGAAAGGGCTACCACTTCAAGGGAGGACTAATAAGGTATATTAAATGTTATACAAATGGGAATATAGGAGATCACATGAGCATATTCAATTGAGTAAAATTAAAACCCAATAGTTTAGGTAGATATAGATCGAGCAAAGACAATTTCATTTCAGATCTAGAGCCAGACCCATAGCTAGCAGGACCAGTAACAAAGCTAGCAGTAATAGAAGTAGCATAAGTAGCATACCTAACAATAGATTCTTTATGTTATTGGGGGTAGAATAAAAGGTGGGAGTACTATATATATAGACCCTCATATTCGTGATGAAAATCCTACTACAAGAGAGCCATTTTTTGTATATCTAGCATCTAAGGCAAAGTTAGCTCCCCCATAAAAAAAGGTGAATGGTCCAGTAGTTGACCTATAATATCTTGTACCCATTCCCCAAAATATTATAGGTCAACTACTGGATCATTCACCTTTTTTTATGGGGGAGCTAACTTTGCCTTAGATGCTAGATATACAAAAATGGCTCTCTTCTAGTAGGATTTTCATCACGAATATGAGGGTCTATATATATAGACTCCCAGCTTTTATTCTACCCCCAATAACATAAAGAATTTATTGCTAGGTATGCTACTTATGCTACTTCTATTACTGCTAGCTTTGTTACTGGTCCTGCTAGCTATGGGTCTGGCTCTAGATCTGAAATGAAATTGTCTTTGCTCGATCTATATCTACCTAAACTATTGGGTTTGAATTTTACTCAATTGAATATGCTCATGTGATCTCCTATATTCCCATTTGTTTAACATTTAATATACCTTATTAGTCCTCCCTTGAAGTGGTAGCCCTTTCAGTATGTTGAGTGATTAAATTAATGGAACCTTAATAGAATGGAATAGGGGTCGACCATGCATGAATATAATAGGTTGAGTTCAGGGATTATATATTGGTGGATCAATTGCTTTTAGTTCTTTAACTATATATGGATCAAGGCAAGATGGTTTTATTTTTTATTGGTGCTTTTATTTTTTAAACTAAGTAAAGTTAACCATCTGGGTCAATTATAATTAATGAAATTGAAACTTATAAAGTGAGGGCACTACCCCTTTTGTTGATGAATCAACCTATACATGGAGTGGTTAAAGTAGAAGTATACTAGCTCATATTACTATGTTATCTAATGGAAAATTCATAGGAAAGTACAGTCAATGAGAAGAAGGTTACAAGTCATTGCAATTTAATTTCCAGTAATAGGTAGTTTTCTTTTTTAGCATTTACATTTTAGCTGTACACACCACAAGTGCACACAAAACACATCCTAAGTTAAATTTTGCACCCATTCCCCATTTTGCACCCATTCCAAGTTGCCACAATAAAAAGATATTTTAGTTCAAGTTTGTTGCCAACATACGCGAGAGAAGTCCTTACCAACAACAGATTAGAGAGATGTCCCCCATACCCTAACTTACCGCTACGGAACACAGCATAGGGCTCCTACTTCGAATGGATGCTATGACAATGCTTACTTACGTTGATTCACTTTTTGTTGAGGAGCAAAGTCAATGTTTAGTTGCAGAGTCCAATGGCATTTTAGGGAGTTTGAGAAGGAAGGAGCTGAAGGATTAATTAGTTTTTCCAAAAAAAGAAACCACTTATCCACACCAGAGTAAACTTAATGATTTACTTGATTCCACTCGATGAGGAAGTGCAGCTGGATGAATGCTGCATACCAGAGCCAATCTTCTGCAACAAGGGGTTAGAGCCAGTATCTGCGACGAGAGGCAAAGGCTAGAGCCCCTCAAATAGAGGGAATATAATAAACAGGTCTCTACAAACAAGTACTACCCAGAGGTGCTACAAATATGTATACAAATGAAGTGGTGCCATCACTAGGTTAGTGATACCATCTCCACCTATTGGTTCACCAAATAAAATAGATTGAGCCCAGGTGTTGGTGTTTCCATACGAGCATACTGATTGGGCCATTTTACGTCAGACAATAGAGAGTTCGTCACTGCATACCCGAAATAAAAGGACCCCGTTGTGAAACAGTTCATTCATCATTACACGCCTTGGGAACCCCAAACCCCCGGCCGATGCGGCTAGGACAAGAATCAACAATAGTGGGCAGGATGCTCCTGGATAGAGTAGTGATTGCCCGCTGTTTGCTGGGAGAACCCGAGCGAGGCTTCACAAACTAATCTGACGATGATGCTTTGCAAAACAAGAGCACCAATTTATTTATTGATGGCCTACCAGGTTAGGGGCAGACACAAAGTTTGCTTGAATAGATATATATATATATATATATAAACTTATCATTTTCTCTTTTTACGTTGTGAAGCCTTAGTCCGTGTCAACTAGAGACGAAATCTCATAGTATAGATTCATTAGGTATCCCCAAAGAAAAGCATGGGATGAAAAGGTTTTGTGTGCAATCTGTTTTTAGGTGCCCGAAGAAATAAAAAACTCTCATCGGGGAACTCAACTGGAGTTTCTCTTATGTCGTAAGAATGTTGTTTTTGGGAGTTTATCTCTCTACTAGTGGGATTCCTGCCATAGATTCGAAGTCCCCTCAATCCATGTAAGGCATCTGCTCATTTGTTTGGAGATGTATACAACTGCTTGCTACTAAATAGGATGCGGTTACACAACAGGTGTGAAGAGATATGGGCTTTCCCTTCTTTATAAAACAATGGAGACACTCACTATGGCTAGTCTATATACATCCGATACTTGCATCTCTCCGTGATAAGCACATCTCTACGTTGTTATACTTCTTGCATCTATCTTTGATAATCTCTCTACTACATCAACCTGTTTAAAAGAAAATCTTTGTGTATTTTTGGTTGGGACACAGATTTCAATTCATAACTTCTCCTCATTTTGTGTGTTTTTCCTTAGTTACACAACAACCTCTTTTTATGGGTCTGAGGAATCACATACCCTTTTCTTTCTCAAGGAATTAAAATATGTTTTCTTCTTTCGTAAGAATGCATCTCCGAAAGTTTCTTACGACGATAAAGCTGGGATGCCACATTAAGACTAAGACGTTATGATACTCGCATCTCAAAGTTTAACTCTTTAAATAAAATCCCATATCTATACGACATTGCATATCTACGTTCTCCTTCTTTCTTCTCCATGCATTATGAGTAAACAAACAATTTGTTTGAGGGTTTTGTGTCCCTAGCAAAAAGGGAGCTTCTCTATGCTAGTGAGAGGCAACACATCGATTCGAAGCTCAATCCGTGAAGGCATCCGCTGTCTCCACAAACGATAGATAGAAACATATTGTGGGAGATAAGGAAACCTTTATCCCCTGTCTCTATGTTTAACTAGCATTTATGAGAATATCTACATCAAAACGAATCTCTTTCTTAGTGTCGCTCTAATGAGCCCAGCTAGGCGGATCTCTAACTAATCTCTTCTTACTTGTGTTGCCCTACAGCTGCTCTGCTTAATGAATCGTTCTTCTTAGCTCGGAAATGTAAGATCCCTCCCATCTGGGTTCATGAACTCGAAATTGTATGGAGTAAAATCGTTGAGTTAAAGCAGTTCAGGAAGGTAATAAATAGACTATTTGTGTGGATGGGTTTGAATATTATTTTATAGATGGGGTTAATAACTCACTTTTGTCAGTAGGTAACTTGATTAATTTCCAAATTCCCTACGCCATTGGCTGGCTTGGGTGCCAGAATACTAAAGTAAAAAAGGGTTGAAGCAACTCCGTGCCTAAGATGTGTTTTCCTGTATAAAACCCCTACCTATTTGTTTTTTAGTTAGGGTTAAAAGTCATATTAATCCACCAGGTTAGATAATTATAATTTCTCTTGAAGTAACTGGCTAAAATAACTGAGTTAAAGCACTGGTTGTATAGAATCAATCCAAGAAGGCAGTTCCAACGATCCAACACAACAACAGAGCTGTCCACCCAGGGGTGAGGAATGATAATTCGTCCGTGCTAGGCCATCCATCCCATCTAAAATATAGGGAGCAAGGGGAGCAATTTCTAAACGAATTAAACATGCAGCCTTGCCATGTAATGCCATGGAGTTGGTCCGTCCGTGAATTCGAAAAAGCTGTTGAGATGCGATTTTATCTATGTGAGACCCGTCGTTGTGGGGATTCGTAGACATATTCCTTCACCAGGTTCTAGGCACGGAGCATTTGTCTGAAGTTAAATTGCGGATTTCCAACATGTCAGGTGATTCCCATACAGCCAAATTCATCCCTCGCCTGAAGCAAGATATAAAAGCCATGTCGGTCCATGAATTCAAAAAACGTTCTTCGCCCAAATGCGTGTTTTGAGAAAGCGCACCCTTGTTCGTAGAGTGCCCGAGATTGGTCCATCGGGTTCACTAAGTCGTGGTGCAATTAGGCAAAATTGTTGAATTCAGGCTTGTAAGGGTGCCCGATAGCATCCTCTATCCATATATTTTATTGGCATGGCCTTCTAAACTACCACTTGACTCTTTACCCAGCCAGTGCTTAGTGGGGACAGCACTTAGAACCGACTGCTATTAACCTTATACCCACCCACCTGCTTCACCAACCTTATGACTTACCTATGGTATGTTTGCGAACCGTTGGAGGGAGTATGCTCATAAGTAATTGACTCGTTTATTCGCAGGATGGGGAGCTTTTTAGTTGGATCGGGAGTTGTGGAGGGTGCTTGCTCGTTGGCTTGATTAATTGATTAATAGGTTCACTTTCGATCCTTATATGATCTTGAAAAAAGGAGAGAGGGAGGGGGTAAGCGCGTCATCCATTTGAATCGTCGTACACTTCCGTCTATTTTCATCGTAAACTTCTCCATTGATTTCATCCATCGATTTGCGTCGATTTCATCCATCGTCGTACGCTTTCGTTCATATGCTTCCGTCGATTTTCATCATACACTTCCGTTCTGATTTCTTAAATCGTATTCCTTCCTTCCACGTCTGGGCTTTCTTTCTTATTGGATGACGTTTACTAGGCAACAGAAAGGGTAATGCGAGACTGCGGACGGGGGGAATGCGGGTAACAGGGCTTCTTCCATTTCAGGGTTTGTTCTTCTTGTCGTTGTCAATTGGTAACGCAGGTGTATTAGAACCCTATGTCTTCAACATGTCCTAGGTGAATAAGTAAATCTACCTCACTCCACCTGTATAATTTTAAATAAAGAAGCGGCTTCGCTCCATGCTCTATCTTTTTTAGGTATAGCTAACGCTGCACCTGCCCCAAGTATTATTCCCCATTGAGTATGCCCAAGTATTATTCCCCCTCGATTATTCCCCTTTGATTAGCTAAACTTAGTAGCTCGCATAATACTTATGCCTGGCAAGTCTATGTATCACTCGAAGCGAATTGCTCAAAGCTCCTGAAAGCACGGGAATGGGGGAGGACTGAAAGCGTAATGTGGGATAGGTAACAGAGGAAGGCATAAAGTGCGGATGAACATAAATATGGGGAAAGCCATACATAACATAATGGGATGAGGAACAGGCTTAATGAATATGGGTAACAAAAAGCGTGGGGCATTATAATAAATAAAATGGTAAAGTTAACAAAAAGCATAAGGTAATGGAAGGATTGGGAAAAGAACAAACGTGTGGATTAAAAGGTGTGATCCTCTGCGTCCCGATCCGCTCATACGTACGTGTCCAAATCATGCAACCCGCGTTAGCGCTCCTCTCTTCATGGGGGCAAGTGGTTTTCGCTCTTTAGAACTCGGGCAAGTTTTAGCGCTTAATAAACCTCATAGGGGATCTTGCGTTAGCGCTCATTAAACAACCTCATGGGGCTAGGGGTAAACCGGCAAGCAGCACACCTTCGCATACAGAGCCACCTCTGTCTCCATATACCGGAAGGAGAAGAAACCGAGAAGGAGCATTATCATTATGAGAAGTTCGAGGTATCCCTCTTTTGAATTTGCTTATCCCGCATGTGTTACATATAAGTAGAGAGATGTAACCCCATGTGATTGGATAAAAAAGGTTAGACTGGGTATGTATCCATCTAGTTTGATCCATTTCAAAACATAATTAATATGGTATAAAAAATATTTATATACGTAATTACACTTCTTGCCTGACTACTTAGCTCATTTTTAACAAATGTAAAGCTTGGGTGAGTCACAACATGTATCTAACCCCTTCAGTCTTGCCTGCCCAACCAAGGTACGAATACACTTTGAGTGCAGTCTGCCTGCCCTGCTCATCATTCGCTCCGGGCTTCTTCCTTCCTTGGCCTCATTGCAGCTTTTCCTCTTTCCCTTGATTACAAGGGGAGGAAGCTGCAATCTTGGCCTCGGCTCCATCTTATCTTTCTCCCTCCTTCCCAGGTGGGCTTCTGCCTGCCCTTCTCGTTGATCCATCTCCCTACCGGTCTTCTTCAGTTGTCTGCGTTCCTATTCTCCTATGGCCTGCTTGGGGGCGTTTTTGTTTTGGGAACGCCTTTATTGTAAGAAGGGTCAGTTTTTAAGCTAGCTTGTATTATATACAAGATTATACAACACAATTGTATCAGCACCTTTTAAAAAGCAGGTGCCTTGTAAGTAAGATCGTGCACCGGTTCAAAGAAATAAAGAAGAATCTATCGATGGGTACGTGAGATAATATCAAGTAGAAAGAGAGCTAATGGGGTCTGTCTGTCTCGCCTATTTTGGGAAGATTTTGCCTATTTTTGGAACGCCTTTCTCGGAGTCTGAGGCGGGTAGCTACGCTTATATCGTAAGAAGTTATAAAGTGAATCAACCAATTCAATCAAAATTTTGGTGCGCTCTTCTAATAAGATGTGGGCTCTTTATAAAACACTATCAACATAAGCTACCTCCTCTAAAGGAGAGGGAAGTAGTTGCCGATAAGGAGGTGGTCATTGACAGGAGGTGGGTGATGCCGGATAGTTATTACTTTGATTGCCCGCATGAAAGAGGTTATTTCTACTGCACACATGAAAGGAGTTCCCACAAACTACACTCATCCAATGGAGGGGTGGTCCCACGAACAGACGAATAAAGTCCTCAAACCTCGACCTCGAACTCGAACTCTATGGAACCATAGATATCTACCTGCTATCTCGAACCTCGACCTCGAACTCACTCACGAATGCGGAACACATGGACCTCGAAGGGATCCATGGCGATGCGTAACTTATGAAGAACCCGCTTTGAGCATGACAGACACACTAACCATCATCTGCACATGAAACTTGATTTTATTATAATATATAACATATTCTTTCGAAGCTTTTCTCTCGCTCATTCAGGCCCAGAAACTGCGTGCTTTTCACTTGACTCTACCTATTTAATGAGCTCACTTTCTCCGGTTAGGCAGGCTCGCTTCAGCCAGGCTGGCAGTACTTAAAGAAGGACGTTGGTGGAATAATTAAACTAATTGCATAATAGCATAGATAATGCAGGCTCATTAATAAAATGACATATCACAAAGCAATACTTTGCATCACTGCACACCGTATCCATCCGCTTCACGAACCATAGCCAGTGCCAATACCAGTCAGAGCCAGCCAAACAGCCAGGAAGGACACTAAGCCCACTCCTTACCTTACCAAGGGAGGTACAATCAGCCTATTGGGAAAGGGTTATGGTGCCCTTATTATAAAGAAGGCACTGCGGTTTTACCAATAAAGAGGTATGAAACTAGTAAAGGGATATAGTATCCTTCCTTAACCAAATGGTATCCTTATAAGTAGCCTAGGGGGAAACCTTATGAGTAAATCAGCGGTAGTTATTTTAGACCTAACCAATAGAGAGGCTCTTATAAAGATAGAGGAGGCAAGCATTAATCTTCCCTTATAAACCCTTAAAATAAAGGAGTTCCTTCCCTTCTGAAGGAGGCAAGCGTTAACCTTACCAAGAACTAATGAAGTAGATTAGCTTCGCTTTGTAGTTACTTTAGTTTTCTCGGTTAATTTGGTGTCCTAGTTTTTAAGCGGTTGTTTTATTGGTGTTAGAATTCTAAGCCTTTATGCTCTTGTCAAGGAGGTAGGTAGTAAGCTTATCGAGAACTCCCGATAACTTTATCTCTTAATGATCTTTGATGTCCTGGCCTTAAAGTTTATTAAAAGGGTGTTAAGGGGGTTGGTTTACTCTATTAAGGCTCTAGAAGGGGTTTTTTCTTTTGTTAAGGTGCTTTTTGATGGGCTTTAATAAATGCTAACCTTCTTATAGCTAACCCTTTTTCCTATGGCTAACCCCTTTTATTCTCTAAAGGTCCCTTATATTCTCTGATGGCTAACCCCTTATATTTTGGGTCTGGAAAACTATATTCTGGTAATATGCTTTCCCATTGACTTGCCTTATTGACTTGGCTCATGTTGGGTTGATGTCTCTTTAAGGGGCTTACCATAACCCTTATAATGTTATTTTTGTCTAGAACGAGGACCATAAATGTGAATTTAAGTAGTTAAAGTCCCTCCTTATTAAACCTCCTACCCCTATCCCTCCTCTTATTAATCATATTTTATCATTGTATGTGCCAACTTTTGAGGATTCTATTACTGCAGTGTTCATGTTGCATTATAATGATCAATGCAAGTAGGACGTAAACTATATTAGTCATTTTTATGTTTATTATAAGATCCACTTCTCCCCACTAAATAAGATTTATTTAGCCATTTTTTTTCCCATTTAGAAGCTTTGACATTATATTTTGGGATAGGAGACTCACATCATTTCTCATTTTTATCCCTTTATTATCTCATGTCTAAACTCGCCTTTCTGATTGAGTAACCAAGTGTATCTTGTTGTTTTCAAAGTTTTACCTGCACTTTACTGCTTGGAAGTCCTTTAAGAGGCAAGTAATTGTCTTTAAACTAGGTTATAATATTCTTCTTAGTATCTCACTAGGAGGTTACTTCTTTCCTAATGAGTGGATGTTGGAGAAGCCCATATTCATTGTTGATCTTGAGACTTTAGAGTATACTTTAATAGCTCTAAGAAAAACGCCAGTGTTGGGGTAGGTGTTTTTTCTTCCTACCTCAAGGTGAAACCTTCTATTTTACCTTTTTCTTTCACTTTGAGTATACCAATAATGTTGTAATATATAAGGCTCTCATCTTTAGAATATGCATAAATTTAGACCTCAAAGTGTATTTATTATGTATCTTTGAGAATTTATAGCTGATAATTAGCTAGGTTAACAGATACTATGCTACCCATAATACACTTATAGCTACTTATTATAAGGTTTTATTTCATTTTCTTACTAATTAATGCATGCGTCATATTAGTTACATAGTGTTTTAAAATCATTTTTATGCTAATTTCCTTGTTTCATCTACTACTTTAGGTTCTTTCCTACCTTGTATGGATCTACTTAATAACTTTCTCCTTTGTGATATGACTTATTATCCTGAGGTTATATCCATTTTTCTTGTTTTTACCCTATCCTATTTTTTTTTTCTATTGTGACTCAAGTTCTTAAGTTTACCTCTAGTACATCAGATCACCATGAGATGAACTCCCCTACATAACCCTCTTTTATTCATAAAACATCATATGTATCCTGGTTATAAGATGTAACCCATTATTAAAGTACTGGTACCATAACTTCTACCTATTCCTAGAATAGTAAGTGTCAATTAATATGTAATTATTCCTACTATGCTTTTTGGGGATTCTCTATAAGAGGGGATTTGATTGCATCCTCCTAGATTACATTACATTTATTATTCTAAGACCACTAGTGTCTTGGAGGAAGCCCATAGTGCAGTTTTTTGTGGTTACTTTAGTGTTTAATCTACTTACTCCAAGATTTTGTGTGTTTGGTATTAATAGCCTACCATACATAAAGAGATCCGTTAAAAAATTAAGGTTTATATATCATGTTAGCATCACTCACACTTGGTGTATGCCCCTTCTTAAGACCTCATCCCTATCGAGTTACATTGGCCTTTCTCTATTTGTTGCTCAATGGGTAGGATACTTCGTGACAAGAAGGAAATAAGTCATTACAGGCAGGAAATAAAATACACAGGCAGGACACCTTTATTTGAAGCTACAGAGCGGAAATAGAATGCAGAGAAGGAGAAAAAAGGAGAGCCGCAGCCAAACTCTTCATTTTAAAAACATTATTTTAAAAAGGTTCTTCACGGTGGAGTAAGCAAATAAACTGATTAAAACATAATATTGTAATGCTATTCCGGCACTCCAATAATCTACAACAGCAAGCTTCAACAAAGAACGTAATTTAACCCCTAACCCACCATTTTAGCGGCAAAGGGTACTCGAGAGTACTTTTATCCCGCTATTTCATAAACATATTGAACACTATTTGAAGACTATTTACACAGATAGGGGATGGTTCGCTCATCCAAGAACAAATAATGAAATGCCAGAGGGAGTAACATAATGTTCTTTATATTAAAGTCCCAATAGTAAAGCAGATTCTAATCTTTATTATAAGGTCATAGATGATGAACTTATGATATTGCTATTGTATGTGGATGATTTGTTCCTACCAGGAGAAGACAAACCCATCACTGAATGTAAGAAGAGCTTGCTGCAAAATTTGAGATGAAAGACCTTGGGATGATACACTATTTTCTAGGTCTTGAAGTATGGCAGTTCCCAGATGAAATTTTCCTGAGTCAAGGAAAATATACTGATGAGATCCTAAAGAGATTTGGGATGTTGGATTGTAAGGCCATGACTACCCCGATGGTGACAAACTTGAAGCTCCTGAATGATGCTTCATCAGAGATAGTAGATATCACGTTGTACAGACAGATCATTGGGTCACTGATGTATTTGACCAATACTAGATCAGATATATGTTTTGTTGTGAACACCTTGAGCCAGTATATGGTGGAGCCCAGACATGTTCACCTGATTGCAGCAAAACATGTGATGAGGTACCTAAAAGGTACATTGGACTATGGACTCAGATATGCTTCAGACAGTGAGTTCAGACTGTACGGATATACAGACTCAGATTGGGCTGGAAGTGCCGAAGATAGAAAAAGCACTTCAAGATGTTGCTTTAGTTTGGGATCAGGTATGATCTCATGGCTCAGTTGAAAGCATCCTTATGTTGCTCTTAGTACAGCAGAAGTTGAATACGTAGCAGCATTTTCAGCTTGTAGCGAAGCAGTGTGGCTTCGCAAGATGTTAGCAAGATTGTTCGATGCAGAGACAGATGTGACTGATATTCTCTGTGACAATCAGAATTGTATCAAGATGACAGAGAATCCAGTGTTCCACGATAGATCGAAGCACATCAAGATAAAGTTTCACTATATCCGGTATATGTTGCAGAAGGGAGCAATAAAGCTCAAGTATGTTCCTACAGAGGAACAAGTTGTTGATGTGTTGACTAAGCCTCTGTCTCGCATAAAGTTTGAATACTTTCGAGACAAGCTTGTTGTGGTCTGAAAGGACCTCCCTCGAAAGAAGGAGTGATGATGATAGAGATTCCAGTACTTGCCGACTGATAGAGATTCCAGTACTTGCCTACTGAAGATCAATACTTGCCGACTGATAGAGATTCCAGTACTTGCCTACTGAAGATCATTACTTGCCGACTGATAGAGATTCCAGTACTTGCCTACTGAATATCAGTACTTGCCGACTGATAGAGATTCCAGTACTTTCCTACTGAAGATCAGTACTTGCCGACTGATAGAGATTCTAGTACTTGCCTACTGAAGATCAGTACTTGTCGACTGATAAAGATTCCAGTCCATGCCGACTGAAGATCAGTACTTGCCGACTGATAGTGATTCTAGTCCTTGTCGACTAAAGATCAATACTTGCCGACTGAAGATCGATACTTTCCGACTGATAATGATTCCAGTCCTTACCGACTGAAGATCAGTATGTGCCGACTGATAGTGATTCCAGTCCTTGCGGACTGAAGATCAGTACTTGCTGACTGATGGTGGTGTTGTTCCAGTATTTGTTTACTGATGATTGATGTTGTTGTTGTCCCAGTATTTGTTTACTGATGATTGATATTGTTGTTGTTCCAGTATTTACTTACTGATGATTGTTGTTCCAGTACTTGCCGACTGATGATTGATGTTGTTCCAGTGTTCATACATTGATGATGATGTTGACGGTGATATTCCAGCAGACGATGATGATGATGTTGACGGTGATATTCCAGCAAATGATGATGATGATGTTGATGTTGATATTCCAGCAGATGATGATGTTGATGGAGTTATTCCAGCAGATGATGATGATTATGGTGATATTCCAACAGACGATGATGATGATGGTGATATTCCAGTAGATGATGTTGCTGATGGAGTTATTCCAGCAGATGATGATGATGATGCTGATGAAGATGTTCCAACAGATGATGTTGATGATACCCCATGATGTTCCAAAAACTTCCTACAAGAGATTCACAAGTCAGTTGGAAAGTTGTTGTTGTTGTTGATGTTGCCCGCAAAATACCTTCCTAGTTAAGAGGGAGTGTTAAAGAAATGTAACTACGGAAGATATTCTAAATGTATTTGTCTATTGTATTTTTGGATTCCTCCCTCGGGAGATGTCATTGATGTAATTGATAATGTAAGATTCATTGAAAGAGTCAATGTAAATCCTAACTGTTAGGTCGGCCTGGAAAGATCTAGAAAAGAATATTTTATTGTAAAGAGTACAGGTCGGCCCAGTTAGGTGAGTCAAGCCGACCTAGTTAATAAAAGGTCAAGTCAATTGTAAAGTATAAATAGGAGATTGAGTTGCTCATTTGCAACACTCATCTCACTCACTCAAGTTCGCATAGGAGAGAGAGAAGTTCGCACAAGTGAAGGAGAGAAGTTGATTTTGTCTTAGGGTTTTATCTTGTATGTGTGAATTCTATATTGAGGAAGTTTTGTCGAGGCTTTCTCCCTTGTGGTTTCCCCGAGAAAAATATTGTGTTCTTTGTGTTTGTTGTGCTTGTCTTTCTTTCAGTGATTAGATTGATTAGTGTTATTATGCTAAACAAGTAGAAAAACTAACAATTTCAGGTAAAATTAAGCCATTTTTTAATGGTTTAATTCAGAAAATTGAAAATGTAATAAAATAGAGGTTTGTGGGCAAAATTTGGTAATGGGATGCTCGTTTTCTAAGCCAAAGCACCCATCTAACCCATAAACCCACTTTTCCTAAGTTTCGAGTAAGTATTTATCTCTAAAATTGATATTTGCTCGAAAAAGGCCAAAAAGACATAATAAATAAAGGTCAAAAAAGACAAAATAAAGGAAAAAGACATTTTCCTAAATTAATGGAAACATGTATGGAGTTGGTCTGGAGTTGGACTAAGGTAACTGAGCAATCAAATCCAAGTCATCTGAGCTCCGAATAAGGTGATTTCAATCAAGTCTATCAAGATCCAGTTAACATCCTCTTGAAGATTGCGCCCTCTTTAGGTTGGGCGACTTTTCCATGTGGCACTCATTTGTTTGAGTGATGTTTTCAAGGTAGGGATGCGCCTACCTCATTGAGAGGTGGTGCAATCCCATCAAGTTTGAGTTCTAGTTGATCCTAAATCAAAGCAATCATCTCCAGGTTCAACTCCCTCTTCCAAGATTGCGCCCTCTCTTGGGAATGGCGCCCCCTCTGCATGCAAATTTCTATTTAAGAGAGCAAGTTCGCCCTCATTCTTCATCTGAAGGTGGAACCTCTGCTCCTTTTCCTTGTAATATTTTTCTGAGTTCTAGCATTAATAAAGAGAAGGGTCAAAGGCTTTGGAGGCTACATTGTGAGTTCATGTGATGTGTGGATGTTGGATGCTTCAAGATCTATTGAGGTAACTTGTATTTTTGCATGAGAATTTTGTTCATTGTTACGATTGCACTGACCTTGGAAGGAAATCTACATTTCAGTAGGGTAAGAAAATAAGATCTAATGTTTGTTTCTTATTGATAATAGTATGAAATGCTCTGAATATTGTGCATCTCTTGTTTGAATGCTTATATTTGCAAGTCTTTTATATTGTTTACATCGGTGCCATTTAATCCTCTTGTGCAAGTTCTTTTGTGAAGCTTTGTTGCAGGTTACTAGAGCTCAAAGAGGAGGCATGCATGTTAGTTTTGCCACTTCTTAAGCTGCTTCAAAGGAATCTTAGTCCCTCTTGTTCCCACTTTCATGCAGGCTCCATTCGCTCAAACTCAGGTTCTCACCTTTAGTTCAACTTCTTCTAAACTTCTTCCGGTTACTGGTTGCATAGCTTTCTAGATCTCTATTTGAAAATCTAAAAGAAGTAGATCTAGAATTATTTTACTAATGTTAGCATATCATAAAAGTTTAAATCTCATTTCTAGCATTAGTAGTTAAACTCTTCCTTTCTTGCATTTTAAAGTTGAAGATCTATTTAGCTTAGGGAAGAGAAGTGTTGTTAAAAGTGATTTAAAGATAGTGTTATCCCTAAAGTTTGCACCTTGACTGCTTGGGTCAAAGCTTAAGGAAATCTTGAATGTAGAGATAAGATAACTAAACAATAACTCTATCAGTTTTGGTGGCAGATGAATATACGACAGAGATCAGACAACTCAAAAGTCAGGTAACAAGGAGTACATTGGTTTCAGTTCTTAAACAAGAACAGAAAATGACTGTGATAATAACCTTACAAATGTAAGAGCTCAAGTTCCATTTCAGAATAGGGGCATAGTTATATACTAGTCAAGAGAATCACAACATGAAATGTTAAGACCATGCATAGACAAAATATTGACAGTATACACTTCATAAATTAAAATAAGACGGGCTCAAAGATCATAATTTACTTCAAAAACAGTCATTTCTGCAAAAGATAACATAAAAAACACTATACATGCATGTACATAAGCTTTAAAATCGAACTTCCATTATACTGTTTCAAGTTCCAACCTCTTCTTTCTCAGAAGAAGAGCCCCCTGCTTCCCCCATCAAAATGTTACAATCATGCCTCATATAAGTATTGAGGTCGAAATCCTCCCTAGGAGGTCGAATTTCTAAAGATAGTAGAGATTACATTAAATTTTGGAACTGTCTGCCATGAAAAATGGACTAGACTACTGAAAACTAGGGCTACAATTATGATTTTGTATCTCTTGAATCATGACAGTTGTGTACAATCTGGGAGAGGTTTTTGTAGATGAACCCGTCATTGAGAAAAGCCTCTTTCAGTTTTCAAAAATTCTCCTCCAGCTGTCCATAATCAACTCTGCAAAAATATGACTCAAACTGGAATTTCCGCAGTCAGAAAAATAGGCTGCAATGACAAGAGCGAATCTTTCAATCCTTGATACCTGTGTAAAAAGTGAGATAGGTTTTTGTAGTTCTATATCTTAGGAATAAAAACCTCCTTCAGTTTTCCCAAATTCATCTTGCATTGGCCACAATCTGTTCTGAAAAAGGATGACGAAACAGGTCATTTCTAGAAAAATCTGCCTTCAAAAATTCTCCACTGGTGATGTTCAAGTGCTATCTGGCATGTGTAATGGGATGCCACGCCTCATGGGGGTACGAGATGCATGAATATTCATAATTCATTTCAAATTATGATAAATCCAAATTATAATTACAAACTTAAACCCCTATTTAAATCATTATTTCATATTTCTGCGATACTGACAGCATTTTTACACTACTGACAGCATTTTCACATTTGAAATTTTGGCATATGCTGTCAGTTTATCATTTTAATCAAATGGATGAATTGTAATGTTTCCAAACATTTGAAATGCCTTTTGAACTAAGAAATTAAACCTTATTTCGAAAATAAACATGAACAAGAGCCTTATCCTATTTTAATTATGAAAATATGATAAAATGTGACTAGGATAATATAAAACTTAAGAAAAATGAAGGGAATGTATAAACTAGGCAAATGGAAAAAAGCACTAAGGTCAAAAATGAATAAAAACTAGGTAAAGGTTGTACTAGTCTAAGAAACAATCCTAGAGATAACATCTGGCTCCGATTGGGGATAAGGTCCTCCTTGTGAGACCTTAAGAACACGAAGACTAAGTGCCTTTCCAATCCATCACTGACATCTGAAGACCAAAAACTACAACTTGCTCTGCTCATCAAATTCTAAAATGATCCTGCTTTGCAAATAGAAGCTGCCCTGCAACTGAAGAAAAGAAGCACCAGTGTTTTGTCTCCATTGGGCTGGAGTCTTTTCAACTATCTGAACTACTGCAGATGATAACAAGCTGAAAACCGCACACTGAAAACTAATCCATACTGCAACTGAAATCAAACTGTTGTTTGTTGAAAACTAAATTCATACTGAAAGTTGCTCTACTGCTAAAAGACTGAATGAGAACAAATGCTCTTGAGATGTGCTTATTTATGTGCACTATATGCACTAATCAGTTGATACAAACTGATCAAGTATATTCATACTTCCAATAAATCCATGAAAGCATCTTACCACAAAAATGATCCTCCAGTAAGCAGATGAGGACAAAAGAAAAATATGACATGAACAGTTGAAAACTAATAAGCATTTTGAACTCACAACTACAAGAAAGTGTCATCCCGAAATCTGCCACATTCTGAGACTGTGCAAATACTGACTCGATGTAGAAGGCCACTGGATAGTGAAATTGCAGCTGATGTAAAGAAACAAACTGTTCATTTACAATTTCATTCCTGTTACCATAATCTCCATGTTCTTCTTAACCAACACCGGTTTCAGCCATAGATCCTTGTAAAATAAGCTTATTGATTTGCTCAAAATTTGATAAAGTAGGTATAAACAATTTATCATGTAATTCATCCTGGTCTCGTTTACTATATCCCTGGAACTCAGATCCATAACTTTCTTCTACTGATGTATACACTTACTCTTTAATTAACTCCTCCTGACATTGTTCCAACTGGAGATGAAATTGTTTTTGCATATTACCTTCTTCATGATCGCTACTAATTTCATTTGTCTACAGATCTGAAAGTTGTTGCAGGGTACTGTCACTATTGATCATATTTTGTTTAATGTATGCTGCAGATCCAAGTTCAGAAATGGCAAAAACAGGCTCACTAATCTCTGTTGACAGTTGATCAACAATTAATAAAGAAGAAAGCTCTGCAAACTACTCTTTTAACTTCTTTCCATCTCCTTCACTTCTAGAAAACACAAATTCGTTGTCACTGAAGAATTCTTTACACGCTGGTTCAAAAGTTTTCTCTTCTTCATCAAAATACTCATCATACTTAGGCTGATCCTCATGAATTCTTAAATTTTGAATATCAGTAACCTCTGCTTCATGATGTTCTTCAATCTGTTTGTTAACCTTCGATGGAAAAGAAAGTATAGTAGACAGATCTGGTAACTTCTCATCATCAGATTTAGAACTGGCATACACAAGTTGATTGTTGAAAAATTCAATATGTATAGATTCATAATTCTTTTCTTCATCATTTGAATATTCATCATAAATTGGAAGAGCATGATCAAATTCCAATGGCAGGGATGAAGCTTTCTACATATTATCTTCTACATGATTGCTGCCAGTGTCATTTGTATGCAAATCTGAAAATTGCTGCAAGCTGTCTTTATTAATTTCAAGTATCATCTGATTAGAAGATAGCTGACCCTTACAAATTTCTGAATTTTGAAGCTCAGATATATTCATAACATGATGCTCCTCTAACTCCTTTTCATCTCTTTTATTATATTTTGGTAGTTCAGTTTCAAAACGATCACATGATGATATATCGATCTGCTCATTATCATTTGAATACACAAAAGAAGAAACTTGTTTCTCATGACGATTTAGAATAACAGATACATTTGATACAATGTCAAAAGTATCTGCAATCTGGGTATCACTTGGAAGATTATGAACCTCTTGATCATCATGAAAATTATCATCTACAGCTATGCAATCATCAATCATATTTTGAAAACCCTCTTCTCGTGAATTAGAAAAAGAAGGAGTTTCATCCATATTTTTATTGAAAGACTCACTCCCATTCTTAATTTCTTTTTTATCAAGATCTTCACAAAGCTCATCATTCGAGGAACCAACTACTGTCTGCTGAATATAAGATTTGAACTTTTCACAACATTGCTCAAGCAGAAGTTCCCGAGAAAAATACCTTTTGTAGTGCTGACGGAATACTGTGTGGAAATCCTTCAAGGATGAAATGATGGAAGGAGGCAATCAGAAATACCATTTACGTGCATCACCATCCAATGAATACGTGAACATCTTCATACGAACATCTTCGTGCTGTAGATCTAGCAAATCCATGCACTCATGAAACTTAATGAGGTGATGTGCAGGAATGTCTTCTTTCTTTTCTCGGAAGATAGGCAGAAAATCTCCCCACTCTGACATAGTCGGTACTGGATGCGGGAAACCAGTAACTTCAGAAAAGTCGAGAGGTGCAAACCTGTGAGCTACCATGGCAACCATTAGATCATTTGATGGCATTCTGGATCCTTGAATAAATGGAGTCGCCTCTGGATTCTTCGGAGTCGCCCGATGAAAAATCTGCAGTCAATATGTCACCAGCCCTTGTTCACCATCAAAGACTGGATATATTCGTTGTTGTACAGCCCAGGGAAGTATACCTTCGTTCCTCCGTCCCCGGCAACGGCGCCAAAAGATGTTATCCCTAAATTTTGCACCCTGACTGCTTGGGTCAAAGCTTAAGGAAATCTTGAATGTAGATATAAGATAACTAAACAGTAACTCTATCAGTTTTGGTGGCAGATGAATATACGACAGAGATCAAACAACTCAAAAGTCAGGTAACAGGGAGTACATTGGTTTCAGTTCTTAAACAAGAACAGAAAATGACTATGATAATAACCTTACAAATGTAAGAGCTCAAGTTCCATTTCAGAATAGGGGCATAGTTATATACTAGTCAAGAGAATCACAACATGAAATGTTAAGACCATGCATAGACAGAATATTGACAGTATACACTTCATAAATTAAAATAAGACGGGCTCAAAGATCATAATTTACTTCAAAAACAGTCATTTCTGCAAAAGATAACATAAAAAACAGTATACATGCCTGTACATAAGCTTTAAAATCGAACTTCCATTATACTGTTTCAAGTTCCAACCTCTTCTTTCTCATAAGAAGAGCCCCCTACTCCCCCATCAAAATGTTACAATCATGCCACATATAAGTATTGAGGTCGAAATCCTCCCTAGGAGGTCGAATTTCTAAAGATAGTAGAGATTACATTAAATTTTGGAACTGTCTGCCATGAAAAATGGACTAGACTGCTGAAAACTAGGGCTACAATTATGATTTTGTATCTCTTGAACAATGTTACAAAAACCGAACCGGTTTAGGCAAAACCGGTCGGTTAGATCGGTTCCGGCACCTTTCCGATCCGGACCGGCCCTTCAAACCGTTTTTGGCCGATTTTGTCCTGAACCGGCCGGTTCAGTCACCGAACCGGTCAAAACCAGCCGGTTCAGGACAAAACCGGTTTTGTAGAGAAAACCGGTTTTTGCCAGAAAATGATTTAAAAAAAAAAAAATTAGACTTAAACTTTGACATTTAAGTCGAGTAGAAGCCCACAAGTTCTGTAACACCAATCTACACTGAATCATTTCAAAAGGACATCTCTCAACAATTTATGGCATAGCCCTATGATAAAAGATGAATCTTTATAGTGCCGTGGTAGATAATAAGATATTTGGAATCCCTTTTGGCATTGAAGTATCTGAGAAATATATGTGGTATTGGGTTTTAACTCCTTTTAGTGGAAAATTTAATAATGGTTCACCTAGGATATTATTGTACCAAAAGGGAAATCACTATAATGTACAAAATACTTGCAGTACAGCATGTTCTCTATTCATCTTGATTTTCCCAAGCTGCTTCAAGCTCCAGGTAATTAGAGGAGACTTTCATGTCTGGAAAGTTAGGGAAGAGTGGGCTAGTCTTTGTTGATCAGTGCATTTTTTATATGCACCTTCCAAAAGAGCAGGGTGGCCTTGTTTTACAAATATTAGAACAGAGGGCAATGCATCACAATGGACAGTAAGAGCTGTAAGAGCTATTTTGGTTCTATGCACTCTTATTTGCTATATAAATGAGATACTTTTCATATTTTGTGTATAATAGTTTGAATGTACATGGATGCACATGAATATATATATAATTTTTCAAAATTTCAATATTTTATGTATTTTTGGTGGACCGGTTTTATGATCCGGTTTTGGTCCGGTTCCAGTTCACAGGGTCGGCCGGTTCGACCACCGGTTCGGTTTTTGTAACATTGCTCTTGAATCATGATAGCTGTGTACAATCCAGGAGAGGTTTTTGTAGATGAACCTGTCATTGAGAAAAGCCTCTTTCAGTTTTCAAAAATTCTCCTCCAGCTGTCCATAATCAACTCTGCAAAAATATGACTCAAATTGGAATTTCCACAGTTAGAAAAATAGGCTGCAATGACAAGAGCGAATCTTTCAATCCTTGATACCTGTGTAAAAAGTGAGATAGGTTTTTGTAGTTCTATATCTTAGGAATAAAAACCTCCTTCAGTTTTCCCAAATTCATCTTGCATTGGCCACAATCTGTTCTGAAAAAAGATGACGAAACAAGTCATTTCTAGAAAAATCTGCCTTCAAAAATTCTCCACTGTGTGTTGTTCAAGTGCTATCTGGCATGTGTAATGGGCTGCCACGCCTCATGGGGGTACGAGATGCATGAATATTCATAATTCATTTCGAATTATGATGAATCCAAATTATAATTACAAACTTAAACCCCTGTTTAAATCATTATTTCATATTTCTGCGATACTGACAGCATTTTTACACTACTAACAGCATTTTCACATTTGAAATTTTGGCATATGCTGTCAGTTTATCATTTTAATCAAATGGATGAATTGTAATGTTTCCAAACATTTGAAATGCCTTTTGAACTAAGAAATTAAACCTTATTTCGAAAATAAACATGAACAAGAGCCTTATCCTATTTTAATTATGAAAATATGACAAAATGTGACTAGGATAATATCAAACTTAAGAAAAATGAAGGGAATGTATAAACTAGGCGAATGGGAAAAAGCACTAAGGTCAAAAATGAATAAAAACTAGGTAAAGGTTGTACTAGTCTAAGAAACAATCCTAGAGATAACAGATAGATCTAGCATTTTAGTGCTTGTAAGATTCGGTGTTCCATCTCTAAAAGGGCAGCCAAAGATCCTAGCAAGACAAGCTTTCTAGCTTGTCTTACTAGTTAACTTTTGCATATGTTTGTTTACTTTACTAACTTAGAGTTTTTTGGGGTATTTTTAGGCCTTTTTCCCAACGCTCTTAAAGTGTTTTGGGACTATTTTAACGCTTATTAGCTCGCTGTTTTGCAGACTTTAGCGATCAAATAGAGAGGCATGCTGGCCATTTTTCCAAGATTTAGTGCATCCAAGACCCCCAGAGGCTTCCCTCTACTTGCAATAATTTTTTCAAACCTTTGTAAGTTGTCTGGATACTCAAACTATAAAGGACCAGTAGCATTCCCTGAAGCAGAGTCTTTTTGTAATAAGAAATAAAGAAGAGCAAGCAGACTTTCAAGCGCCTGCACCCCATCCCCCTGGGGGGGATCTGCGTTTTTTGTGGTTTGGTGTTTTTCGCCATTGTTTTGGTTTAGATTAGTTTTCTTATGCAAGCATTTGATTAAAGCAACACAAGCACACAATCCGTCCTTAAAAGGCTGTATAGATTAGTTTACTTTATTTTTGCTTTGTCATTTATTTCACAATAAGCTCTAAAATTTGCACCCTTGCTTTCCCGAAGTACTGCACCAATCATTGGTGTGTGGAAAAGAGATTCTTGGGTTTTAGATTAGTTAATCAACACATCCATAACACTAATAAAATTTACCAAGGCTTAAAGTTCCAAGTATGCTCTTGACCACTGCAGCTCAGTCTGAACTGTTGGCCACTCAGAAATGGACTTGAGTGACTAGTATAATAGGGAAATCCTACAAAACTCAATCTCTAGAACTCGGGAGGTCGAGTGAAACTAACTACAGAGTCAGTGGGCTACTTTAAGCAGGTTATGTCTCACCCAGTTGGACCCTTGGTATAGCTGTCACTACGCTCAGTTCAAAGGAGCGAGTCAGAGTTGGGCTAAACAAAGAATTCACCCACTCCTTTAATCACTCATCATTAATAAGTTAAAAATGTCTCATCATTAATAAGTTAAAACTGACAAACAAGACATCAGCAACATCCCCAGCACAACAACTATTTACACATTTTTCGGCATTGGTCTTCTTATACAAATTTCTATAGTTTAAATCAAATCTACCAATATGTCGTGAATGCTTCTCTCAATTTACAATGTTGCTCATTTAATTTCTATCTGCAGATGCTTTCTTGTTTCAGTAACTTCATTCATCCATCTTTTAACTCCTAGAACTTTTGCTTTTTCCTTTTGTAGTGTAAAAGCCATAGATTTACTTTTATTGGGACCACCCCTCTTAGCTTCGCTAGGAGTATCCTAGAATGAGGAGTCGAGTAATCAGGTGATATCACTTGACTCTCACTTGCCCCCAAGGACACACCGAGCAGTTTGATGGGTTTCTGCCACATTCCCCCCAGGTGTGTATTAGGCGGCAACAGGTACCATCCTCAAAATGAGAAGTTCCTAGTGGGTTTCTCCAAGACATGTATGTCAGGGAAAGAAAAAAGACTTGGAAACAGTTAATCAGGAAAGGATGAACAAACTTGTCATGCTCATGAGAAGTATAGGATTAGTAATGACTTCATTTTAACGGCAGACTCTATGGTATATATCTCCGCAACACTTAACACCTACTCAAAGTTGATAATTTTTTTTCTTTAAAGAATTTTCTCATATTAGTAGAAGATAAACCTCAAATTAGCACTAATAACTGTACTTTATCTCACACACTGTCATTTACAGAAAAGATTCAGAATTAGACGCAGGTGTCAGAAGGTGGAGGCAGATTTGATTAACTCAAAGCATCGCAGAGCACTTCCAGAAATGCTTCATGCTCTGTTAGTGGAGTGCTGCTCAGCTTGAAACTACTGCGAATACTATTAAACAAAGAGGCAAAAGAAGGTCCAAAAGTAAAAGCAAACCTACCTGCATGATCTCAGTAATTAGTTAAGGGAGCCTCAATACAAGGAGAAGAATGGAAATTAGTAGATCATAGATGGCCCCAACAAACAATGGAAATGCTATTGATCATCAACCATGTCACTTGCTTTGTTTGTTTTTATGCATAGATTTTCAGTGTTCAGAAATAAGGTGTTTCTGTCTGCACATACTGAATCAGAACCATACGAATGTTCATGGATAAGACAAGATAAGATAATTTTATTAATGTCCAACAAGTGACCACAAGATTAGGTCAATGGGACTAAAAATATATGTCCAGTGTGAGTACAATGTGGGAGTGCAAAAGCAACTTCTATAAATGCTGGGAGCAAAAAGGGAAAAAAGAGTGAAAATAGTTCATAATAGAAATAACCGGAAACTAGAGGCTATGCCTTAGCACTTGTTATGGTTGGTCTCAATAACACCCAATTTCTTTGTACAGCACTCGACAATACTCCTAATAGGGATGAAGAACTTCGAAAAGCCAGTAATGAATACTTTTCACTTACAATAACAATATGAACACTTCTATAATGAAAATTTGTCACACTTGCAATGTGAACATTCCTGTACTATGTTACATGTAAATTCCTAGATCTACTCTTACAGTGTATGTAAGTTGGATTAGCCAAGCACTGTATAAACTCCAACTCCAGCAAAAAGCGTTGTTTACCATCATCAGGATCTTTGTATGGCTCCTTAGGGCTGCAAAACAGAAGTCGGCAAAATAGCATTCCACTGTATCAAACATAAATTCAAACTATTGCAAGCTGTGTAGTAAAATATTTTGTGCAAAAAACCATCATCTTTTTGTTAATATTAAACCTAAGTTACCAAATCCACCTGGGTCAGATCTGGGTTCCATGTCTCCACGGATCCAAATCTGCCAAGATCCATCTCAAAATTTCCAATCCGGCAAGGATCCATTTTCTGATTGAAAATGCTAGAGGATCCACCTCAGATACATTTCCAGCCTGCCGGAAACAGATTGCTGTGGATCCTCCAAAAAGCTCTTTTTTTTAATTAAAAAAAAGTTAAAAATAAATAAATATAAAAACAAAGTTAAAAAACAAAATCAAGGAGAATCCTAACTTTTGCTAAACTAACTCCTCCCCATTCTAAAACACAACAGTTTGAGATTTCCTTGGCTGTTTGCATTTCTGAGTTTTTTCGTCTTTGGTTCATATATATATGAGTGTTGGGACTCGTGGGCTGGAAGGTTTAGATGCTGACTTGGAAAGGTTATACCAGGAGACTAGTGCAGAGCTCTATCATGCTGAGAATGAAGGATGATGCTCCTATGAAGTCCGGGAAATTCATGTTGTTAGCATTGGACAATAAAGCTCTGACCTGGGAGGTCCTCCAAAGGAGGGCAAAGCAAGGCCCAGAGAAGCATGCCTTATGCAAGAATGAGCTGGAAACAATTGATCATTTGCTGGTCCAATGTTCTTTTTCCAAGGAGATATGGAGTGTTATACTGCCTTTAGCAGGAGGTCAAAGATTTGGCAAGAGTCAACTATACTAGATTGTATGAAGAAATGGTTTGAGAACAGATCCCTTGAAGCACACATATCTCTGCCCTTGATTACCTCTAGAGCCATCTAGATAGCTAGGAACTCCAATATCTTTAGGGGAAGGAGATCCCTCCTTCCCTGGTAAAGCATCAAATCAAATTCCTGTATGATAAAATAAAGTGCACCCCAAAGCTCAAAGTTCCAAGACAAATAGGCAATTTGGAGGTGGACAAATCTTACCCATGGGATTTCTTTAATGGAGCCTGCCAAAGCACTCCTGGGTTGTGTGGGGCTGGTGATGTTATCTATCTCACTAAAGGGCGCAAGTTATCCTTTAAATCAGGTATTGGGACCAGCAATACAATGTGGCAGAATGGAAAGGCTTTGTATATTCTAAGAAGTTTGCATTGGAAAAAGGTTTCTTAAAAATCCAGATTCTGGGAGATTCTAAATTAGTTATTGACTAGGTGAATGGTTCAACTGGCATGCAAAACCTAAAACTAAGACCACTGTTTGAATAGATCAAGAATATGGAACACACTTTTGAGTATGTTACCTTTCAAACTAGCAGTCTTAAATAAGCAACACAATGTAGACCAAAGTCGGGGAGGTTACCACCAATAGGTGTTTGCACTATACAGGTGAGATGTTAGGCCGATAAGTTAGGCCAATAGTGAGTGGTGAGCCATATCCCCTTGGCTTAGAGGTTTAGCATGTATGTTGCATATCTACATTTAACTTGTCTACCAATAGGCTATTTTGTATATCTACGTTTTCACATAAGATATTGACATGGAAGTGATTGGTAAGCATGTGGGAGAAGTATAGGCACAAATGTCACCACAGCCTAGCCTCTCAACATCTTTGGGTAACTCCTAAACCCAGGGGAGAGCCCTTAAAGATACCTGCAAACACCAAAACATGCAAATACCCTTCTACAACCTTGTAACCAGATCAGTACCTTGTATGGAGTCAAACAATGTATAAAGAAGACAACTAGATCTAATTGAGGAGTTAATTCAATAACCATTCATTGATATCATCAATCACTTTTCCAATTAAAAGGTTTCATAGATTCCAGTGCAGCTTCACATATACCAAGGCACCTTCACTTATCCCAAGGCAACCTCTCAAAAGATGAGCCCCAAGGAAAAGAGGAAGGAGGAGACTAAGGCAAAGCCCTAGGTCGAGCCAAAATCCAAATGCAGCCCAAGGTTAGTGAGATCTAGGGTTCTCACGTTCCCCAATGCACTTGCTTCAAACAAGGGCGAAATTAGTGGGTGGAGTATTTTGGGAATTTTGGAATTTTTTAGATTTTTAGGGTTTTTAGAAATTTTCAGATTTTGAGGGATTTTATGCATAAAATTGCAGCAAAAATAAAGACAAGTAATTGATGAAAAGAAGAGTAATTCTATTGACAAACAAGGGGATATGATTCTTGTCTCAATCCCTAGGGCAATGAGAGATCAATGATCAACGTCCCTCCCTTGAAATGTCTTTCAACACTTGCAAGTTAGGGCATCACCTAGCAACCTCTAGGGTTCGGTAGGAGAACCTAACTAGGGCAAATGGGGAAGTCCAAGGCCCTAACAAGCAATAGAGAACTCCTAGGGAGGACGTTCTCTTCTTACAAAAGTTGACAAAATGTTGACAACAAGCCCTAACAAATCAGCAAAATGCACTATAAAAGCACCATTTAACCTAGCTAGGAGCATAACTTACCAACAATCAACAAGAAGTGAGCAAGGAAAAGACCTTAGGTCACACTTGTGCATGAGTTCTTCCAACTATTCTAGCATCAACCTTTAGCATCTGCAAAATCAAGCCCTAGAACATTCCATCATCCACCTTCCAGCAAGAAAGAGCATCCCAAGAGAAGTGCGCATCACATTAAGGACTCAAAAGTAAGAGAAAAAGAGTAAGAAACATATTAGAACCATTTTCTTGATGTGTTTTTACCATGAGTGAGGCTCTATTTATATAAGACTAGCCTCACCTAATTTTAAGTTATTAGCCTACAAGATAATGTAAAAAATATAACTTTTGGCTTGCTCACCCATAGCTTTGGGGGCTAAACCACTCTAAAAGACATAAAAGTAGTAAATAAAGTGTAATTAGGCTACACCAAGTAGGTGTGCAAAAAGGAGGACGTCATGCCCCAACTAACCCCAATAGATGTGTGCCCTCAACGTCCTCCTCCATTATCCTGTTGGATTTTGTGCAACTTCGGAAGATATTATTTATTGTATTTCTATTGTACTTGATTGTACCTCCTAAGAGAGATGAACTTGATGTAATTGTAAACCCTTGAAAGAATCAATGTAAACCTTGGGGTGAAAAGAAGCAAAAGAAAAAATTTAAATTAAATTATTAATTGCCCCCCAAGTGAAGTCGGCCCAGTCAATTAGAGAAGTTGGCTCAGCTAGGGTAAAAGCCAGTTTTGGCACTATATAAATAAGAGGTAAAGTCACCTCATTATCTCACTCACTCATTCACTCAAGTTCACATCACTTGGAAAGAGAGAAGTTCGCATCTGCTAGAGAAGAAGGCTATTTTGGGGTTTCTACTTTTGGAAAGCATTTCCATCTTTTCTCTTTTATGATTGTACTCTGATCTCGGAATTATCATCTCTATACGAAGGTTGCTGGGTTTTCTCCCGTTTGGGTTTCCCGGGATAAACTCTGTTGTTATTGTTTTGTGCTTTGTCTTTCTTCTAGTGATCCTGCTTATGCATTTGAATTATTATGCTATGAATGTATGAAAATCTAACATGGTATCAGAGCAGTTCTAGAAGAAGCCATTGCCGGAACTAGGGTTTCATCTTTTGAAGTCTTCACCAAACGTTTTAAAGAAAAAGAGCCTTGGGAATTTCGCTCTAAGGAGGGCACATCGTTTGGTGAAGATGAAATTCAATTCCGAGAATTTTTAGTTTTTGACCTAATGCTGCAGTTGCAGCAGAAATTAGGGTTTCATTTTTGACCCACTTTTCTCCACAAATTTGGATCAGCCCTACCACCTCTCAACTCACCTTGCTAGGGTGCATCTACCTGTGGAATCAATTTTTCAAAATTCCAACTTTCATTTTTGACCTAGCTCTTGCTAGGGTTTCTAAACCAGATCTGCAGTCAAGATGATTGGAATGAAGGTTGAAGATCGTCTAGAAGGAGCTTCCAATTTTATCTCTTGGAAGTCTAGGGTTCTACTACTAGAAGAAAATGATCTTTTACAATATGACAATACGTAAATGAGAAGGTCCCAGAACCAGAAGCCGAAGAAGACAAATCCCGTTGGAGGAAGAATGATGCCAGAGCAAGAAGGATTTTGGTGGACTCAGTCAGATCACTTAGTTCCATAGATCTCAAGGAAGAAGACTGCTAGGAAGATGTTCAAGACCATAAAGAAGTTGTTTGAAAACACTAGTATCAATGTATCTATTACAATGAGAAACCAGCTTTCAAACATGAAGATGTCCAAGTCAGAATCCATTGCCTCATACTTCATGAGGTTCACAGAACTAAGGGACAAGCTTAGTACCTGTAGAGATCTCATTGATGATAAGGAGCTTGTTATCAACACTCTGAATGCTCTTCCACCATCTTGGGAGTCTTTCATTCAAAGCATAAGTGGTAGATCCAAAATACCCAAGTTTGATCAACTATGGGCAGATTGCACTCAGGAAGAGACAATAATTGTTGCACGACAAAGACTCCATGGCACTCGATTTAAGGAAAATCAAGCATTCATATCCCATGCCAAGAAAGGTAAGGGAAAAGGAAGGAAGTTCCACAAACACAAGCACCAAGATAGGAGATCAAGTCCTCGCCCAGATCATAAGAAGAAGAAGGACTTATATCAGATACAATGCTACCAATGCAAGAAATATGGTCATTATGCTAGTAATTGTCGAAGTGCAGACAAAAGGAAGCATGAAGCCTCAACTGTTGATGTAGAAGAAGACCATCCTCACAAGAAGTCAAGGAATGATGATCGTTCGGAGTTCTTCTTCTAGGAGATATGAAGATCCAGACTGCAAGAACAAAGATCTCTCTTGGTTCCCACAAGATGGCAGTGGGAGTTTACACACAAAAACAATAAGAGATAAGTATTTGGTTTTCTTGCTTACATAGATCTGATTTGTCTTATATGTCTCCATAACCATTATATGCAGATCTATCTGGAAGTGTATTGAGCAGTTGATATAGTTTACCTTGTTATGCATATGAGCTACACAACACTTCATTAACACATAATGGAGCTAGTCTAGATGATATCTCCTTCCTGCATGCTTAGAGTAGTGCATGTTGGATCTTGTACAACTTCGGAAGATATTATTCATTATATTTTATTGTACCTTCATTGTACTTGTTTGTACCTCCTAAGGGAGATGAACTTTATGTAATCAATTATGTAAACACATGAAAGAATCAATGTAAGCCCTGGGGTGCAAAAGAAACAAATAAAAATATTAAATTTAAATTATTTATTGCCCCCAGGTGAAGTCGGCCCAGGTAGGGAATTTTCCAGTTTTGCACTTGTATAAATAGGAGGCTAGTGCACCTCATTATCTCATTCACTCACTTAGCAAGTGCGCATCACTTTAAGGAGGAAGCTTATTTGGGGCATCTACTTGTGAAAGATACTTTCACATTCTTTTTCTTTCTTTATTTGTACTCTGATCTCGGAATTATCATCTCTCTGCGAAGGTTGCTGGGTTTTCTCCCATTTGGGTTTCCCAGGTCAAACTCTGTGTTGTTGTTTTGTGCTTTGTCTTGCTTCTAGTGATCTTGGTAATGCATTTATGTTTTATGCTATGAATGTATGAAATTTAACATGGTATCAGAGCCATTCTAGAAGAAGCCATTGCCGAAGCATTATTGGAACCCTACCGGAACTAGGGTTTCATCTTGTGAAGTCTCCAACCATTATTTTGGAGAAAAGAAGCTATAGGAATTTCGTTTTTGTCAAGGCACATCTATTGGTGAAAACAGAATTCAATTCCGAGAACTTTCAATTTTTTACCTAACTCTGTGGCTACAGCAGAATTAGGGTTTCAGTTTTAACACATCTCTCTCCACAGATTTGGACCAGCCCACCCTCTATTCAACTCTCCTTGGCAAGGTGAATTTATCTGTGGGTTCAGTTTTTCAAATTATTAACTTTCTTTTTTGACCGAGCTCCTGCTAGGGTTTCTGAACCAGATTTGCAATCAAGATGATTGGGATGAAGGATGAAGATCGTTTGGAAGGAGCCTCCAACTTTATCTCCTAGAAGTCTAGGGTTCTTCTACTCCTAGAATAAAATGATCTCTTGCTATATGTAAATGAGAAGGTCCCTGAACCAAAAGCCAAAGAGGATAAATCCCGATGGAGAAGAATGATGCTAAAGCAAGAAGAATTCTTGTGGATTCAGTGAGAGACCATTTGGTTCCTCAAATCTCAAGAAAGAAGAATGCTAGGAAAATGTTCAAGACCATTATGAAGCTACTTGAACACAGTAGCCTAAATGTATCCATAACTTTGAGAAACCAGCTCTCAAATATGAAGATAGCAAAGTCAGAATCCATTGCCTCATACTTTATGAGGATCGCAGAACTCAGAGACAAGCTCAGCACAAGTGGAGATCCTATTGGCGATAAGGAGCTTGTCCTCCACACTTTAAATGGTCTTCCATAATCATGGGAGTCCTTTATCCAAAGCATAAGTGGTAGATCCAAACTACCAAAGTTTGGCAAGCTTTGGGCAGATTGCTCTCAGGAGGAGGCAAGGATCGCAGCACATCAAAGACTCCATGGCCATGGCACTCAACCTGAGGAGAACCAAGCTTTTGTTTCTCATGCCACAAAGGGTAAGGGAAAAGGTAGGAAGTTCCATAAACAGAAGCACCAAGATCGGAGACCAAGTCCTCGCCCGGATCAAAAGGAGAAGAAGGACATATCTCAAGTTCAATGCTATAGGTGCAGAAAATATGGACACTACGCAAATAGTTGTCGAAGTTCAAGTAAAAGGAAGCATGAAGCCTCAACTGCTGATGTAGAAGAGGATCATCATCGCAAGAAGCAAAGGGATGATGATCGTTCAGAGTTCCTCTTCTAGAAGATCCAGAATGCAAGAACATAGATCTCTTATGGTTCCCACAAGAAGGCAGTGGGGGCCCACACACCAAAACAATAAGAGATAAGTATTTTGTTTTCTTACTTACATAGATCTATTTTTTGTCTTATATGCTTTTTATATGTAGATCTAATGTATTGAGCAATTGATATAGTTTACCCTGTTATATTATGCATATAAGCTACACAACATTTCATGAAGTTAGTCTAGATGATATCTCCCTCCTACATGCTTAGGGTAGTGCACACTCTTGATGGCATGGTCTAGTGGAGATAACAGACATCTAGATACTTCCCAGAAGTGTTTGTTAGACGTGTTCATGATTGTTGTTATAAAGTATTAGCTAAGATGCCTGTGTAAACGATTTGTTTTTCCATTTGATTATAAAATGTCACTGATCATCAGTTGGGATTTGACTTGTAGGGAAAAGACCATGTGATTTGGCCTGCAAGAGAAGACTTGTTCCGATGGACATATGAATCCCGTTGATGTTCAGCAAGAAGCTTCCTGGAATATGACTCTCAGCCTAGAAGGATGACCTCGGAGGAAGCTTTCAAAGAAGTGAAACCAGAAGTAAGCCACCTTCAGATATTTGGTTGTCTAGTTGGAACTTTCAGGCAAGAAGGGAACCTTTGTGGGATACAGTGAGTCTTCAAAGACTTACAGAATCTACATCATAGGGTCCAAACAAATTGAAGTTAGTAGGGATGTGACCTTTTAAGAAGAATTAGCTGTCAGGAAAGGCAGAGGATCAGACATGGAGATCGATGATGAAATGATAGAACCAAAGGTGATGAGATCATCTCCCCCTCTAGTTCAAGAGGGAGTTAGCAGAAAAGGATGAACCTATCGATTCCATTGATCCAGTTGATATCCCCATAAATGTTGCGGTAGGTCGGAAAAGACCTAGATGGGCACAACAGACTTAGCATGGAGCATATGAGAAATACAAGGCCAGATTTGTTGCCAGAAGATTCTCTCAGAAAGAGGGAGTTGATTATGATGCTACATTTGCTCCTATGGCTCGAGATACTTCCATCAGATCGATCATTGCTATTGTTTCAGCTATGAGATGGAAGGTGCATCAAAATGTTGCAGACCCCAACCTTTGCTTCAAGGTTGTAGATGATGAGTCACTGATTTTTGTATTGTATGTTGATGACTTGTTTCTCACAAGAAATGAGAAACTCATTGTATGGTGTAAGAAGAATCTCGCCTCTGAGTTTGAAATGAAAGATCTTGGATTGATGCACTACTTCTTAGAAGTATGGCAGAGGCAGAAAGAGATTTTCCTAGGACAAGGAAAATACACCATTGACATATTGAAGAGATTCGAGATGTTGGACTACAAGTCCATGGCTACTCCGATGGATGCGAATTGGAAGAAGTTGAGAGATTCTACTTCAGATTCTGATTTGATTGATCCCACCATGTATCACCAATTGATTAAGTCATTGATGTATCTGACCAACACTAGACCAGATATATGTTTTGCTGTGAATGCCCCCAGTCAGTTCATGTTCGAACCAAAGGTAGATTCACTGGATTGCTGCAAAGCATGTGCTCAGATACTTACGTGGCACTGTGGGATATGGTTTGAAATATGCTTCAGATAGTGACCTGATATTGTAGGGGTTTACAAACTCAAATTGGGTCGGATGTGTTGCATATCGGAAGAGTACTTCCCAATGTTGCTTCAATTTGGGTTCTACGGTTATTTCCTGGTGCAGCAGGAAGCAGAACTCGGTAGCACTCAGTATTGCAGAGGCCGAGTACATGGCTGCTAGCACAGCAGCTAGAGAAGCAGTTTTGCTTCGTAAACTCCTGGCAGGATTGTTTGGCCAGATTCCAGAGCCGACCATGATTCACTGTGATAACCAGAGCTGTGTGCAGATGTCAGTGAATCTTGTATTTCACGACAGGTCGAAGCATATCGAGATTCGATATCACTTCATTTGTGATATGGTGCAGAAAGGTGCGGTCGAGTTACAGTACGTGTCGACAGACGACCAAACTGCAGATGTTCTCACCAAGGCTCTTCCTAGGATGAAGTCCGAATACTTTCGCGAAAGACTTGGAGTCGAAGAGAACGAATCCCTCCTTGAGAGGCAAAGATGACATTGAGATGCTTGCCTGCTTTTCCCTGGTGCCTTCTGTAGTCTGATTACTCAACCAGTTATGGGAGAAATCCCATAGGTAGATGAGTAGGACAGTCAACAGTTGGTCGGGCTCACCCTGGTGCCTTCTCCAGTCCGGTTACTCAGCCAGATATGGGAGAAATCCCATAGGTAGATGAGTAGGACAGTCAGCAGTTGGTCAGGTTCACACTGGTGCCTCTGCAGTCCGATTACACAACCAGATATATGGGAGAAATCCCATAGGCAAATGAGTAGGATAGTCAGCAGTTGGCCGTGTGGTTGCACAGGTGCCTCTACAGTCCAGGTACTCAGCCAGATATGGGAGAAATCCCATAGGCAGAAGAGTCGGACAGTCAATAGATGGCCGTACCCTTTTGCTTGTCTGAGATCTCAGCCAGGTATGGAAGGACCCCATTGGCAGATGAGACATACAGGTAGCAAATTGTATAGCAGAGATGGTACAGCTAATAATCTCAGATATCCAGGATTGAGTGATTCTCCTGGATCTAGGATTGAGTGATTCTCCTGGACTCATCGAAGGACTTGTGAAGATGATGCACTAAGACTGTGTAGACAACCTTCAGTATGCATAGAGATGATGGAGACAGTATAAAGTAAAGATGAAACCCAGATGATCGTGATGCAGATGAAGACCAAAGAATACCTTCCTCGTTGACAGGGAGTGTTGGATTTTGTACAACTTCGGAATATATTATTCATTATATTTTATTGTACCTTCATTGTACTTGTTTGTACCTCCTAAGGGAGGTGAACTTTATGTAATCAATTATGTAAACACATGAAAGAATCAATGTAAGCCTTGTTGTGCAAAAGAAACAAATAAAAATATTAAATTTAAATTATTTATTGCCCCCAGGTGAAGTCGGCCCAGTAAGGGAATTTTCCAGTTTTGCACTTGTATAAATAGGAGGCTAGTGCACCTCATTATCTCATTCACTCACTTAGCAAGTGCGCATCACTTGAAGGAGGAAGCTTATTTGGGGCATCTACTTGTGAAAGATACTTTCACATTCTTTCTCTTTCTTTATTTGTACTCTGATCTCGGAATTATCATCTCTTTGCGAAGGTTGCTGGGTTTTCTCCCATTTGGGTTTCCTAGGTCAAACTCTGTGTTGTTGTTTTGTGCTTTGTCTTGCTTCTAGTGATCTTGGTAATGCATTTATGTTTTATGCTATGAATGTATGAAATTTAACAGTGCACACTCTTGACGGCATGTTCTAGTGGAGATAGCAGACATCTAGATAGTTCCCAGATGTATTTAGAAGACATGTTTATGATTGTTGTGCTCAAGTATTAGCTAAGATGCCTATGTAAACTATTGTCATTGCATTGAAATAGAAATTGGTCAAATCTGATTATGCAATGTCACTAATCATCAGACGGGATTTGACTTGTAGGGAAAAGACCATGTGATATGGCCTACAAGAGAAGGATGATGAGACTTGTTCCAATGGACACATGAATCCCGTTGATGTTCAGCAGGAAGCTTCCAGGAATACGACTCTCGGCCTAGAAGGATGACCTCGAAGGAAGCTTTCACAGAAGTAAAACCAGAAGTGGGCCACCTTCAGATATTTGGCTGTCCAGTCTACATACATGTGCCCAAGAAGAAAAGGACAATGTTAGAACCTTCAGGCAAGAAGGGAACTTTCGTGGGATACAGTGAGTCTTCAAAGGCATACAGAATCTACATCCCAGGATCCAGACAGATTGAAGTCAGCGGGATGTGACCTTTGAAGAAGAGATGGCTGTCAGGAAAGGCAGAGGATCAGAGATGGTGATCGATGATGAAGAAATGCTAGAACCAAAGGAGATGAGATCATCTCCCCCTCCAGTTCAGAGGGAGTTAGCAAAAAAGGATGAACCCATCGATCCTATTGATCCAGTTGATATCACCAAAGATGTTGCAGCAGGTCAGAAAAGACCTAGATGGGCACAACAGACTTTGCAAGATGCAGAGGGGAATGAAGCTCCATGTGGTGCTTTTAGAGAAAGCAAAAGACCTCAAAGGTTCTCCAGTTATGTAGCATTGATGAGTAACATCATCAATTCAGAACCAACCACTTATGAAGAAGCATCCAAACATCATGTTTGGAAGGATGCCATGATGGAAGAATATCAATCCATCATGAAGAATGATGTGTGGGAGGTTGTGCCGAGACCTGAAAAGAAGTCAGTAGTGACTTCCAAGTGGCTATAAAAAATCAAGCATGGAGCAGATGGGAGTGTTGAAAAATACAAGGCCAGATTTGTTGCCAGAGGGTTCTCTCAGAAAGAGGGAGTCAATTATGATGAAACATTTGCTCTCGTGGCTCGATATACTTCCATCAGATCGATCATTGATATTACTTCAGCTATGGGATGGAAGTTGCATTAGATGGATGTCAAGACAGCCTTTCTCAATGGTGTTATTGAGGAAGAAGTATACATTGAATAGCCAAATGGGTTTATTGTCCAAGGAAAGGAGTCTCATGTATGCAGATTGAAAAAGGCACTGTATGGATTGAAGCAAGCACCTCATGCTTGGTATGGATGGATAGACAGATTCCTGGTGAGCTTGGGATTTACCAAGAGTGATGCAGACCCCAACCTTTACTACAAGGTTGTAGATGATGAGCCACTGATTTTGGTACTACATGTTGATGACTTGTTTCTCACAGGAAATGAGAAACTTATCATATGGTGTAAGATGAATCTCGCCTCTGAGTTTGAAATGAAGGATCTTGGATTGATGCACTACTTCTTGGGATTAGAAGTATGGCAAAAGCAGAAAGAGATTTTCCTAGGACAAGGAAAGTACACCATAGATATATTGAAGAAATTCGGAATGTTGGACTGCAAGTCCATGGCCACTCCGATGGATGCGAATTGGAAGAAGCTGAGAGATTCTGCTTCAGACTCAGATTTGATTGATCCCACCATGTATCGCCAGTTGATTGGATCAATAATGTATTTGACAAACACCAGACTAGATATATGTTTTTGCTCTCAGTCAGTTCATGTGCGAACCGAGGCAGATTCCCTGGATTGTTGCAAAACATGTACTCAGATACTTGCGTGGCACTGTGGGATATGGTTTGAAATATGCTTCAGAATGTGACCTGAGATTGCAGGGGTTTACAGACTCAGATTGGGTCGGATGCGTTGCAGATAGAAAGAGTAATTTCGGATGTTGCTTCAGTTTGGGTTCTGCAGTTATTTCCTGGTGCAGCAAGAAGCAGAACTCGGTAGCACTCAATATTGCAGAAGCCGAGTACATGGCTGCTAGTACAACAGCTTGAAAAGCAGTTTGACTTCGTAAACTCCTGGAAGGATTGTCTAGCCAGATTCCAGAGCCGACCGTGATTCACTGTGATAACCAAAGTTGTGTGCAGATGTCAGTGAATCCTGTATTTCACGATAGGTCGAAGCATATAGAGATTCGGTATCACTTCATACGTGATATGGTGCAGAAAGGTGCGGTCAAGTTACAGTACGTGCCGACAGGCGACCAGACTGCAGATGTTCTCACCAAGGCTCTTCCCAGGGTCAAGTTCGAACACTTTTGCGGAAGACTTGGAGTAGAAGAGAACGTGTCCCTCCTTGAGAGGGAAAGATGACATCGAGATGCTTGCCCTGCTTTCACCGAGGTACTTTCACTCGTCCAGGTGCTCAACCAGGTATGGGAGAAATCCCATCGGCAAATGAGTCGGATAGGTAGTGGACGGTCGGGTTCACACAGGTGCCTCTCCTCGTCCAGGTTCTCAGCCAGGTATGGGAGAAATCCCATCGGCAGATGAGACGGACAGGTAGTAGATGGTCGTGTGATTGCATAGGTACCTCTACTCGTTCAGGTTTTCAGCCAGGTATGGGAGGACCCCATCAACAAATGAACGAACAGGTAGTAGATGGTCGTGCCCATTTGCTCGTCTGTGATCTCAGCCAGGTATGGGAGAAATCCCATCGGCAGATGAGACAGAAAGCTAGCAAGTTGATATCTCAGATATCCAGGATTGAGTGATTCTCCTAGACTCACCGAAGGACCGGTGAAGTTGATGCATGTAGACACTTCTCGAAGGACTGAGACTGTGTTGATAACGTTCAATATGTATAGAGATGATGGAGACAGTATAGATGTACAGATGAAACCCAGATGACCATGATGCTGATGAAGACCGAAGAATACCTTCCTCGTTGAGAGGGAGTGTTGGATTTTGTACAACTTCGGAAGATATTATTTATTGTATTTCTATTGTACTTGATTGTACCTCCTAAGGGAGATGAAATTGATGTAATTAACTATGTAAACCCTTGAAAGAATCAATGTAAACCTTGGAATGAACAGAAGCAAAAGAAAAGATTAAAATTAAATTATTAATTGCCCCCCAAGTGAAGTCAGCCCAATCAATTAGAGAAGTCGGCTCAGCTAGGGTAAAAGCCAGTTTTGGCACTTGTATAAATAAGAGGTAAAGTCACCTCATTCTCTCACTCACTCATTCACTCAAGTTCGCATCACTTGGAAAGAGAGAAGTTTGCATCTGCTAGAGAAGAAGACTATTTTGGGGTTTCTACTTTTGGAAAGCATTTCCATCTTTTCTCTTTTATGATTGTACTCTGATCTCGGAATTATCATCTCTATACAAAGGTTGCTGGGTTTTCTCCCGTTTGGGTTTCCCAGGATAAACTCTGTTATTATTGTTTTGTGCTTTGTCTTTCTTCTAGTGATCTTGTTTATGCATTTGAATTATTATGCTATGAATGTATGAAAATCTAACATATCCTTGTAGGCTTCTTCAATAATGAAGTACAAATTGTGGGTACACATCCCAGAGGAGGGGTAAAATAGGTCCAAGTGAGCAAATAAGGTGTGCTCAACAAATGCTATCACCTTTTACATGGAAAATAAACACATGTGGTCATGCGCCCAAGTGATTAGCCCCCCAAGGGCACCAACCCCTACAAGGCGAGCACCCCCTTGAGGTGGAAATCAAGCGGACCATCCATGACATGATTAGGAGTAATTAGCCCAAAATCAACACTCTATGCTTGACATTTGCTTTGAACGATTTGCTGAGGAGTTCAGCAAGTGTAGAGGGCTAGGTGTGGTCGATGGACCATAACCAAGAGTTTAAATGTGAATCATGTAGATAAGCTTGTGGTGGTTTCTCATGGACTTAGAATGGAATGTTCAATCAGTGTTCTGGTTTATTACATTTGCAAATCTCAACCTTGATTTGACTCTAACCTCAGTGTAGCCCTTTGAGACTTGTCACTGGTGATTGTATAAGAGCAGGTTGCAGTATATTTATGTTTTTGTTTATACATACATATTGATTTGACTCTAACCTCAGTGTAACCCTTTGAGACTTGTCACTGCTGATTGTATAAGAGCAGGTTGCGGTTTGTTTATATTTTTGTTTATACATACATACATATATTAACTATTATCGTGCCTAACCCACCATCCCCTGAAAATTGGGGGTGTGCTCTACCATTCTAGACACTCATCAGCCAGTGCGTGCATTCTGTAAAGTTGTGCAACATATCTTTTTTATTGAGTAGTCACAATGATGTTGTTTTCTGAAAAATTATAGGCCCATGTGGGGATTTTTTTTCTGTTTTCATTCTGAGGTTGACATTACCTCTTGTTTTTTTGGAATGTGATATTATAACCCGAGTCCAGGACTTTACTTGTTTAAAGTTATTAAACCCTTCTGATCTGAGGTGTATATAAAGTTATAATAGAAAAACACATTTATGTTACTTAGGTTGGACCTTTCAAACAATCAAGTTGTCTAGATTCACTCAAGTTTGGCTTTGAAAACAAGGTACAAGTGGGTGCAAAAAAGCATCACCCTAAACAACTAAAAACCATCCATGCCACTTCATCATTAATGCATCCCAAGTAACAAACTAGAAAATATAATATGTTGAGAGAAAGAACTTTACATAGATGGATGTTGAGATGAATCTGAGCTTCCTTTGTCAGGATCCATGTTCTTTGCTTGTCAAAAGCGATGTGTAACTCCTATTTATCACCCTTCTTTAGGGATGTAACATTCATTCCACCATGCAAGTCTCCTTCAGAATATGATGCTTTGGAATGACACAGAAGACAAAAAGACAAACTAATCAGCAAATACATACAAAAGAAAACATAACAAATATTGTGCCAAATCAAATTACTTTAGAGGAACCCCATGCACTGAATAGTTGTAACATTTGCTTTTAGGAGAAATTACTCCTTAAGCATTAAAAAGATAAGATAAGATAAGATAATTTTATTAATGTCCAACAAATGACTACCCATGTCTCATTGACTGCTTCAGAATGACAATACAACACATCTTCAGATCAATACAAATTGCAATAGCCTAAAGATAGTAAGAGCACAACAAGCCAATAAACTGGGTAGACCAACCCTTCAATGGCAGCTCAAAATGTGAAGCGCAATACAGATATACTAAAAGTTAAATTGAATCAAAGGAAATAACATCTTTGATTCTTTACCCACAATCCTTCCTTAATAAGCACATGTCATGGCTGAAAATTCTAGCATTTTAGCAAATCTACAGCAAGTTCTCTTCAAAGGGACCAAAATATGGATTGTAGAACAGTCCCCATTGTAACTCATCTATGAATATAGTGTCTTCCTATATGAAAACGTTACAGGCCAACCAATACACAGTACACACCATAGTAACAGGACTAGGCAAGTACTCGTGCAACTTGAAGAGTCATCTTGACTCACCATCAAAACAAGTCACTAGCCTAACACTTAGCTTAGCTCAGTCAACACAGTTGAACTCAATGAAACGCACCAAAGCTCATGGAAGGACTTGCTGGAACAACCTACTGTGAAAATAAGATCTTTAAGGTGATTTCTCACTCTTGTTTTTTCTATTTGTTTTTTACTCTGCAGTTTCCTTACAAATATTTCTACCTAATGAGGAAATTCCAAATAGTACAAATTGTGATTTCAATTTTATTTGCTCTAGATGAACTTGTAGACTATAGCATGCACTCTGAGATTCTACAATCTAATGCATACATTGTATTATCATTTATGTAATTACAATTTGAAAACTATCTGTTTTAAGTCTTCGGGCTCTGGAGTCTGGCTTATGATATATGTTTACAATGTACACTTAAAATTCGGTTTGCCTATTTACACAAGTATATGTCTAAATGACAGATTCCTCATGAAATGGAATTGTCTCTGAATAACTTTGTCAAATTTTCAATGTTTTTTTATCTGTTTAGTTTTCTTTGTTTTGCCGAGTGATGAGTTGACTCTAATTAATTGGCTTCTCAAGTTGTTGCTAAGTCCTAGCCACGAGAGTTTGGCCATAACAGTCAAAATATGGGCAAAAAGGAATGACAGCTACCCCTTCAACTTTTCACTATAGCCAGAAAAATCATAACTAACACCTGACTTAGTCACAGCAGCCACTCTAACTCACCGAAGGACCTACAGGCCAATCAAAAGTTGGGAATGAGAACCCCAAATGCGCCAATCAATAATTATCATGTTGGATTTACCTTTCTGCACATTGATGATGAACTTACCATCTTTGATCAAGCAGTATTGATTGGCTCTCAGCCTCTCAGAATGAAGATAACATCCTTATATACATGCAGGGGCTTCCCAACACTACACCACATACATCAAGTGGCACCACTTCTACCTCCACTTCATCAATGTAATCTGCAATGGCAAATTCAATCTTGCACTGTTTGGGTAACTCTCAACTCCATATTCTTGCTCTCACCCATCCAAGTGGGTATGGACGAGGATGATAGTGGAAATCCAATCCAAGCTGTTGAGCAAGTCGTCTGCTATGAGGTTGGCTTGCAAACCAGAGTCAAATAGTGCATCCACCTTGGTCTTCTTGACCTAAATCTTTATATGAAAGAGTTTGGTCATCTCTTTTTCTTCCTTGTGATGGAGGTTGCTCATGTTCACCTGCCTACAATGTAGTACATGCAATCTTTTTGTCGACATCTACATTGCACTAAATCTGGTTCTCTGAATCCATCCTTAACATGTTCTTCTTCTTAGGCTCCTTGTTACAACCCCTTCAATTCAACTCATCATGAAGCTTCCACCACTTGTCATTGGTTTGACCATCTATGTTACAGTTGTCACAGTGGTTGTTTGGATCCTTGTTGTACAATAGCAGCAATCTTATTTCCTATTTCCTTTCCACTTATTCTTTCCCTCCTTAGAACACTGCTAATTTCTTTGCTTGGAACCACTTGGCTATCCTTTCTTCTTGTCCATCTCCAAATATTGTGCTAGCATACAGGCTCCACCATTGGTCGCTGGCTTAAAGAGCATCATTTGTCTTCTTAAATCACTATGAAGACCACCCAAATACTTGATGACTACATTGAAGTTCTTGGGATATATTCTCAATTAAACGGCTTATTTTCTAAATTTAGCGATGTACTCCTAAGCACTTTTCTCTCCATTGTGTCAATAGTAGTGCCAATGAATCCTCTGGTCCACTAGGCCTTGATGAGATCTTTAACACCTCCCTCTTAGTTATTGGTGGATCACCCTCCACTCTAAGTAACTTCGTACAGCTTTCCAACCAAATTTGGGCATGAACCTTTAGCTTAAGTGATGCAAGTGATATCTTGTGCTCCTTTACTAGGATATGCACATTGAAATACACTTCTAATTGTTGTAATCAATGATTCAACTTCACAACATCAATCTCACCTTGATAGGGCTTGAAGTCTACTTTAGCTTCCACTTTGAACAAAAGCTGGGAAGATGTGTTACTGGAACTCCCCTTTTCTTTCTATGACTCTTCTCCGTCTTCAAGTTTGTCACTAGACCCAACATCCTCATTGGAATTGGCATGATCGAAGAAGGGTTTGAACTTGCTCTCTAGAACTAAGATTAATATTGCCATACTCTTGGAGATATCAGAGACTTGCACTTCCAGCCAAAAAAACTATCCTCTAGATCATCCATTGGGTGACTACTATACTCATCTACCATGGCTAGGGTTTGACATTATGTTCCTTGCTTTCCTTATGCCAATCTCTAGATCCTGCAACTATTACACAAAATCCCCAAAGAAAACCAATATGATCTGTTAACTGCTATGGATATTCCTCAAGACAGCTCGTCACAATAGATTGAATACGCTAATGCAATAAGGGTATACTCTACTGCACAGTGATTGGTTATGATCAAGTTATAATTAGACACATACCACTCTGTTTAGGAAACATAACTGAGAAAAGAAGAACAAAACTACAGTAGTGAAAAGTGCACACTATTGACACATTGAACACAAGATGTAGCCTTGAAAAACCCATGAGGGTGGAAAGTTAAAACTCTAAACAAAAATAAGGACTGTGCGCTCTTTTATTCTCAGATTCATAGTGAAAAATACAAAGAAGATAATCACTCACTATGGAGTAGATGGACATTGTGTCTTGAAGAGGCTACTACAAGCTCACCTACATTTTTCTCTTCTCTGATATCCTACTCCTTTACTGTGCTTGGCTATGGAACATTAAATCAATACAATAGGAACTAACCCCTTTCCTCCCTTGCAGCTCAGTTTTTAACATGTTCTGATGACCTTCACATGTGTGAGATGTTGGAGCTAGCTCCATTTGATACTGTGCTGGTCAAAGTGACGGTCAAGTTCCAAAGGGCATAATTTTCAGTCTTTCTCATATGGACTATGTTTTGAGCACTCAATACACTATTGGATAGCTCTCTATCAGGCGAATGCCTGGGCAAAACCACTACACTGTTTAGGCAAATTTATGACCCCGAATAACACTTTTTAAGCCCTCAAAAATGAAATTTTTCCGTTTTGACCCTGCCCTGTAGAATTCGGGATTTACCTTGAAAACGGCCCCTACAAGTCCACAGCTCTGATTCTTCACACCAAAACATATAAAAAATTATATAGAGATCCATTTTGGATCACTCCTCCAAGAAATCTAGAACTCCCATAAGTTCTTCATCAAGTTGTCATCACCCTCGTTGAGAAAGAATTTTGTGAATGCCACCAAATTCTCCTAGATAGTTGTCAATGTTAAGCAAGCATTCGAATGTTCACCCTGTTTTGGGGTTTATCAGTTCAAAATCAGAAGCGTCATCAGTTCTTCCACCATCAGCATCATCATCAACCTCCACATCAATAGCATCATCGAGTAAAACATTATTCCTTTCTCTCCTTATTTGCTTTGATTTTTTTGCCTTTGGATATAAACTCTTTGTTTGGTCACTAAATCTTTAAGCCAATGACAGGCTCAAAATTCCAATAAACTATCTCATCCACCAAACTTTTATAAGCACTTTTAATGAACAAAACAAACAGCTTGTCATAATTCATAAATACTCTCATTTCTGGTACATATTATATTTCCTATGTCAAATTTTTGGTATGAACATGCTAAATGTCGTATTTCCTATGTTAAATTTTTGGTCCGAGAATTCAACACTACTACGCAGAAATAACCATCAACAGCACATTTTTAACCCTTTCAAAATTTTCAAATATAAAAATCCATTATGGCCTCGCAAAATACTCTGGTCTGTTTCGAGCCCTAATGGAACGATTCTGAACCGTCCTCGGCTGCCGTTTTTATTTCACCAATCTTCTTCCACAAGGCCTGAATCACGTCTTTGAATCTGGTTGAATGTTTCTGCTCAGACAATGTCTACGAGTGGCTTCTTAGGGCACTACGAATCTACTGGAATAGCGTCTTCAAACTTATATTGGAATGTCTGGTTCGATACAATTTGGTGTCTCTCTCCTAAGAATCGTGCACTCTTTATGCTTTATTTTTGCAGAAAACCTTTTATTCCTGGATTTTGGGGGCATTTACAACTTTTCTAAATGCTAGCATCCCGTCTACTGCCATATCAAATCTACTGTGAAGAGGAGGTTCTCTAGTGTACATGTCAAACAACTAGTTTGTTAAATCTTTGTTAAATGTTTATGCATCACCATAAAGCAACCACTGTTCCAGGTCGTGTTGGTCTGGGTCTGTGCCGCACTCACCGTCACGCATTCACAAGCAGTTGCAGGTCCTTGATGAGGGATCAAATTTTGGAGTTCTTCACGTTCCGTTCTTCCTTCATGTCTCGGCGTGGGATAACGGGCACTCAAATCGCTTCACTTTTCGGCGATATGTTCCCTACATCCGGTTATAAAAACCTGACGGAATCGTAGTTCCACCCCATTTATTGTGGAACTATGTCATGGAACTGTGCTCTTAAGGGTTTTGGCCCATTTTAAGACAACTCAGATCGTCGAAATGACAAAAAAATAATAAGAAAGGATGGAACTATGCCTTGCCGAAAAATTTTCTGGGGCGATTTGAGTGCCAAGTTATCACACGCCCTTTGAGTGCCAAGTTATCACACGCCATATTTGTCTCCACCAATGACCAAAATTTAACAGTTTTCAGCCTTTCCAAGGGGTTAGGAAGGGTAATTGATTCAAAAAATGGTTTTTTGAAGAGTAATTAACTAGCAATTGCCCCAAATGGGTGTAATGATAAACTTTAGTGTTGGAGGGTAATTGCCCCATAAGGGTGCAATGATATGCCAATAGGTTGTTGTTGGAAAATGGCCGAAAAAGGGAAACTAAAATCAAATTGGTGTTTTGGAAAGAAAAAAAAACCCAAAAAAGTGCATGGATTAAAGTTTTCCCCTATTGTAAACCTAGCCTTGTAGCAAGTCCTTTCCAAATACAATGAACCACCAAAATTTTGAGATTCGTTAGATTCATTCCATTCGTTAACTACATACTCATAAAAAAGTATATAAAGCTTTGTGGTTTAAAGAGTATTAACCAAGAAAATGTCATGAACCATTTCATTATATGCCCAAATCCCAAGAAAAAAACCACATGTGATCAGTTGACATGGAAGTTATTCACATTCGTGGAAATGCTATTTAATTTTAGTTAATGACACTTTATATGGAGTTTCTTTCATCTTATTTTCTAATTGCTACATAAAATTGTTGGTTGTGTCTTGTCTTATATGTGTGGCATACATAGGTCTCGATGCTATTGTAACATACCCCTCATATCAATGATAAGAAAGTCAAAACCTATTTTACAAGAATTCACAAATATACCCTAATTTGCATCAATGGAAAAAAAAAAAAAAAAAAAAAAAAAAAAAAAAAAAAAAAAAAACGGCATCATATGTATGATACAACCCAAATGCAATTATAACATTTTAGTCGATACATCCCTAAATAGGCATGGAATTAAGTGCAAGTATTGACATACTTTCTCATACAATGCATGGTATGAAATATTAACCCAATAACTACAAGCAATGAAATATAATGATTTTGGTGAGGCATTCCATAAAAACTCTTAGCAATTCTCTCCAGCAAAATGAGTCACAAGCAATATTTTACCACTAAAGTGTTCATTTAATTTTGGGGTTAGTTTGATGGCCCTCCTTGAGCGTTCCACTGGCTGCTACAAGTTTGTCAATTTGTGTTCATTTGGCTACAAACCCATTTATAGTGAGAGTCAGAGGATTTCAAGGACATTCTAACAACCCTTTCTAAGAGCAAGTGTGAGAAGCTAATCATTACACTAAACCACTTATTTCTAAATGTAAATATAGTATCGATGGAAATGCTCTATTACAAGAAGAATTTCCATATGAAACTTAAGAATATCAAGGTGATCCAAGTATGCATTTGAGAGTTACATGAAGGCGCTTTCTCCCCCATTTCTCATCATGGCTGCAGAGCTGGCATCGTTATTATTTCTTGCTTATTTCATTGAATGGAGCTATTTGTATGTAATACAATAGATTAAGGGAAAAAATCATGTTAAAAAAACGTTAGCATAGATCCTTAAATGATTTAAAGAATAAAAGGAATATATGTGGTTTTAGAGGTTAAGATATCTGCCATAGGTTGTTAAAAAAAATACTAGACAAAACCTCTCAGCAGGGTGAAAACCAAAAAAACTGATTATGGACAAGGCCCTTCAGCAAACGTTATGTGATAAGATAAGAACGAAATTAACCAAAGTAATATCATAATAGTAGCAATCTCGTATGCTTTGCAAATACATGAATATTAGAGGTCTCATAGATATGATGAAGTGAAAAAAAGATTAGTAAAATAGATTTCATGAAGAGCTTCCTCCTCATCATCAAAATGTCAATTTTCATTTGTTAAAGCATCATGGAAAATATAAAAGAAACAACTAATTAATATTGAAGTCAATTTGGAAATGTCTAAAAAATTTAGAAACACCGAAGAATGTATAAAGTAATGTTAACTATCACAGATTAGTTCGTTGTATGTGATACATATTGTCTTAAATTACTTGAAAGTATCGACGGAAAGGTACATCACATTTTAGATTGATTGAAATCATTATAAATCAATTAATTTGCTCATTGTTGTAAGGAGCTCTATCACCAGCATGAGTATATGTGTGCTTCATGTGAAGATTGTGTGTGTGTGTGTGCGCGCGGTAATATGGCAACTGGAACCTAGGCTTGCATTACCAATTAATTGGAAAACCCAATTGGTGATGGGGAATTGATGCCTAACCCAAGGGGACTCAAACTGAGGTGGCCAACAACTACATGGGCCCTTTAGATAACCTAGGAACCCACCTCCAAATCAATTTAGCTATCCCCTCGGGTTATTATATATATATATATATAAGCAACTGGTGGGTAGACGGGTAACTGGAAATATGCCTTAAGTTGACAAGAACTAATGATATAATCTATTGACTCACTTGGTTGTTTGGTGGTTGACTTTCATGCCCAAGTGTTAGTGTACAAATGATGCTACTCCATTCCACATCTTAAAACGAATAAAAACTAATTAGTTCACTTGGAATGATTAAAAAGTCATGAGTTTCAAAAGAAAGGATATAAAATTGTAGGGCCATCCCAATTGGCAATAATCTTGTGAAATAAGTTGGTGAAATTGTAGAATATTTGAAACGGATCAAATTGTGTGTATAATTATAAAGAGTTAATTTCCTTCTTCTTTTTTATATTTTCTCATGTTTTTTTTTCACAATAAGAAGTATAATTTATATTAGAAAATGTTGTAGTTGAATTAAACAATTTTATAATACAAAAAGATTATGGGTGGTCATAGCGAAATATAAAAAATGTAGAACTACATATCCATGTTCCCACAAGGTATGCCTTCCTTGTTCCAACCTCCATATGCTTGGAAATTGTACTATGTTACATATTGCTTAAGAAAAGAAAAACATGACAAAACATATTAAAACTTGAAAAGAAAATTACTGATTTTCATGTCCATGGAATGCTTATGATTGCACGTCCTCATGTTGTTCAATTAGGCACCATTTGAGTGCTTCTCTTCCTCAACTGCGGCAGCAGGGATCGCCTCACATGTGCCATCAACCAATTCCAATTTTTGAGAGCATAGAAGGAGGGTTCCTTCCATGGTCTTGAGTCAATAAGAAGAGGTGATGAAACAACTTCCGAAAGTAAGTTGATATGGGCCACAATGCTTCCAATCAATAGCTACAAAGTTATCAACTATTAATTGAACTCCATATGCTTCCATTTATGAATTCCCGTGAATGCTTCAACTCATTTCTCTCGTTCTTGAATCACCAATATCATCCTTTGTCGTATCAAAAGAACAAGTATCCCTAACACAATTTTTCTTATGGATGTGTCCATCAAACTCATCTTTACATTTATTCTAACAAATGGTTGAAATCATTATACTATATTATGCTTCTATTGTCTCCCTCTCAGATCGCTTCACTCCTCTCTTCACCTTCTTGAGCTCACAAAAGATGCAACATCCACTCCTAAAATGGTAGTGCACCTATGTAGCCACCCTTCTTCATGATTTCTTGATAGACTTTGCAACCAACAGAATGCCCAATGCCATCGACCACTTGTCCTTGTAGAAAGGGTTGTCGTTTGAAGCAAGGGGTTCATGTCATATCGTAATTCCAAACCTAGTAAACCCATGTGCCCATCACTCACAATTGGAGGAGCTGCATTATAGGGCAAGAGAAAATAATTTAGGTCATATGCCAATTCCAAGCCAAATAAATCCACATGCATCACTAAGGTCAACGATTGTACAATGCTTAATTGCACGTGTTAGAGGATTGAGGAAGAAGTGGGTTGATGATAGTGTATCAATTTGTTATCATATATATGTTGCATGGCATAGGCTCACCGTAATAGTCATACATGTCATGGGGGAGATAGGATGATGATCCCCCTATTTTAATTGCAAACCCTTCTTGCAACCTCATTTCTTTTTTGGCTTCCTCATGTGCGAAGTTGTTTTACCTTTGCAAAGCAGGGAAAAACTCAAATTTCTTGAAATCTTGGACATATGATAAGATTCTTTGTGGAAGTTTGGAGAGTTTGAATTTATTTGGAGGGTTTTGTGGTGTAGATATTTTAGAATTATTGTTGAGTCCCCAATACTATTGTTTTTCATACCTCCTTGTCTTTTAAAATAAAAGTCATTTATATAATGCTAAAGGTTCAACCTCATTATTGGTTGAGATCCCAATCCCCCTTGCAAATTTATTTTCTTTTGTTCTTTTAGGGAAAAAGATGACCCCTCCCACCCTCCTTGCACTTAACACCCATGGATTTCCTTTTGAATCTCCATCAAAGATGGGAGTATGTTGCTTTCATGCTTACCTCCACTCTTGAAAGCTTGAAGCACCCATTTTAAGTTGCCATCTCGATGATTGACTTGGTCTTCTCATTAAAGATTATGTTTTATTGGGATTATTTAGTATGTACATGAACTTCATCTTTATGCATATTAATGAAGTTCCCAACTGTCCAATATTTGTGTAATCTCAGATTTGATTTTAAGTGTCGTAAGTGTTTTTCATAAGTGCTTTGTCATAAGTGCTTTCCATAAGTGTTGTCATAAGTGCTTTTCAAATCTGCAATATGCATGATAAGATATCCCTAGAGGGCTAAAACTTATTAGCACACCTTGGTATCTTATCTCTTGAAATGCCAAGTGGATTAGGATCATTAAGAGTAATTATTATCCATTGTTGATGATGTTTTGTTTATATTTCATAATAATGCTAAGGTTGAAAATTCACAAGGTTAAAATTTGGGAAACTCCTAATTAAGAGATGAAATTTTGTTTTATACTAAATGACTTATTTATAAAAAAAACCACATCACAAGTGATGATTTTATAAGATTGGTCATTGAAAACCAAAAGCATAGATCAACCTCTTCTTCAATATCCCAAGTTAAGCTTAATAATAAATATAACAATTGATACAATAAATTACAAAGTGTAGAAAACATTACACTTAGTTTTACAACCTCTTTCACTTCATAAACTATCACTCTAAGCACTTACACTATTTTCCACCTCCTTAATAAAGTTGACTAATTTTGACTATGTTTGACATTACACTTAGTAAGTGTTTAGTTTTACAAACATAAAAGTGAGATGCACATTACACTTACATAGTGCATAATTTTATAAACATCAAAGTGAGATGCGAACTTACCTTTAGTCCAAGTAAAGCGAGATGCACATTACACTAACATAGTGCGTAATTTTATAAACATTAAAGAGAGATGCAAACTTAGTTTTAGTCTGAGTTATCAGGTTTGAGTTTGAGTTAAGAATCTGTGAATATGAATTTCAATATTTTTTTCATGCTAACAAAAGAGTTAAGATTGCATGTATATGATGTTTATTATAAATAAGATTTGTTTTTTATTATTGTTTTTTATTTATTTATATTTATTTGTGATTTTATTTATTTTAAAAATAAGAAGTCATGCAAAATTGATAATGATTAGAGATCGTATTTAAACCTCAAATAAACATATTCAATATAAATATAAAAAACAATAATGAATATAGATATGAAAAGCAAACCTTAAAATTAATAAGATTTGTGTGTCCAAATAAATGGAAACAAAACTAAATTGTAAATAATACAAAATATTGACTCGCCTTAAATGTAAGAAAGAAAACCATATATTCCACAAGAACTATCAACTAAAGTATAAAAAAAAATTGCTCTCTTCAACCATCTATTTACAAATCATCACATCATAAGAGGCAATCAGAACTTACAAGTTAGATAGTATAGTACTCCATATAGTACCCCTATGTAAGAATTATGGAAACCAAAACCATCCGAGCTACCATTACAAGAGCATAAATCTAACTTTCAGCCTGAATTCTGTCAAATCTATTGACTCAGGTAGGCAAACACATCCCATTTATCTTTCTTTTATTTCCACATTAAACTAACAGGTTTCCACCTAACAATATATACAAAAAAGGAGATATTTACCATTACAAGGACAACACTATCATGCTCGTGCTCCAGCTTTAATACTTTATACAAAACTCCAATTTCCCATTTCCCTCCACAACTTACTTCATGCAACGTGCCAGCCTTGCAAAATTCATGATTTGATAATGTTGAGTAAATAACAAAATTCAGTACCATCCCATTTTCAAACATTTCATAATGTAATATTACAACCATTTTCTTGTTGCCAATATTACATAATATGCATCAATTAAAATTGTGTCAATGACAACAACAAGCAAGATTCCTTTTCCTACCATTTCATTGAACAGTTTGAGAGCATCATGGAGGCAACTTGCTTTGCAATATCCATCGATTAAAATAGTATAAGATATGAAATCCAACAAGATTCCTCTTTCTCCCATTTCATGGAGTAAATCAAGGGCATAATGTCAATGCTTGTCTTGCAGTAAAAGTTCATTAAGATAGTATAGGTTATGACATCTGACAAAATTCTTCTTTTTTCAATTTCATGAAGTAAATGAAGGGCATACTGTAAATCAATTGTCTTGCAGTAAAATTTCATTAAGATAGTGTAAGTTATGATGTCCGACAAAAGACCTCTTCCACCATATTGACATAATTTAAGAGCTAAAGCCTTCTTATTATTTCTTGTTCTGTAAAATGGAGCAATGAGGGTCCTATAAATAACCACGCTAGGCATAATCTCTTTTTCCACCATAGCATCATAGAGTTTTACAGCTTCATGGATATTACCTATCTTGCATAACTTGTCCATAACACTCGTGAATGCTACAATGTCAGGGACAAGCCCCTATCTTGACATTCTAGAATACAACTCGAAAGCTTCTTTAATTTTTCCCCCTTTGTTGTGTCTCACAATCAAAATATTGAAAACATAGATGCTAGAAATAAGGCCCCTCTTTAACATGGATGTGAGGAATCTTTCGGCTTCCTGCACTTTGTGGATTTTACAGATTCCATAAATTAATACATTGTATGTAAATGCATTAGGGACAATATTGTGTTCCACCATTTCATCTAGAAGTTGAAAAGATTTCTGTATATGGCCTTCATGACAAAGTCCAATAATAAGTGCATTGTAAGTAACAATATCAGGAACAATACCTTAGCGTGACCTTAGCCAACCAAATTGGCATAAAACTTAAACGCCTTATGCAATTTTCCTTTTTTAGAATACCCAACAATCAAACTCGTATAATTGAATATGTCTGGAAATATGTTTGTTCCAACCATCTCATTTAACAAATTTAAGGTTCCCTGCATGTTGCCTTATTTACAATGAGCATCGATCATAATATTGTACATAACACGATCAAAGATAAGCCCCAAATATTTCAATTCCTTGACAAGCTTGAGAGATTATCCACTTTCCCGGCTTTACACAAACCATCAAGAAGTGAGATATAGGTAAATTTGTTGAGCTTTATATTTCTCAATAACATTTCATTAAGCAGAATAAATGCATTTGTAAGGTCAAAAATTTTGCAGTACCCATCAATAAAATTGTTATAACTATAAATATCGTGGACTAAACCTTCCCAACCCATGTTCCAAAAAATCCTCCTTGCCCCAATTAAGTCACCTTCACAACAAAATCCATGGATAACCGTATTGTAACCAGCATTGAAAAATAGACATTTCTGTTCCATATCCTTGAGAAGCTTAAGGGCTGCTTCTGTATTACCCACATTACAATATCCAAATATAAGAATAGTATAAGTAAACATCTGGAATGATCCCACACCCTTCCATTTCTCGTATATAATCATTTGCTTTCTGCATTCGACCTTGTTTAAAACATGATTAATCAATATGGTATATTTGTATACAATAGTTGAAACACCCATCTGCCTCATTTCAGTATTAACACTAAACGTCATCGTCATTTCATTATGGTCAACTAAACAACTGAGAAATAAGTTACAACACAGAACAAAAGGCACAAGCCCATGTTCCTTAATCATGCAAAATATTTGAAGGGCATCTCTCAACATACCACACTTTGTATAAACCTTACAAAGCACTATTAGTAAATGGGTATTACTCTCTTTGTCCTTTGTTTCCATAGGTTTAAAATTCAAAACTTTTTGGGAGTTGACAAGTTCCCTGTCTAGATAGTAGTCCTTCGTGTGCATCCATGATTGAACAGAAATGCGAATGAGTGTTCCATATGTTTAAATCCATGATGTTTTATGTGATCAGAAAAATGAAGAGGATTCAACCTAGAAACGTTTGAGCACTGAGAATGGGATTTGAATGCATAAAATATTTCAGAATAATCAAGTCTAGACCCTTCTCTTTGTATTCTTCATTGTCATCAGTAGTATTTTCTTCTTATTGTTGGCGGTGTGACATTGAACCGAAAATACAATACAAAGCTGGGGAAAGGGTTCCTCAATTGTCTTACCAATGAACGCGTTCCTCCAGCTATCAGAGATACCAAACACTAGGATTTGGAGTGACTGCCTTCTTATTATATGTGAAAACCATACTGTCCAGATTCTTGAGAAATGCATTTTCTGCTCTACTCCTTCTTCTGTTGGACCTGGAAGACACATTCCCTGTCATTTATGCCCCATATATTTGCATAATCGATGGTGTGGTTTCTACTGCTTCTAGTGACATTCACATCTCTCCAACCACCTTCAGAAGTTTGTTGCCATAGGTGTGTGTTTACAATCTTGAGTTGGACATGTTTTGTACTACACGGGATGCCGAGGATTAGCAGTGTGGAGGGAAAAGCAATTGTGGTTGGGGATGACCCAGGCATCTATGAGGTCCTTGTGGTGGGGAAGACGAGGAATGATGTAGTAATAGTATAAATTAGATCGTGTTCTTGGCTTCCTCTGTTTCCGAGCAACTTTTCACACAGGGAAATCTTGAATTCCCATCGGATCAAATGTGCAATGAAGATCTTCTCATGGTGGACTCAGTTTTCCATTATCTCCACACATTTAATTGTCAACTACTTGATTCTATCATACGAGAAGTTGACTTGATATCC